>CM038358.1:3442844-3852844 GCA_021464625.1 Proterorhinus semilunaris | reverse complement strand
ACAGGGACAAACCTAGGAAGGCGCTGCACTATTTCAGAGGATCCTGTTTCCTCCGGGTGCTACGGTTTCCTCGACCTCGAAACACATGCTGGTCAGGTCGGCCCATAGTGGCTCAGGACTAACACCTGAACACTAGTTTGTTGTTCTTTTGTACAATGACAAGCACTTACTTACTTAAAGCGATGCACCAGTGCAGACGTTACAAAACTTTAGGGACAGTTTTCGTTTCACTCTTGCAGCAGCGTCTCCACTTTATAGCTCCTACAAACTTTTTGTGGGATTTCTTTAATATATAATTTGCAGCCTGATTCATTGAGCTTTGAAAAAACATGGTGAAATATTATATTATACACTTATAATATGATACTCTCCTTCAGGAGCAGATCAACGGAGCTCAAAGCAAACTCGTATTTTTTGGGGTTGTTCCCTTCGCATGTCACGTGCTAATGGCACAGTCTGTGGTCCGACATAGACAAACAGCGCTGTGGGATGATGTCATCAGGCTGTGCAGCTTGGTTTGCTTGGGCAGGTGTGAGGGCTTGTCAGCAGGTGAGCCAGGGATGTCTCTAATAGAGGATTAGTTTAGAAACGTGAGCATATTGAATTGAACTGTTCAAAATATTATTAAAAAAATAAATTACATTTTTAAAGGCAACAAATAATCGTTTCAATAACCGTGATTTCAATGATTACTAAATTAATTGAAATAATTTTTTGTTCTATAATCGAGCAGCCCTCCTGGGTACAGTTCTCCATCTGACAAGTCCTGTCTGATGAAGGCCTGTGTTGGGCGTAGGCCTATTGGGGCCAGTAGAACACGATGAGGAAACCCAGCCAGAATCAGGGAGAACATGCAATACGTCACACAGGAAAGCCCACACTGGTCAAGAGCACAGTATCTGAATGACGTCACCTTGGCAAAAGGTAACTTTTAAAAGGTTTCTGTCACATATGATTGATCGTCCTGAACACAGCTTTGTGTAAAGTTACTGTCGACGCTACATTACTAACTACGTGAATCTTAACAACAGAGAGTGACAAACTCATTTACTGCAGTTGAATAAACGCCTGAATACTTCTGAACATGTGCTGGTGCATTTACTCCATTTTTAACCATGAATGGAGCTTTAGAAAAGGAAACAAATGGGTTGCGGTTCATTGCCATTTGGTCTCGGTTTGCATGCATTTGGAGGACATTTGTGTCGATGATTTCAGAGTTTGTGACTCGCTCAGTAGTTTGCGTTGGTGTTAGCCCCTTCCCGTGACACGGGGCTGGCGTTGCTCAGACAAAGGTGTCACGTCGACATCATTGCTCCGATAATGGAGTTTGGGCCTATTAGCTCTGTGAGAGTTTGTCGTCTCTGGAGCTGGATATAAGTAAAAAGTCTGGAAAGATCAGCTTAATCAGACAAAGACGTCCTCGCTCAGGGGTAAACGTGTCTGGAATTGGGTCCTGAAGCCCGACACTTGGTCCAGCTTCACCAACTGAGTGTTCAGAATATTTTTAATGCGAGAAATTTGGCAGAACGCAAGCACGAGCCCGCCACTTATCTCTCGATGTGGCGCTTTGGTTTTTCACGAATGGGATGACACTTTTATTAGTCCTGATCAGAGTATCTTGAATCACAGCTGCGGTTGTTCAGTTGAAATTGACACGGAAATGCTAGTTGATTGTAGCGCGCACAGCGGAAATCAATAGAGTCAGAAATAATGAGATGTCAGTCGGGCAACGTTTTGTAGCACAATCAGGAAACCAGACACAACCCTATGGATCAAATCAAAGTCTTTAGACTCTCCTCAACTGTATGGGACACTGTGATCACCAGATTCCTACGGTGAAAATGCATGACAGTTGTAATGACATTGAAAGTCTCATTATTATCGTTTTTGACCAGTGTCCTCCCTCGTCCCGACGCCGTAAACCTGCACAAAGGCGTCTGCCCGCTCCGTTTGCTCACCGTGAAGTGGTCCTCGCGTCGGGCTCTGTTCTTTTTTAATTAGGACTGAACGCTCTCGCTCACTCTTCCCTTGCCCTCTACTCGTCTGTGTTCACTGATATTCTTATTACTGTATAGAGGCATTTAAGGCAGGACGCGGCAGGGGAATGGGGACAAAGTTTGAACACAGACGTATCAATCTGAAACTTTTGCTGAACATTACTGATACAAATATGCCATTTTATCTTCAATGAAGGTACTTGATTCATCTTCTGTACTCAGTAGTTGAAGTCTTCGAACGTTTCGCCTCTCATCCAAAAGGCTTCGTCTATAATCAAGCATGATTATAGTTCATTTTCATGACTTGTAATTTTTTGTAATGTAAAGTTCTCTTACTGAGACAGTTGCAATTTGTTACAAGGACAACAATTTAGATGTTAAAACAAAAGAAACATCGGTATGAAGGAGTCATTCTTTTCTAAAAAAATAAATAAAAAAGGTTTAAAAAAATCGTGAAAAATCGAAATCGGGAACTTCAAATCGGAAATCGAATCGAATCGGGGCTTGAGTGAATCGTTACATCCCTAACCACGCGGTTATTGAGATCGACTGTTATTTAAAATCTCGATTTTAAGCTGACATAAAAACGAAGATGGAGGAAGGATGTTGATACTGTATATACACTTTAATTATGCACATACTTCTTCTTTAAATGCAACCTGAAAGGTCTGATTGATACATTTCATAAACTCTCGTAGTCTTTCCGTTTTCCCCCGGCTGACTCCCCGTCCCTCCTGTCCCACCCTCGTCCTCCTGAGGATACACGAGCTCTTCGCCGTCCCGCCGGAGAATCGGACGCCTGCTCCGCCGCTCCTCGGGGACGTCTGGGTGCCCGTTTAGTCGCAGCTCTGGGCACTTTCACGAGGACATTTCATGAGGAGTTGAAACGCTAAGATAAAGGCTGCACTTCTGAAAGGCTTTTTGTTTTTAAAGATGGCGTCTGACGGCCGCTTTATAGTTTGTTGTGCCCCAGTTTTGTTCCACTTAGCTCACAGTCCTTTGTGCTGCCTTTCAATGGAAAAGATCACACGGCTTCACCACGGCAGCGAGGCATGGGAGGTTTTTTCAGTTGTTAGTTACTTAAGTGGCACCAGTTCAACTTGGGGCTTCATAAGATGACAAAAAAATAAATTAAAAACTCGTTCCAAATAGCTAAGAAACAAGAGGTAGGTAAATATTCTCTCATACGAGCATAACAAACCGTTATGGATGAATTATATTGTCCAGTGTTATCAATGCAGTTTAACCGTTAACATGCACATTCTTTTACTCTCTCACTCGTGGTTGGGACTGAGCCTGTGTCTTGTTCACTCTATGTCTTGGGAAAAGAGTGAGTTTGAAAAGGCGTGACGTGGTACACGGTTTAGGAGTAGCACTTTGTTTGTTTCACAATACACGGCCTCCTGTTCCACTGACGAAGAGTTATGGAAATATGTGTCGATGCCGCCAGTGATCCAACTGTCTTACAACAGACAGGAAGTAACAAGTTCATCAGAAACCGTCTTTTCAGGTGCCCTGGTAACCGGACGCATTACTATTTCCGAACAGTCGTCTCGGCGAGTGGTAACGTGCCTGAGGACCACGGCACAAACATAAAAACAACAGGAGGAGGAGGAGAGAGATGCGCGTTTTCTCACTGGAAATACTAAATAGTCATCATTTTGAGCTTGTGTCGCTAAAGACGACAATATTAAGGTCTGCTGTACACGCTGTGCTGACGACAAAGTGTTATCGAGCTTCAGAAACAAAACGCTACGCCAAATCAAGAAACATTTGTAGTCTCAGCACGGCGGTCAAACGCACAGATAAAGGTCCACCAGGCCTTGGCCGCAGAGAGCTGATGCAGGAGGAGGCCGTTAATATCAGTGTCATGATCTTCAGTGACACACAGGTCACAATCTTCATGGAAAATGCACTGATTTAGTCACAGCACGAGGTGAACATGAGCAGCGCGTTGAAAAGAATCAGCCTCGAGCAATAGCAGCAATGTAGCGCCTTCTAGTGGTCATGTACCAAAACTACAGTATACTAATGTCACTGCAGTCGGCAGGCACTAAATGTTACACATAAATAATAATAATAATAATGCATCGGTTTTATATAGCGCTTTTCTGGACACTCAAAGACGCTTTACATTGCATTTTTCACTCACGCCATACTTGGTGGTGGTAAGCTACTATTGTAGCCACAGCTGCCCTGGGGTAGACTGACGGAAGCGAGGCAGCCAGTCTGCGCCATCAACCCCTCCGACCACCACCAACCACTCACTCACGACATTCGCTAATCTAAAGTAATCTAACTTCGTTACTTTCAAAAGGATCTGTGGTCCAGGGGGCAGTTACAATAAAACAACCACAACCCAATTCATTTCTACAATTCTGTTGGTGTAGTTTTGAGTTTTAATAGGCTACAGCTCCACACGCCTTTTTTTTTTCTTCTTTTCGGGCCACCAAAATGGCTCCCAAACTGACCTTTTCAATGTGTTTATTTCTGCAGGAATGAAACGTAAGATCTTGAATAACTAATGTAATTTTAGTTTAGTTAATGAATTGGTGGCTCCACCTGCTGAGCCTGCATGGTCTACACGATGTTATCCAAATGCACGTTTGAAATATATGCATTCAATAGCAATGCATCCGTTTCATCATCCACTTAGTTGTCAAGCTTTGGGAGCCGGAACATCCAGATATTTGCTGATTGTTTTGCACTCACTGCAAACCAATTTCCCACAAGAACAACAAATTGTGCACTACGATTAAAGCAGAACTTTTTAACCTTTTTAAGTGCCACTGCGGGTGTCATGGCATGTTGCTTTTTTTTTTACTCATTACTTGTCCGTGAGAGTAAATACGCTGAGAAAAGACAAAGGGAGAGAGGATGTGCATTGTGCCACAATTACACAATGGATATTTTTTTTTTTTACACTCAGACTTGGCTGTAGGTATCTGTTAGAGCGGTGCTTTGCCCGTTAGCCCGTTAGCTTCTTCTGATCGCGATAAACCAAATAACGCTAAATGTTCATCAACAAACCGGAAGGTGTTGATACAGTCAGGACTGACTGCCATGTCATAAACCTCAGACATGCGGGCCAAAAGTGATTTTGGGAGTGGGAGATGTTTTCCATTAGTGTTTATTGGGGTTACCGGATCGAAGGAGGGAAAGTTGCAAGTGTGGTTTTCTGGCCAGAGCCACCGGGGGAGATGAACGACCCCCCCAATCATCCCATTAACACTTAGTTCTGCTTTTAGAAAAGTCAATTATCAGTTGCTATTGAGAATGGGCAGATACTCAAATGTATTGAAAATAGGAAAAAGCTGGATTGGTGCTTCTGTAATCCCAAGTGAGCGATAAACCCTCTGTACATTAGCGTCGTTTCAGAGTAACTTTGGGAGCTGACTAACTTGTGACTGCTGAGGACTAAGCACCTTAAGAGCTTAATCCGCAGACAAAGACTTCTGCTGCTCTGTCTGAACATGTGAACTGCAACGGACAAAAAAAGAAAATCGCAATTTGACATTTTGCGTTCCAAAATCGTACAGTTAATGGGCTATTCTTCAAAAATCATCACCCACCGTACCAAAGCATTGTTCCGCACAGTAACCACCTCCCACTCCCTCCTCCCAGCTGCCCACCACACTTATGGATTCAGATCAGCGCCGAAAGGCTGTGGTATCCCAGCATGCACCGGGGCGCGGGGCAGTGCCATGCTGGACCAGTGTGTGTTTGCGTGTGGAGGTGCAGTAGTTGTAGTGGTGGATCCAATGGTTTATTGATCTAAAAGACTCCTATGGAAGAGCAGTATCCAGGTCACATTCACCGCTTCACTTGTTCACTGTTTTATAACCTCAATCTCAATGGCTTTTATCAATAGGTGAACATGCCATCCTTCATTTTATCATAGGTATCCATCAAAGTATTGTTCAGGTATCAGTACCGAAAACCAAGTATCATTAAAGTACTGGTATCGAAAAAAACGGAACGGTACCCAGCACGCTAGCACAGCAGTTAGCTAGAAGGTCCAGGGTTTGATTCCCACCTGGACGGGGCCTTTCTGTGTGTGGAGTTTGCATGTTCTCCCCGTGCCTGCGTAGGTTTCCCCTAACACTAAAAACATGTACAATGCTCTCATGTAAAGCACTTTGTGACCATGTCTGTGGAAGGTGCTTTGTAAATAAAGATCTTCTTCTTCTAATGAGAGACAGGTGCTGGGATTGTGGAATCTACCTGAATGACCCCGTTATCAAAGCGTAAAAGTCGTAGGTCGTTCAGTAAAGTCTCTCTCAGTGGTTGGCTTAACTCGTTTCTAGCTCCCACAGACCCTCCCGCACACCCCCATCGCTCACTTGAGTCCATAGTGAGACAGAGTTGAGATGTGAACGAGGCGGACCGCCAATGCTGTGCTAATTTAGCCTCTGACTTTATCTACAGTGCCATAAAGTTTACTTAATTACAATAAAATATATTGATTGCGAAGCACAGCTTTAAGTTCATGTCCAAACTGGTTTTAGCTGTTGGATCTTGTATATCATGTAAAAGTTTTTTTTTCATTGAGAATAAAATAACATTATACTTGTTATCAGTAAAAACAACACAGCTAGGTCATGTTTATGAAATATTTAGGCATTGAATATTGACCTTGTGATTGTTTTGATTTTTTGTTAGGTTATGAGGTATTCACATGGTAGCACGACACTCTGCATTAGCCTGTACAGAAGAGATGACTGCTGTTGGATTTAGGCGCAATCCGTAAAAGTGTGTTTTATCCCTCTGTTGTTGGCCCTTGAGAAACTCTCGTGGCGCACTAACAGTAGCTCGTTCCGCTTCATTTGCATTCTAATGGCATGCTAACATTCCACAGACCGCCACAAAGCGCTAACTCTGAGTAAACTCAATCTCCTGCTGTTAGCGCACTCGTAAAAAAAAGCGCTAGTCTAATAAACGGAAGCAAACAAAACAAGCGCCCTAAAAGCACTCCACTTTCCCAACGAGTTTTATAGACCCGACAGAGAGTAAATGTTGAGAGGCCATGTTTGTAGTCCATTTAAGCAAAGTAAACATGCTCGTGTGCTCAGGTGAGGACTGATGTGGTGCTGCACAGTGTGCTGGACATCCCCCCTCACAGGCGTATCAATATGCTGATCAGACCGCATGAATATGAAGTGCAGATTCATGATATCATATCGCTAAGCATCATGGGACTTGCAGCCATAATTAACAGCCTGGACCCCTGATGGAGTTACTGTTCACATCAAAACACTTGGACACCACAGTGTGTTGGACGTATTTACCAGAAGTGACTCGGCAGTGCAGGGCTGTGCAATTAATTAGAATTCAATTACGATTTCGATTATACACTATACAATTACAAAAATGGCATAATTGAGAAAAAACTATCATTAATCAATCAATTAATCAATCAATCAATGGTTTAGCCCAATATCACAACAGGGGTTTGCTTCATAGGGCTGCCCCGACCATTAAGGCAACAGAGGCACACAGAGAGGCATCATTAAGGTTTGTCGCTGAAATAATAATATAAAAATAATATTTTTTTACATAGCTCTTGAGATAACTCTACTGATAAGTGCTCACCTTTTGCTGAAAGGAGAACCGAAGTTTACAAGCCTCTTATATCCTTTGCCCAGGGCTGGTTGTTGCAGAAAAGTCTTAAACTCTTCTTCAGGAGCAGATCAACGGAGCTCAAAGCAAACTTGTATTATTTCATGCCGCTGTGATGATTGTTTCTGTTCCCTTTGCATTTCACGTGCTAATGGCACATGCTTTGCTAATGGCACATGCTTTGGTCCGACATAAACAAACAGCGCTGTGTGATGATGTCATCGGGCCGCGCGGCTTGGCTTGCTTGAGCAAGTGTGAAGGCTGGCCAGCAGGGGGCAGGTGAGCCAGGGATGTCTCTGTTAAAGACCCTAATGTAAAAAAATTTACGCTTCAAAAAAGAGCCCGAATATTACCACACATTCATATTTTTGTCTGCTTCATTTTACAAAAATCCTTCAGTGGCTTTTGAGCCATTTGGATGGGCTGCGGCTCCAGTGGCTTTCGGGTCAAAATTACCCAAGGGCACGACGAGGGTTAATATAATTTAGACTTTTTTTAACTGTCAAAATCTTTTGCAGGTTTTTATTTTAAAAAGATAAAGATTTGTTTTAAAGGCAACAAATTATTGTTTGAATAATCGTGATTTCAATTATTACTAAAATAATCGTAATTTTTTTTTCTATAATCGAGCAGACCTAGTCTATAGTAAAAGTTGTCTTTGAGTTTCATCCATCCATCCATCTTCTTCCACTTGTCCGTCGCCGGGTCGTGGGGGCAGCTGTTGGAGCTGCACCAGTCCCCTATGGCTCCCCCTGCAGGTGGTGGGTCCACAGAAGGACGGCCTCATGGTTCCAAACGGGCCTGTTGGTCTCTCATGGAGCGTCTTTGAGTTCACCCCATAAAAAATGAGCGCTTATACACATATTTTGGCAGTGTAGTTTATCTCAAAATAAATGACTCAAGTTGACGTAAATAATAATTCCTAACATAACATAGAGCTTTTGTCATTCCTGTACTTATACCACATGTATGGTAAAGTGGCCATAATTTTCTCAAAATTTAAAAAAAAATGTTCAATTAGAAGCAACAGTGAAGATGTAATCCAAAGTAACAGTATCTGCTTTTTAGTTAATTCTGACATTTTGGGGGTAATTCTATCGGTAAAAAGTCTGTCGGTAAAGGAATTTGAGGACAATGCCACAAGCTTTGAAGACCGAGCTTTTTACTTCCGCTGCGGCATCTGATTGATTGGCCTCCTGCTGCTCATGGAGGAAGTGACTGTGAGCCCCTGGGCTCTGACTCTCTCCTGGGGGGCCGTCCCAGTGCGGCCCCCCGCTGGTGTCGGGGGCTCTGCTGGCTCCTGATAAAGCCCGACCCTTAACATGCCTGCTCATTCTCGGCCTTGTCTCCACAATCCGGCTCGGCTTGGGCATGGCCTTGTTACGTAACGGCGCAAATCCGCAGCCATCTGCCCCAGACGGGCCCCCCCCGCACTAATTGTTGTTAAAGACATGACATGTGGCGAGACTCATCATGACTGGGAGAAAACATGGAACCAATAAGCGAGTAACTAAGGTTAAAAAAAGGGTGTCCTTGTAAGTTCAGTTTAACAGAGATTTTGAATATTTGCGGCAGTTGTCATAGTATGTGTGTAGTTGTTATAGTATGTGTGTAGTTGTCATAGTATGTGTGTAGTTGTTATAGTATGTGTGTAGTTGTCATAGTATGTGTGTAGTTGTCATAGTATGTGTGTAGTTGTCATAGTATGTGTGTAGTTGTTATAGTATGTGTGTAGTTGTCATAGTATGTGTGTAGTTGTTATAGTATGTGTGTAGTTGTCATAGTATGTGTGTAGTTGTCATAGTATGTGTGTAGTTGTTATAGTATGTGTGTAGTTCTCATAGTATGTGTGTAGTTGTTATAGTATGTGTGTAGTTGTTATAGTATGTGTGTAGTTGTTATAGTATGTGTGTGGTTGTTATAGTATGTGTGTGGTTGTTATAGTATGTGTGTAGTTGTTATAGTATGTGTGTAGTTGTTATAGTATGTGTGTAGTTGGTATAGTATGTGTGTAGTTGTTATAGTATGTGTGTAGTTGTTATAGTATGTGTGTAGTTGTTATAGTATGTGTGTAGTTGTTATAGTATGTGTGTAGTTGTGAAAAACAGAGACTGCAGGTGAACAGGGAAAGAAATTAAATGGATTAATTTTCCTCTAAAATTTAAATGTGAATTTTTTTTTATTGGATTAACAGTTTCATATATTTTAATGCACAAAAATTGTCTCAGTTGCCTGTATTTTTCGAGTAAATATAAATAATGGATAGAGCAACTTGGTTTGTTTTTGGTTTTGAATAAGCTTGTTAGTTAATAAAATAAAATAAAATCAAGTTTTCTCTTATTTGGGGTACAACATTGTAAACAGGGTATAGGACAGGAAGACAGGAAAATGAGCCTTGTGTAGGTGCTACTTATATTGAAATTTAGTCAGCATTATTATGGGCTTTTTTGTGTGTTATTTTTACACCTAAAATGCCTTAAATGAAAGAAAACTTGCAATACTTTTCACATACAATGAATGCATAATACAGTCCACCTTGATCCTGCTTCTTTTTTGACCTGTGATAGGTCAAACACAGAAACACTGCTGAGAACGAAACACGAAACACACCGTTTGAAACTACCATTTATGGGGATCATTTTTTGAGACTCTTGTGCCTTTTCGAACAACTGTTGCTGTTTCTCTCTTCCCACGGCTTGTCAGCTCTCTGCCATAACTTGCACTCATTATATGTGCCCTTAACCACAACAAGTCAACATTTGGCCCCTAAGCCTCCTCCGGCCACACCAAACACAATCTGGCCCCGGTCCCCCATCTCTGCCGTTCCCCGGTGGAGATTAGCGCGGCTCGGGTCGGCTGTGGTCAGTGGATTAGAGAATGGGCCGTCGTGTGTGTGTGTAGTGTATAGTGTTCAGGGGGTCAAGATTAAAGTGCAGGGATTAGAGGACCCCCCTGTCGAGTCCCCCAGGAGTACGCTCTGATCTGCCGTCAACCAGCACACTGCAAAAACCACACACCTGCGTGAGAGAAATTCACTTGAATTTGTCGTATTAGTCTCACTGACCAAGTTTTGGCCGGTTTGATTTTTGTATTTGATTAATTTTGATACAAATCTTTTTTGATTCAACATTTTCTTTCTTATTAAAAGCTAAGTTAAACCTGAATTAATAAACATGGAAAACAACAACTTAACACCCTTGCACCTAGGTTTGTTTTCGATGGTTATCTCTAAATTGTTTGGCATATTTTTTGTCATAAATTCGCCAAATGTGCTTCAAATAATCTGCTTTAAAAAAATATTTAAAAAAATACATGTAAAACAAGCGATATAATACAGTTTTAACAAGTGAAGTAATCGTTATTTAAAAATTGCCAAATGCGAGACATATTTTGGATGATTTTACAGTGCGGCTCTCTATGACTAAATGGCCAGCGTGTAATGCACTCCTAAGCTCAAAGGCCTCTCTTGATCGCAATAGCATCTAAAGCCGCCTGTAAAGATCTTAATATCCATTAGTCTATTGTCCGGAGTGCCATGCATCCACTCCGTAATATGTAGGTCAATTCATAGAGAGTATTTAATGGATGTGCCCCTAACCCCCCACGGCATCTGGAACAACAAAGGGCGACCGTGGAAAACACAACACTAATCATTAAATGGGTTATCCCTTTTCATTCAGTGTGTTTAAAGCTCAGTCTGTGACTTTTGGATGGCACTGGGGTAGAACCTTACTTTGGATTTTTCATTTCCATTTGTGTCCTTTCCGTACTCCTGAGTGGGTCAGGTCGACAGAACGCTATTAGGGTTTCTAGAAAGCAGCATGTGCGTTTAATGCAGTTTGGATGCACAGATACAATCATTCAAATGCCACAAACCAAAGGATTGATGCATTTACCCTATTTAGAGATTTTTCACATTTCCACTAGACAGGAATTTTTGGCGATTTAGATTTTTTAAAGTAAACTGGACTAAACAAGCAGCTTTTGAGCCATATTTGTTGTTGAGCTTATGAAATAAAAGTCAAGAAATGCAAAGTTAATGCCTGCTGGAAATAACAAAAGTTGATATCACAAATCCCATATTTACCAGCAGTTAGAAAATGGATTAAAAAAAGGAAATTCTTTTACAGGCATTAGCATAATATACACATAAATGAACCATTTATCCACAGTCTCCCAGCCTCATAATAAACCACAAACACTGCTTTTGAATGGCCTGCATCATCTTGAAGGACATTTATTGCTGCATAATTTCAGTCTATTCACATGAAAACTTCCTGAACGTCTTTATAACGCAACAGGCTGCAATTATCCCATACAATACGGCCTCCTCCGCCGACTGCTCTGAAGTGTTTATCCACAACACGGAGCAAAACATTTCATAATGACGAGGCAGTCTCTAATACATATTCAAAATGAGCAGCGAGTGTACACTTTTTAATTAGATACGCACTGCGAAGAGTACGCCACGTTTATCTCCAGCATGTTTTCCAAGTTTCACCAAGTTTTTCTAATAACGGCTTTGGAGCAGTATATAAATATATTGTGCATCTAACTTTGATAGTACTTGTAGCAGCAGCTGTTTTAGCAGGAGGCGAGGCCGGGGTTGATCGTATTATTGTAGCCACACGTTGAGCTACTGTGAGTAAGTAAGTGCTTTGTGTTTTGTCAACGCCATCGTGGGCCAACCTGACCAGCATGTTTTTGGAGGACAGGGAAAACCGGAGTACTGCCTTCAGTCTCCTCTGATCCTCTGAAATGGAGCACCACCCCTTAGGTTTGTCCCTGTTTCAGAGCGTGGCGTCCCGCACTGGTCAGCTCCTCCACCTCCTTCCTCTTCTGGCGGATTTACATTTGATATAGCCTGTGAAAACTAAACTTGTGCCTTCTCATTCAATTCATTCAGGATAAAGTATTGCAGTTCTTTATTCAGACATGTATCGTATCGTACCGGGCCCTCTGGATCTACAGCGCGTTCGGACAGTATTCACACCCTTCACGTTTTCCACATTTTGTGCTACAGACTTATTCCAAAATGTGTTAAAAATAAAAGACTGAAATGTTTCATATTCATAGGTATTGACTAGGGCTGAACGATATGGACAAAATTTCATATCTCGATATTCATGCCAGATATCTCGATATCGATACGATTTCACCTAACTATGGGTTAGGTGAAAACTAAGCATTTTTCAGAAAAAATTAAATCATGATACAAAAATGATGAAAATCTTTATCATTTATATCTTGCTTTTTCGATTTTTATATTTTGAATGTTCATATCTCGATATAAATACGATAACGATATATTTTCTTTTGTGATATTGATATCTCGAATGTTCGTATCTCGATATCGATACGATAACAATATATCTTTCAGCCCTAGTATTGACACCCTTTGCCCTGACACTTAAAACTGAGCTTAGGCACATCCTTTTTCCACTGATGGTCTTTGAGATGTTTCTGCAACTTGACTGGAGTCCACCTGTGCTAAATATTCTGGACTTGATTTGGAAAAACTCACATCTCTCCATAATGTCCCACAGCTGACAGTGCATTTAATCTATTTTGGAATGCGGCTGTAATATAACAAACATTGTGTTATGTTATGTTAATGTTGGAAAAGTGATGGAGTGTGAATACTTTCTGGACACACTGTATATTATGCGTTTATGCTCAAATCGATTATAACAGCTGCTATTTGAAGAGTAGTGCTGGGTACCATTACAGTTTTCTTCAATACCGATACTTGGTTTGTGATACTGATACCTGAACAATACTTTTTTTGATACCTATACTAAAATATTCATCATCTAGAACCAGAAAACAGAACAATAATGTTAATTTATTCCATAAAGACTATTTCCTTTAAATTTCTATAAATATTTGAGCTGAAACAACTAAGTCATTTCCTTTAATGCTGTCCCTGGACCAACAGTGTCAAACCTCGGATCTAAAGATACAATATGCTGCTTTCGATACTTTTATTCCTTCAGTAGTAGTATTACCTAAACGTACACAGCCCTATTGAAGGGGCCATATCTTTGAGCATTGTGTCAGTTCCTGCATTTCACAGCTCATTAGAGTTTTGCTAAAAATCTGAGAGAATATTGCTGAAGGTCCTTTTGTGTCCTACCCCTCAGCCTTGATATTTTTGTAGTACAACATCTGACAGTAATCACAGTTACCATCATAGAATCCTTCGAACCCTCCATCTATATATACCTAAGCCTATAGGCTTTTGAGAATGTGTACTTCATGTAATATGATACTATGTGTGTGCATGTGGTTTTAAATTAGATACATGAATGGGGCTTGCCTACATTCTGATTAGCCTCATTTAAAAGATTTAAAAATAATGGTTCAATTAACAGGATTTAAAGCCTAAATGTTGATTTCAGTGGAGCAGGAGACGCAGAGTCTCTAAATTAAACGCTCATTAGACTAATTCAGCCTGCGACAGCGGCTTCACTGAACAGGAAAACAGGCTGTTAGTTATTTGGGTTTTTTTGCGTGACCTCCCACTTTCTTCTAGAATCCCACTACAATCCCAAGAGCACAAGTGCGTTCTTCAGTCCACGACTATGGGCGTAAATGTGCTGCACGGATCGTAACATCACATCAGAGACTTCCAGCCAGGACACACGCTTTTCCTATTCTTTACAAAGATGTGTAGTCTGGGATAAGGGCGGATTTCTTCAAATTCCCGATGTGCGTGATTGACAAGCCTATTAACCAATCAGAGAATATGCGTATTTTGTTTCATGAAGCATCGGTCGGAAGAGCGGAGACTAATGTGGACGATCTGTGCCGTTTTTGCGGCACGGTAGCACAGCGGTTAGCGCTCGTGCTTCACAGCTAGAAGGTCCGGGTTCGATTCCCACCTGGACGGGGCCTTTCTGTGTGGAGTCTGCATGTTCTCCCCGTGTCTGTGTAGGTTTCCTCCGGGCACTAAAAACATGTAAAATAGGCCCACGGACTGCAGGTGGAAATTAGCACAAGTGCTATAACCTGGTACAATGCATCTATCCTTTCTCAGGCTAATGTATATTGTACACTGTCCCTGTTCACATAAATAAATAAATAAAATTTGCCACACAAAAAACTTCAGGATACACGGAGTCATTAGCATCTGTTCAGATTTTACCCACAGGAGAATTCAACACAAATATGCAACAGCTGCTTCAATCACTGTGCGTTTGGAACGGAATAAAAAAAAAAAAAGTTTGATAGACGGCAATAGGAGGAAAATCCTCTTAGAGGAGATTAAAACGCGATGAAGACTACCCAGCCGGTCTGCAAATGTAAATGCTCAGAAAGGAAAACGTGTGTGTTCCTCCCGTACATTTTTGTAGGCCCCAAAATGAGGACGTATGCTCACCCTAAGCACGGCGCCTTCACTTTCAATCACTGTGGCCTCGACAACGCTCCAGGACCAATAGTTTTGTAGGTTTCCTGGTGAGAGGCTCCGTGAGCGGTGAAAACCTGCCAAACAATGATCCTGGAGCGTTAGGCCGACCAGCCGCTCGGGCACTACAAGGCCGAATAAGCACAAATATCAACTTTTTGATGTTTCCCCCTGCCGTGCCTTGCCTTGATTGTGGAACAAAGTTTCCACATAAAGTGTATCAGTTCGATGAAGGATTGGACTGCTCGATTAAAAAGAATGATCAGAGAAAAAGGGTCTCGTAGACGCGAACAGATCCCAAAGATTGGTCTCCCGTTCCAGAGCTGTGGATCCCGTCAGTAGAAGCCGACGACCAGCCTTCATCAAAGACATTAAACGTGATAGTAGCTTTAGGGAAAGGCTCATCATCTAAACACTCACATTTAGACCTGTATCTGTAACCACAATGTAGCGCCTTAGCTTCTAAAACCTCACCCCCCCTCTTCTCCGCACAGCCTGGTTTTCACACGTCCCCCGCCTGGATCAGTGCCGGCTGGGTGAGCGAGTCCAGCCGCCAACACCCTAAGCCCCCCCCCCCCCCCCCCCCCCCCCCAACCCCGGATGACGACGTAAAGTTCATTGATTTCCTTAAACGCATCGCGACCTTAAAACCCACTCTTCACGCTGGCTGCCTTTCTGGGCTACAGCCTTTACAGCTGTAGCCGCTAGCGCCATTAGCCAGTGTTTGTCGCTAATCAAGCTAACAGAACACACCGGACGGATGCTCCTAATAAATGGTGAAAGCTCCAATTAGTGCGGGCAGTGTTTGAGAACATCGGCTGCCGGGGATGGTAAACAACTTTCACGGTGCCCTTTTAACTAAACATGAGGGGGGGGGGGGGGGGGGGACAATCTGGTTAAATATTAAAATACTATCATCAACACCAGGACTGCAATTACTTCTACAACTTTTACCACTGATGCTGCTGCTTCTGGCACTACTACGACTGTAACTCCGACTGTGAAGGTTGTAGTTGTAGTTTTTTATTAAGGAAAGACGCTGCGGATGAATAGGGGAAAAAAATATGAAATGTAGAGATATCAATTAGAAACCTCTGCTGAACATTACTGACATAAGTATGAGGGGGGGAAAGGATTGCAAATTTTCTATCATTTCATGTTTACATATAAGAATGAGGCATTTTCAGTGACGAAATCTAAATAATGGGTAGAGACAACTTTTTGTGTTCAAATCTCAATAAATCAGGCTGAGAATTAGATATTAAAAAATCCTTCTGAAAAAAAGAAAAAAAAAAAAAGTTTAAGACTGGAAAGTTTGGAGTCTGTAGGAGCCACTTCAAGTTGTTGCACGAGTGGAACAAAAACCTAATTTTGAGAAAACCAGCCCCAAAGTGTATGTAACGTGTACCGGGCGCCTCCCAGAAAGAAAAATACCATATTTAGATTCTAGCGTCATCTCGGGGGCCCTTCGCAGTACAGGTGGATGTCAAATATGTCAGCATGTATGAATGAATGTGCCAGCTTTGTGACTGTAGTTTTAAAGCTGCTGTATCTAGGTATAAGCGTGTGAAACCCCATGCATCTTAACTTCTCGGTTCATCGTCACATCGATCCGACCTAATGAAACCTCGAGCCTTTTGTTTTACTCTGAACGCCAAACTGACTGTGCATCGGCTCGGGTAAGAACTCCCAGTGTTGGTCGTTTGCTGGTGAAAAGTGCCATTATTTCACCTCGAGCCTCCTTTTAGTTTGGAGACGGGATGGGCGCGGGCTAACATACGCATCCAGCGCAGCCACGTTCTCGCCATGTGTTCGGGACGTTCGTGTAATTGGCCTCGGCGGAGGGGGTCGAGAGGAGCACAGATGTAGGAAGAGAATCTGGATTATGCATGTTTTATTCCAAAGGTTGGCCGCGGCCCGGAGCGCAAACCTCTGCGGCCCCCTCCAACAAACAAATGTCCTATTTATTATTCATGCCCACTTGTCACTCTGATCCGCCGTCTTCAAACGAGCGGAGAAGACGGGGCGGCCGGCTTCTTTGTCCTCTGTCCGTTATCTTGTGTGTTAAAGGTGACATATCATCCAAAACACTTTTGACCACAGCCATGGATGAACGTGTTGGCACCCCTGATATTTTTCCATTCAATTAAGTCATTCTCCCAGAAAGTTAGCGCAATTCCACACGTTTTGGTATGAATCTGTAAAAAGGCCAATTCAACATAATGTCACACGAAACTCCAAAAATGGAACACCCTTTCAAAATTGTGGGCGGTTAACTCTGTTTTAAGCACGTGATGCTCATTTAAACTCACCTGTGGCAAGTAACAGGTGTGAAACTCACACTGCCATACGAAGCATGGAGTGCGTTTACAAGGGCTCAAAATTCCCAGTTATTATCGGGAGTTTTTAATATTCCGGTTTTGTCTTTGATCATATAAAACGCAGTTTCCCGATTTTGAGAAACCCGGATTTTCCGTCAGTAACCGGGATATAACTTCATGTAAACAGTATTTCCCGGTTTTAAAAAACTTCCCATTTCCTGCACATGCGCAGTTAATCGTAAACAAACATGGCGGGGGCGAGTCCGAAGAGCTCCTGTTTCTGGAGTCAAGAGGAGACGGAGTTTTATATTTTAACCATGACAGAATATTAGTAAATATTTCAGATGGAAAGAAGCGTCGTTATGTGGATTTATGCCAAACTGTCGGCGACCGTTTCAAGGCGGCTGGTTTTCCTCCGGACGCAGAGACGATTCGACCACAACACAGAGTCAGATAAAGTTTTTCCTCCGGACGCAGAGAGGAGTCGACCACGACACAGAGTCAGATAAAGTTTTTCCTCCACTAACTATCGGTGAACTCCATCAGCTCCGCTCTCTCACACCGGCCCCGGCTTTAACCTTCTCCCAGACCTCCCTGGTCCACGTCGGTGATAAAGACAGACCCAGGACGGGTTAAGGTCAGGAGTTATCCACAATCTGCCGTCACTGCCGGAGCTCAGGAGCAAAACATTGAGCCCAAAGTTCAAAAGAACAAGCCACACATTTATGCTTTTAATATTTTCACCGTATTGTGCTCAAAAATGTAACGTATGCGCCTGCGCGGACAGAGCTTAAATTCGAAGAGCCGGGCTTCGTTATTTGATCATGTAAACAAGGAATTTGAGTTTCCCGATTTCTTAGTGTCATATAAACACCATATCCCGGAAACTGCCAAAACCGGAATATAGAGAATAACCGGGAATTTCGAGCCCTTGTAAATAGGCCTGCCACGATAAGTGTTTTTTTTAGGACGATATATCGTCTCAGAAAATATCGCGATAAACGATAATATTGAGTATAATGCAAATACTGTAGGCAATGAAAAGAAAACTGTAAGCAACTATTTAATTGAAATGCATTGAACTTCTGACATTCAATATTAACCCCTTATACCAAACAAAGTGCAAACTAGAAGGGTCGATATATTCTAGGACACTGTATCCATCTGTGCTTCTCAACCTTTAACATAACTTACACTCTCACCAGGTTCTGTGTTTGAACTAGGCCTGTCACAACATTTACAACAAATAGTCAATATACAGTATCATCTTTAAAAATATCCCAATGACAATAATGATATTTCATCTGCGTTATTCTGGTTAAATATTTCCTCACAAAAACAATATATTAAATGTATGGATTCAGATAATACTGTATTACTGCTAAAGTAGAGTAGCCATATGTTGTGTTCTTTTTCCTTTTCTTTTCAAATATAACCTCCTGTACACACGGCCGTCGGAGTGAAGCAGCTTTTTTGGGAAACTTGTTGACTGTTTGTCAAACCGCTGCAGCATTTCTCTGTAACATAGTCCTAAGCCCTGAGTAATGTTCTCAGGACCATCGCGCTTGTATTTGGACAGTAACATAGTCCTAAGCCCTGAGTAATGTTCTCAGGACTATCACGCTTGTATTTGGACAGTAACATAGTCCTAAGCCCTGAGTAATGTTCTCAGGACTATCACGCTTGTATTTGAACAGTAACATAGTCCTAAGCACTGAGTAATGTTCTCAGGACTATCGCGCTTGTATTTGGACAGTAACATAGTCCTAAGCCCTGAGTAATGTTCTCAGGACTCTCGCGCTTGTATTTGGACAGTAACATAGTCCTAAGCCCTGAGTAATGTTCTCAGGACTATCACGCTTGTATTTGGACAGTAACATAGTCCTAAGCCCTGAGTAATGTTCTCAGGACTATCGCGCTTGTATTTGGACAGTAACATAGTCCTAAGCACTGAGTAATGTTCTCAGGACTATCGCGCTTGTATTTGGACAGTAACATAGTCCTAAGCCCTGAGTAATGTTCTCAGGACTCTCGCGCTTGTATTTGGACAGTAACATAGTCCTAAGCCCTGAGTAATGTTCTCAGGACTATCGCGCTTGTATTTGGACAGTAACATAGTCCTAAGCCCTGAGTAATGTTCTCAGGACCATCGCGCTTGTATTTGGACAGTAACATAGTCCTAAGCACTGAGTAATGTTCTCAGGACTATCACGCTTGTATTTGAACAGTAACATAGTCCTAAGCCCTGAGTAATGTTCTCAGGACTATCACGCTTGTATTTGAACAGTAACATAGTCCTAAGCCCTGAGTAATGTTCTCAGGACCATCGCGCTTGTATTTGGACAGTAACATAGTCCTAAGCCCTGAGTAATGTTCTCAGGACCATCGCGCTTGTATTTGGACAGTAACATAGTCCTAAGCACTGAGTAATGTTCTCAGGACTATCGCGCTTGTATTTGGACAGTAACATAGTCCTAAGCCCTGAGTAATGTTCTCAGGACTCTCGCGCTTGTATTTGGACAGTAACATAGTCCTAAGCCCTGAGTAATGTTCTCAGGACTATCGCGCTTGTATTTGGACAGTAACATAGTCCTAAGCCCTGAGTAATGTTCTCAGGGCTATGCTTGTATTTGGACAGTAACATAGTCCTAAGCCCTGAGTAATGTTCTCAGGACCATCGCGCTTGTATTTGGACAGTAACATAGTCCTAAGCACTGAGTAATGTTCTCAGGACCATCACGCTTGTATTTGGACAGTAACATAGTCCTAAGCCCTGAGTAATGTTCTCAGGACTATCGCGCTTGTATTTGGACAGTAACATAGTCCTAAGCCCTGAGTAATGTTCTCAGGATTATCGCGCTTGTATTTGGACAGGGGCTAAAGCGCTCGGGTTCCTCTCGCTAACATTAGCGCTGATTAGCTCTGATACACAGACTGGGCGGGGGTTTCGTTTCGTTTCACGTTGGACAAACCTGCAGTCGCATTAATGTTGTTATTCTCTCCGTGATGAGTTCTTTTGGCTGGAATTCCAAATGTTTTCACACGAGTCCCTCTTGCTCCGCGATAAAGTTCACAGAAAGTGTCGGGTTCAGCAGCTCCGTAGTAGCACGGCACTTTGTTTACACCCCGCCTCTCTCCAAAAGCAGCGCTGCTGGATACATGCGGGACACGGCTGATCTGCTCAGTGATGTCTTTATGCACAGGGAGACGGGTTGGATGGACGCTCCGCTCACTCAGCGTTGTGATAGCGTTCATGTTTCTGTATTTATTGTAAGCACACGCAGCACGTGCATTTATCGAGACTAAAAATGTTATCGTCCTTCATTTTACTTATCGAGCGATAACTCGATATAGTAATTATCGCGGCAGGCCTACTTGTAAACGCACTCATTGAGAACACAAAGAGAGGAGAACTGTCAGAGGACTTGAGAACCAGAATTGTGCAGAAACATCAAGGTCACAGGTCTATCTCTGGAGGTCTCATTGTTCCTTTGTCCACAGCGCGTAATATAATGAAGTTTACAACCCACGGCCCAACAGCTAACCTCCCAGGACGTGGACGGAGGAGAAAAACTAATGAAAACAATGATGGATAAGCAGCCCTCAAACCACTTCTAAAGAAATCCAAGCTGTCTTTTACGTTTCGGCACAAACCATCCGTCGTAACCATATGTTACAACGCCGTTCCCTCGGCAGAAACATAACTCCCTGCGCGTATATTTTGCTTCGTTAGCGGAGGTTTGAGGTACTCCGTTTACTTTGGTCAGGACCTGTCCTGAGCAGTGTTGTTAGCATTCCTGGTGGGCGAGCGAGGGGCAGAAAGCTGCGTGGCATGGATGGCAAGTTGAGCTTTGTTTGCGAAGAGTTCGGAGATTAAACACGTGTTTGTATGTGATGAGAAAACCTCCAGTTAGTAGGTACTAGTCATGGAGATGAGCCCGCGCTAACCCAATGGTTTTCAACTGGTGGGTCAGAACCCAAAATCTGTTTCCCCAGAAAACATTTCTTTTACAAAGTGTCTACGATGCTGCCGAACGGTTCCCGGCTATTTCACCTTCACGTGTGTTTGATCTGGACAATATCTGACTAGGTTACGGTTAGAGCCAGGAGTTGGAAAATGTTGGAAAATGATACACTTTTCTCACTAGTTCACACGGGTTCTCCCTTATGCCGGGTGACACTGTGCGATTGTTCAAACTAAGAGACAATCGTAGCTACAACCAAAGTTTCCTCGTAGCAGCTTCAGGCTTCAGATGGCGAGTGTTTAGCTGAGGCGAGCGGAGAGGGCAGAGAAAGTCCTCGAATGTGGAGTGGGACCCGCTCGTGCCCGGACTGTGTTGCTGTGACTCCGTGGCGTTCAGTGTGCACACGGGACACTGACAAAGATCCTCTGCAGCGAGAGGATGGCTCACTCAGGACGCAGAACACTATGCGTGTATGGCGTTCATACGCTCTAAAAAAAGAATGCAAAATTGTACAAAAAAATAAAGCAAGGCCGCGAAAGGTGAACCGCTCTATAGCGAGGGACCACTGTATACATAACAATTTAAAATCTAATTAGTCAAGCCACTAATCATTCGTTTTAACTCTTAAACTATTAACCAGCACATGAAATGAACAGAAAACCCCATGTTGATCAGTTCAAGGCAAAAACAGTGGTGTGAACTCTTGGTTCCTGGTGTCTATAGAACCGTTGGACGGTTCTATAGACACCTTTCCTTGAAGTTTGAGTTTCACTTGAGTTTGTTAGTTATTGGGTTGTTTTGATCATAATTTCAGCTTTTTCTGAGGAAAAGACAGTATTTGACATGATATTTTACAAGGTTAAGTCGTATTTGGATCGCTGCTCATGATCCCAGGGGGATTGTGGGTCCAGGCGTCATACCAGTTGAGAGCCACAGCACTAGCCTTACTGATAGTATTATACTGTGTGCACAAACATTGTGAAAAACCATCCTCCTCCGCTGTCTGCGCGTGACGTCCCTCCCCAGTGTCCAGAGAAGCACCACTAGCGAGGCCTGCTATAACACTATAGCGAGACCCCCCCCCCCCCCACCACCCTACACACCACCACCGCCAAAAAACCCGCCGCGCCCGCTTCATTATTCCGCTCAGTGCACATCATTTTCAAAGACTCCTCACCCCGGGCCCGACCCAAACAGTGCGGGACCCCACTGACTGCGCGCCCTCGGACACAGAATCAAACGGAATTTTCGAGCGAGCGGGAGAGAAGACAACAAAGATCGCCAGTTTCTAAATAAAAGCAAGGCGGCAAACTTTCCTGGACGTTGGGAATGAAAAAAAAGAGGCTCTGCTCGGAGTCAGTGAGATTCTGACTGAAGTTTGATGCAAACTTAAAACTCGAGAGGAATCCCTAACGAATTATTAGCCCCCTGTAGAACTAAAATAATTTACTATTACAACTAAAAAAGCTAGAAAGAAACATTAAGATCTCACGGACATGGCTAAATGGGAGGCTAACGTTAGCTTCACGCTACGTGCTAACGCCAGCTACGTGTACCGTTTGTGCTGTGAGAAATGATCCATGTGAATGCGATTTTGGCTTTACTTTATTGGTGTGTGAGAAATATGTTTATAGTCTGCCAGAAGATGTCTAAAAAGAGTGAAAAATTGTGATTCACTAAAACATCCTCCCTTCCCCTTTGGTTAGTTTTAGGCTTGTATCACTTGTTGCCGGGTGTATCTATTAGGGCTGGGACAATTGTCACAATACTCCAGGGCCGATCCGGACCAATATGTATTGCGATTATGATAAGTATATGCATATAATATGTTTGCCTTAAAATGGCCAAATTGTTTAAGCAAAACTAAGTAACTTGTTTACCTTAATAAATCCTTTGCGTAGTCCCTCTGGGGGTAATACAAGTGTTAAAGGAACAGGCCACCGTTTTTCCATCCTGAGATCTGTTCTGACCTGAGCTTAGACGAGTTGATGCGTAGCTGTCTGGTCTTTTTGCCCGTGGACTAACTTAGGAATCTATAGGAATACATTGGGAGAGGCTTCATTCTTTGTCTCCAACAGTTGTGTAAGAAATGATGCTTGAATGATGATCTGGACATGGGTGGGGGGAGGGGGTGGGGGATTTGTTACCTTTGTTGTGTTTTTAATATACTTTTACACTTGTCAGATACTGGACACAATTGGAATAAGTTTGTTTCTGTAAAGATTATGTATCTGAGCGCTAAGTGTTTGTTTTATTTCTATAAATTGAAAATCAATAAAAAGTTGATCACAAAAAAAAAAAAGGAATACATTGGGAGAGGCGAAATGCTAACAACGTCTTTGGTCGTTTTGCATGACTGAGCGCACGCACAAAGACCAGACAGGTACGCATCAACTCGTCTAAGCTCAGGTAAGAACAGATCTCAGGATGGAAAACTCCTGGCCTGTTCCTTGAATGGGATGATTTAGGGGCCATTCATCTCCCCCTGGTGTTTCTGGTCAGAAAACCACACTTGCAACTGTTGGTTTATGACATGGCGGACAGGTAAGTCTTGACTGTTTTCTGTACGTCAGCAGTAAGTCTGAGTTGGGTTGTGGCACAATATCCCTCTCTCCCTTTGTCGTTTCTCAGCGTGGTTACTCTCACAGACAATTAACAGCCGCAGTGTGGCATGCGGCCTCTAGGGGCATACGTTACTTTTCTGCTTTAGAACAAGTGCTGTGTAACTGTTAAACATATATAAAAAAGTATTAGTACTAAGGTAATTGTAGCAAAAAGTATTGCTATTCAATATTTGGTCCCAGCCCTAGTATCGATATCAGTGTGTGTTATGTTAGAATGCCATTATGTTAAAGTGTGATCGTCCCAACTGTAATTAGGCTATTAACCCTGGATTACTGTATGACTCAGGACCTTTGAGCAGCGTTTTAGTAACCAGAGCCGTCTTGAGAAGAAGTCGGAAATGTGCTCATTTATGCAGACGTACATAATGCGTCGTGTGAGCATCCGGCTTAGTGAAAATGGACTTTGGACCGGAGTCAGTGTTTCCCAGTGAACCCCAAAGGAGCCCCGTATTTGTTTTCCGAGGACATCACACCTGAATCCCGGCCGCCCGAGTGCCAACATTAAACCTCGTGATTCCATAGAGATTATCGGTGCGCTCCGGTTTGACGTCACGTCCCATGCATGTCATTGACAAAACAATGGGGATCAGCACATGTTAGCTTTTCATTCCGGTGACGTTTGGTTCCGGTCCGTGTTCATCAATCACTTCTTCAGTGTAAATCCGCTCTAAACGGGAAGCTCATCTGCATACCCATGTGCACGTATCAGTCCTAATAATAATGGTTTGAAAAGTGTTACCCCGTGCTGACATTAGCCGTGTCACTGAGCGGGTGACCTCCACCGTCCCTGCCAAAAGGCGCATTACGCTGAATTAGAGGCGTATTAGGAAGCGCCTGGCTCAGAGGCACATCAGCAGCACAGTGATGTATATCCACATGAACAAGGACGTGCAGTGGTCAACGGCACAGCTTTAGTCATGGGTTTCCAACAAGGACCACCTCTGTTCCTACGGCATTATTTTATAATATTTTTTTATTTTATTTTGCACAAAAAAAACATTCTTACTCAGCTTTTGGCATGAAAGTCGCCCGTTTTTACAAAATCGAGTAGTAAAAACATCAATGGTGGATAAAAAACTAGAAGCCCTAACAAAAAATGCATAGAGTGGGCAAGAATATGAGGCACTACGAAGGTAAAATAAAAGTCCTTTTTTCGAAAGGGACGTGTTTCGATCCCACAGCAGGACCTTCGTCAATAAGACACGGCTGTGCTTAAAGACACATAAATCATGACCACGTGATACAAGCATTTAGAAATATTCTGAAGATATTTACAGTTAGTCGACACTAGGGATGCACCAATACCACCTTTTCTAAAAAACGATTAAAGTACGAGTACTTTGATGAAGTACTTGCCGATACCGAATACCGATACGAGTAAAAGGCATTTTCTTCAACATAGAAAAATAGACGGTTTATAGACTTTTTCACAGCAGGTTGGTTAGTAATTAGTTAATTTACTCATTTACATTTCCTTGAGTAAAGTAGGCTACACTTTTAAAAGAATTGAACAGATGCCATTTTATTTTTTTATTCAATATCACTTTTAATTTTTATTGCGCTGTCCATCATAGACAGAACAGCTCATGTCCAAAAGCTCCTCAGTGCCTGTGCTTTACTCATTTATCTATTTACATTTAACAATAGTATTGAGATGGTGACTTATTACTGCAGCTAAATGCTCTCTTTTGGCCTCCGTGTGGCCTTACCCGTGTGTTTATAGCAACTTAGCCAGTCGCCTACAGCATCTTGATTGTTTTGCTGCAGCTCAGTATGGACATGCTGGAGTACTTTTTAGTCGCTGGGTTAGTTTGTCTAATGAATACGCCTCTGGGCATAAAGCGGCGTAAGAATCGCCAAAAGTGTTAGCCGCGAGTTAGCGGCTAGTTTAGCAACATTAGCCTGTGTCTTAGAAACACATTAACAACATTTAGCTGTGGTTAAATCCAGCACCGACTCTGGTTTAGGGAGTGTAGTCTGTGATAAAGTCAGCTCTATGTGGAATGTTGTATTTCCGCACGTCAAGTGGTATCGGTTTCTGGTATCGGGACCTCATGAATGAGTATGAGTACGAGTATGAGTACAAGCATGTGGTATCGGCCCGATACCCGATACTAGGATTCGGTATCGATGCATCCCTAGTCGACGCAGAGAAATAATCAATACCCACAGAATATCAGCATATGCAAGACCAATGTTGATAAAAGGTAGGCAAGAATATTGTACACAAAATTCCATATACTTTTTAGCCACAAGGGGGCAGCACATATACGGTTTTAGCCTATATAAGTGCAAAATATACTTGCTTACACTAAGATGATTAAATATAATGTGGGAACAGCAGATCTTGCTCTAAAATCTTGGTTTGGCCATGCTCTTTAATATCTAATGCCCAGCCTGATTTATTGAGCTTTCAATTATTGAGCTTTTTTTTTTTTTAACTTTTAATTAGCTTATTCAAAAACTAAACAAGATCCAAAATCCGCTCCGAAAGTATGTTTGTTACTAAGATTTTTTCTGTCCATTCTAATGCATAGAATATATTTTTTTTTGCATGAAAACATAAAATGGCAACAAAAAAACTTGCGATACATTTTTGTTCTCATATTTATATCAGTAACGTTCAACAATAGTTTCAAATTGATATCTCTACATGTCCCCCCCACCCCCGATTCACTTGCAGTGTCTCTCCTTAAATATCCTAGTTTCCTCTTGTGTTGCACCTGGACATTTCCTCGGCATGGAAAGCATTGGACATTTGAGGTAGCACAGCGGTTAGTGCTCGTGCTTCACAGCTAGAAGGTCCGGGTTCGATTCCCACCTGGACGGGGCCTTTCTGTGTGGAGTTTGCATGTTCTCCCCGTGTCTGCGTAGGTTTCCTCCGGGTACTCTGGTTTCCTCTACCACTAAAAACATGTACAATAGGCCCAGGGACTGCAGGTGGAAATTAGCACAAGTGCTATAACCTGGTACAATGCATCTCTCCTTTCTGAGGCTAATGTTGATTGTACACTGTCCCTGTTCAAAAATAAATAAAAATAAATAAATAAAGACTAACTGCTACCCTCCATAGAACAAGCCCAGGGATTAGTGACTGTGTGTTTTTTTATTATTTTAGAACAGTAACAACTTTAACCTTTCTATGAGAGGATTATTATCTCCGCAGCGCGTCAAACCTTTCTGACATTATCCGAATACGTCTCTGTGGAAGCGTTGCTCTCCATGTCGGGCATGAAAGACCCGTGTCCCATGTCCGGGGCGGGCCGAGACGTTTGAGGTCACTTGGGTCTGTGGGTGCTGTCAGCCTGTCTGAGTCTGCGCTACGTTCAAAGCCCTGGGGAAGAAAGCGGCCTTACATGCACACACACACACACACACACACGCACACACACACCGGCTGAATGGAAAATGTCACAGTGGCATCGGCGAGGGCGCGGGCCGTCCTCCTGACCGCGCAGAGGTCATCGGGAGCCGCGTGTATCGACGTGTTACAAATGGGTCACACGGATACAAGCGGACAACAGAGGAACGGTTACTGCATGTCAGGGCAGCGGGTGGGTGCGCTACTTCTATTTGAAAATCGCCAGTTTGAGGTAGACAATGGAGCAGCAAAATTCCGTTTTTGAGGTGGATTTCCACGTACTTAGGTGAGGATTAGAAATATAGAGATGTGACTTTCACGCTCCTCAATTTCGGGGTCATTTCTTTTTGGCATTCTTTTAATTGCTTGAAAACATTAGAAATGGTTTTGAGGAGAGAGCACACTGAAATGATGAAGTTGAAGTTACAAACACCACAAAGATCAAACATATTCAATCCAAGAGGGAAATTGCATCTTTGGATTTAGTCAAAAAACACTCAATTCCACCCTCTCCCACCGCATATTAAATCATCAGAGGTGCAGTATCGCCCATGCGGTGTGTGAAGTAACATGACTCACCTCGCTCCCCCCACAGAGCGTGGTCCTAAACGGGGCAAAAAGGACGGTCAGCTGAAAAGTCTTTGGAGCCAGGCTTTGCAGTGGTTTGTGACACGTGTGAAGTCCCCATTGGTTTAGATGTTATAGTGACACCTCCGGAGTCGCCCGTGTCCACTCGGGGGTGGTATGACGCCCGCCATGACGACTGGAGAGAAGCGTTTTCCTCGCCTACAGTCTCCTACGCAGCGCTATGTAATCCAAATATGGTCATTTCCTTTGTGATTGATTCTAGGGCAGGGACAATGTATCGCAATTACCACAGATTACTTGAAAAAGTAATATATTACTGATTACTCCTTTGAAAAGTAACTTATTTACTTTTAAAATCAAGTAATCAGTAAAGTAACTAAATTAGATTACAAGTTACTTTATTAGTTATATTCAGCGGTGGCCGTCTCAACACACTAATGACAAACCCTTTCACCAACACTCGCTTTATTGGAAGTGCATTTTAACATATACAGTGCCTTGTGAAAGTATTCGGCCCCCTTGAACTTTTCGACCTTTTGCCACATTTCAGGCTTCAAACATAAAGATATAAAACTGTAATTTTTTTGTGAAGAACCAACAACAAGTGGGACACAACCATGAAGTGAAACGAAATTTATTGGATATTTCAAACATTTTTAACAAATAAACAACTGAAAAATTGGGCGTGCTAAATTATTCAGCCCCTTAAGTTAATACTTTGTAGCGCCACCTTTTGCTGCGATTACTGCTGTAAGTCCTTGGGGTTTGTCTCTATCAGTTTTGCACATTGAGAGACTGAAATATTTGCAAAACAGCTGGAGCTCAGTGAAGTTGGATGGACAGCGTTTGTGAACAGCAGTTTTCAGTTCTTTCCACAGATTCTCGATTGGATTCAGGTCTGGACTTTGACTTGGCCATTCTAACACCTGGATATGTTTATTTGTGAACCACTCTATTGTAGATTTTGCTTTATGTTTTGGATCATTGTCTTCTTGGAAGACAAATCTCCGTCCCAGTCTCAGGTCTTTTGCAGACTCCATCAGGTTTTCTTCCAGAATGGTCCTGTATTTGGCTCCATCCATCTTCCCATCAATTTGAACCATCTTCCCTGTCCCTGCTGAAGAAAAGCCCAAACCATGATGCTGCCACCACCATGTTTGACAGTGGGGATGGTGTGTTCAGGGTGATGAGCTGTGTTGCTTTTACGCCAAACATAACGTTTTGCATTGTTGCCAAAAAGTTGAATTTTGGTTTCATCTGACCAGAGCACCTTCTTGTTTGGTGTGTCTCCCAGGTGGCTTGTGGCAAACTTTAAACAACACTTTTTATGGATATCTTTAAGAAATGGCTTTCTTCTTGCCACTCTTCCATAAAGGCCAGAGTTGTGCAGTATACGACTGATTGTTGTCCTATGGACAGAGTCTCCACCTCAGCTGTACATTTCTGCAGTTCATCCAGAGTGATCATGGGCCTCTTGTCTTCCCCTGCTTCATGCCTTCAAAATAAAACCATCCCAGAGCCTCCATTACCACGGTTATAGAGCTGCACCCTTCAAAGAAAGCAAAGGTGCCATTTTGCACAGAAATGGACCACATGTGCCGAATGGTCTTTATATGCATCAAAGGACCCCAAAATCCAAACTATTATTCCCACAGCTTTAACATTTTACACAGCTGGTGCTGTTAATACAATTAGTAACTACAGTAAGTTTCAAATGAAAACTATGAAGTATATAATTGGAATTTCTTTGTAAAGTAGCATCAACGTTTCGAGAAAAAATAAAATAATTTTAGACAATGTAATATAAGTTGTGTTTCACTTGCACACATTTTTGCACACATTTTTAGAAACTAGAAGGTCTTAGCTTTTAAATGAGGCATCACACTGGCATGCAGGCTGTAAGCTCTCCAGTCAATTGGTAGATTGGTGTGCACATTTGGAGAAAATCCGCCTGCTGGAGGTGGCAGTTAAGAGGTTAAATGTAAACACTAACTCGTGCCTTTTTTTTTTTTTAAGCCTCCATTTGCTCATCGTCGCCATCGCTCCGTCTCTATAACCCAAACCCGCACAATTGGTCCTCAGGCTCCCGTCCACACGACAGCCATCCATCCCACCGCTGTCACCCAATTTAGGGGCCTCTCCAACATGGCCGTCCGTACAAACGCTGACAAATGCTCCTGACCTTCCCCTCTGCAGTCACCATGCAGGCCCGGCACCGGCACCGCCACGCCAGACACTCCCGGAGGACCAATTAGAGCTGGGCGAGGGGGGAGGGGGGGGGGGGGATGGCCTAATGTCACCAGCCAGAGAGAGAGGAAAGAGAAGAGAAGCGAGCGGTGTGCCATTTCCCGTGCTGACAGAGAGAGAGCCGCACACGGCGAGCTGTCCGAGAGCCGTCACCTTTATTTTATTTATTTATTTATTTTATTCTCGCAGTCCGGCGCCGGGCAGAAGGAGAGGAGGGAGCTGATTATGAATAAACCATAAACCGCCTCACACTTTTGCTGAGGAAACTTCTTTTTTTTTTTTGCGTCGAGGCAGATGACACCGGTTATGAATCATTCACTTTAATTTGTGACGAGAAGCCGAAGCAGAGGAGGAACAAGGAGGATGTCGAGGTTTCTGTCGGTTACAGCGGGGGCGCGGGGGGGGGTTTGGTGGTGCATATTTCAATTCTAAGCAATAAGCAGTTTTTTATCAGGAAAAAGGTACGGCCTACGCTGCAGATCAGGACACACGTTCGACTATAATGTGAACATCCTCCATTTGAAAGCTAAGCACTTCCACACTTCAGGCTCTCTAGTCTAGTGCGACCGGGCTGGATATTCTGCTCGGATCAAACCTGGTCCCAGTCTACATGGCAGCCACCGAGCCGGAGGTCCTGTGGGGGGGAAGCAGAAGAGCAACGAGAAAAAGCGATTCAAGAATACGAAAACGCAACAAGAACACTTCCAAACTGTGCTGGGAAAGCAACACTAACATAACAAAAAAACGACAAAAACACACCACCAAAGAGTGATGAAAAATCAACAAGAAAGCCACGAAAGAGCGGCACAATGTGATGAAAAAGTGACCAAAACATGACAAAACATGTATGATAAGTTTTGTAGGTCTTAGCTTTCAAATGAGGCGTTACACTGGCCTGTAGGTTGTAAGCTCTAAAGGCAGGAAGCGTTTAGATTTGGGTAAAGCCGAACTGGAGAACATGTGCTCGGTTGAGGAGGGGGTTAAAGGGTGTTTCCACAGCCCAGTGCCTGGTCTGCCCTGTTAGGCGACCAGGTATGAGTTTTGGCACGACAGGGACAGTGTACAATCTACATTAGCCTCAGAAAGGAGAGATGCATTGTACCAGGTTATAGCACTCGTGCTAATTTCCACCTGCAGTCCCTGGGCCTATTGTACATGTTTTTAGTGGTAGGGGAAACCGGAGTACCCGGAGGAAACCTAGTCAGACACGGGGAGAACATGCAAACTCCACACAGAAAGGCCCCGTCCAGGTGGGAATCGAACCCAGGACCTTCTAGCTGGGAAGCACGAGCGCTAACTGCTGTGCTACCGTGCCGCGGGAACATGCAGGTCATACGGATTTTACATCATACCACTGTTGATAAAGGGGATTTTGCCGCTGTTAGCACAACTGTAGCTGGTGTTAGCATAACATTAGCATGTAGCTTACCTTCATAGTTGTATTTTAGCTGCTTCCTCCCTGTAATATTTGCTTTGGCATCTCTGAATAATTCCCCACCAAAAGACAGCACTCGTCCACATTGTTCTCATCGCGGCTCACAACATTTTTCCAGGCTGTCCTGTTGTTGCTGCAGTAATGTGTGCGCGAGCACTTAGCCCGAGACGTGCGGGATACAAGCGTGTTATGTGGCACCGCGGGGCGGGGACTGCATGCACAGTTACTTTGCTCTAATCTGAAGTCGGCCCAGGCAAGTCAGACGGCTCAGGGCCCTCCCAGTGGAACCTCCCGGGTTTACAATCCGGCTTTAGTCAGACTAGACAAGAGATCCAACTTTCCCTTCGCCCGTGTAACTGCACTGACTGAGCATTCATCTGACTGGGGAAAGGTATTATACTGATGAATATGAAACTGGATTAAAAATGTTGAACCTTCATTTTTGTAATTCGGACAATATCGGATTTCAAGTCAAATGAGATGTACAGGGCGGGGCATGGGAACTTTCTTCTTTTGACGTAAAAAAATGTATTGTTTCACATATCTTATTTTTTCACACATTGTCAAGTTTAGTCTTATAGGTGCGATAAGGTGTGTATGTCCTGATCACCTTGTCAAATGAAGGTGAAATATTCTTTTTGCCGTCTCGGAGTGTCCACAGACAGGTCACGCTTTTGAAACATGTCCCAAAAAAACCCCACCGATGTCAACAAAACAAAAAGTCCATGATGCCGATGTTGAAGGCCGTGTGTGGATACGTCTGTGTATAGGTTTGTTGTTCGCAGGAACCTGGCCCCCGCCCCACAGTTTGAGCAGGTCAGAGACTTCCAGCTGCCAACGGGACATGACACAGACTCACACAGAGGGACGGGAGCTTTGAGGGACAGTCCGAAAGGCTGAGATGTAGATGAAACAAACACTTCCTTGTTTTAATACCCGGATCCGCTCTTTGGCCCAAACTGCGGCTGGCTTACGGTTGTTAGCGTATAGACTGTCCAGCCGCTCCTCTGTTCTGTTCCCCCCCCCCCTCTGGTGGGTCGTCGCGATGTGGGATTTGGCCCCTAATCTCCCGGAGCAGATGGCACCCGGATCATGCTGACCGTAGATTGGAATAAGTGTGGATGCTTCAATTAAAAGCAAGACGGCGCGGGGCATTTGATGGGGGGGAATCTTTCAGAACTGTGTGAGTTGTTTTGTTTTCGTGTTGATGTCCAGAAAAGTGGGTCTGCATCTGGCCCGTCCTTCAGCTCTGGTGTCACAGCTGTCTGTCAGGAGACATCACTGGGTCATCTCTGTGTACGGAACGGAGACTTTATCACCGTTGGTTTTGTTGGTTTGTGCCACCGGGAAAAACAATTTACCAACCTCCACTTTGCCCGACATCATGCTTGCAAATCAGCAGCTCCGGGGGGACAGTGGGGATTTCTAAAGTTGATTTCCCCAGTTTCTAGTCACTTTTTATTTGACAACAATTGGCCTCATATTCACAATTGAATATCCAAAAAAAATCAGGAGTGAAAAGTAAAAGATAATAAGAGGGGGGGGGGGGGAGGGGGGACTCATGAGTTTTAGCTTTAGTGTTGTCTGGAGCCGGTGTCCTCTCTTCAGCGCGAGGAGCTGATCCCAGACAGTACAGGAGCAGGGGCGGAGCTGACACAGGCAGCGGAGGGACTGGGACCCCACCGCAGAGGGACTGAGGGGGCCCCACTAGGAAACACAAACTCTCCATTTTTACAGTGAATATAATGAAAACATAAAAGTAATACTCCTCTTCATAAGTCTTCTACAAATAAATATATTTTAGTAAGTAAAAATATAATCTGCTAGCAGAATAAGTATTTTTGGAGTAACATTTTTTAATTTACTATGAAATTGAAACAAATTGAAATGAAATATGGTCACTAAATGACGCTGCACCACTGTGTTCAAATCAAGTCTGAATCCAAGTTTTCAATGTGCCAGTTTCCTGTTTTCTTCCCAGCAGTGTCCATTCAGTCGACCCTTCAGTAAATAGTGATCAGATTTACATAATACCTTTGAAGTGAACCTAATCTAAAGCTTGTATAAAAGCGTCGTTAGATCCGTTGTTGCTGACAAAGCCTCTTACGTGTAAACAGCGGTGATGAAAGCTTGAGAACTTGTTCAAAGGTAACTCAGGCAGATGTAAACTGTGTGTAATGGCGCGGTGGAGCGGAGGTGTCCGGACGCCTTCTGACCGCCTCCTCTTCCTCTCTTCGCTCCTCTCTCTCCTGCTCCACTGAATCTTTGCCCATTTAACACTCGCCTGGCTCCTGTCCTATTTGGACGACAAGAGATTCCAAAATCCATGGCCCCAGGCTGCACCTCACCTTATGTAATTACAGCCAGCTCGTAAAGCGGGGGGTAACGGGGTGGTGCTGAGTGAGAGGGGGAACCAACTAAAGTGTTTGTATAGTCAGGTTCACTATGTCTGGATTTTAATTTGTGTTGGATTTTTGTGGAGAGTATCAAAACTATACATGTTTCCATTTACCCTGATGTGTACAAATGTTCATTTGGCACAATAACGGCCCCTATAGAATTGCACAAAGCTTTCTATGGAGAGGACTTTAACAAAGATGTACAAAATTTGGGAGAAAATTCCATTTGGTCGTTCTGATCAAAATAAGTCAGTGACACCCATGTCATATTTGTCATAGTGTTGCCATAGCGATGACCAGAACTCATCATTTTACTCCAATGGAAAATGGTCAAACCTTTGGTGTTCATTCCAGTCCAACTGTGAATAGTTTGCATTCACGTGTCAGCATAACATTCTAAAATGTTGGAGGGTGAAGTGTCTTGCCCAAGGACACAATGACAGTGTGCACCTGTGGAATTCGAACCGCCAACCCTCCAATCACAAGACGACCCGCTCTACTCTCTGCACCACCGTCGCCCGTCTGAAGAGCCTATGGTTTGAGGCGGAAGGTCAGCTAAGAATTCTCCGGGGTAACTATGGCTAATACCGTATCGCCTTGCACACCTTCTCTTCCAGCATGTAAGAAAAAAAAGGTCCAATTATCTTCTCATTATGGCCTCCAAAAATGGTGACAACTTTCAGAATCATTGTTGTGATGCTGGTCAGTAGAAAGGACTTTCAGCCAAAACATTCATATGGCAGATTTGGGAACCTAATCCCAAACAAATCATGATCAGGTCAACCACTGGTAGATTTTCTGTTCTTACAAAACCTGCTTCTCTCCCATAGAGAGCTCCATCTGAGCTTGGCACTTCATCAAATGCTAGAATGTGAACGGGACCTATTGACTCTGTTCAGAGTTACACTGTAGGTCAGACACCATGAGTGGCGTGACGCTAAATACAGTGTGCTCTTTATTCTCAATGAAAAAGGCTGTGGCCACATGGATTTTCAGTCTGTCACACTGACATGAGAAGAGGGAAGTCTAACTATCAGTCTGTGTTTACGGACTGACAGTGAAATCTCCTCGTGGCACATTTACCGAGCTGGCGCCCTGTATGTAGAGCACGTTTTGGAAATGATATGCGTTTTGTTTTCGTGTGGATATAGCCCGTGGGTGAGGAAGTGGAGGGTGGCTGGGGGTCTCTCATACGCCCATAATCGGTGCCATGCCATCGACAACCCATTAGTCCGATGTCTCATACTTCTGAAAATGTCCCATTGAGCAGAGGTGCCATTGGTCCGACATCTCTAACCCAGTTGTGGATTAGAGAGCCATATACAACCACTGGCCCTAACCTTAAGGTCAGGGGACTCTTGCCTGAACCGAATTTTATTTTTGACCCCTACTCAATGGGACATTTTCAGACTAATGAGACGTCGGAGTAATGGGGTGTCAGACTAATGGGCCGACACCTCATAATCACCACACCCGCCCTCAATCTGAACCCTGGAGGTTCTCAGCTTTCAAACGAGGAATGGCATGTTCACCTATAGTCAAACGTGTGCCCGTGTCCTCGCTGCAGCTTAAGGCAAATCAATAAAACTTCAGTTATTTCGACAAATAGACGTTGTGCACCATATGCTCGATTGATTAAAAGCGGTGCTTTGATTTAGTTTTGTTTTTCTCTGTCGTGGGGGAGCGGGGGGCGGCGGAAGGATGAAAGCGTGTCGCCTTTTCTTCTGTAATTGCTGTGTAAGCCCTTCTTAAGATCTTTCCTGCGACTGCGAATGGATTTATCGATCCTCTCCTGTTTTTAAGAGCACAAAAGGAGCATTTAGCTTTTTTTTTTTTGCCTCCGCTAAGTCAATGTTTGTACGGGTTTCTAAAGGAAACAATTATTCAAAGCCACAAGTCGAATGTACCTTGTTCAAAAGAGGACTGCAAAAAGTAATTGACTAGATAAGTTTAAATGACTCAATTTGAGCAGAATAATCCACATTTTAGTTGTGTTTACTAGTTAAGATTTAGTTGGGCATTTGACCTAGATGATGTCACTTGTTCTGAGACGTTTTTGACTTGTTTCAATACATTTTGTCTTTATTTCAGGTAATTTTCTTTGCCAATGGGGTAAGAAAATTGGTCTCTCAGTGGTTTCACTTTCTTATTTCAAGAAAAAATACCTTAAAGAGGAGGTATTGTGCTTTTTTCAGTCACATAGTACCAGTCTATAGCATACTACAATGATGATCAGACTTATGTTTGTCTGTAAATGCAGTAAATTAAAATAACTGCCTTGAATAAATTTGCTCTCGCAAAATGGCTGTACTGAACGTCTTAAGAAATAGGCCTCTGTCTCTTTAAGAAGCCCTGAGCCTTTCCGACACGCCCCCCTTCAGCGCGTTGTATTGGGCTATCATCACAACTAAACACTGCTACATACATTCTCTCCTTCGCATGTTGAAACCACGATCGATTTTCGCTGCGTTTTAATTTTACTGTTGGAAAGGAGCTACGCTTTATCACTTTGTGAACAATGGCCACCCAGGATATGATTTGATTCTGCGTCTGACTCGGAAAGTGACTTTGGAGATGAACCTTTGAGAGTTCAGAGGCTCTGTGTCCACACCGAAGGAGCTCTTGCCTGAGAAATACCTGCTGTTTGGAGACTATCTAGTCACTCTTAACTATAGCCCCATGGTCTACACCAGGATCTCCCCAGGGACATTATCTGTGCAGGCGGACAATTATTCGAGATTACCCCCGTTAGCATGTAACAATCGCCTACAGCCCATTGTTGATGAAAAGTCTGCAATAAACCACAAATGTGTAAAGCCTTGCTCATTGTGTGATCATCATAAATGCTGCTTTATTGACGTTGTTAGTGCATAATATGCTGCTTGTTTTCTATTAATCGTTCCGAACTAGTTGTTAGCGTCTCGCGGCTAGCTTGTTAGCTCTGGTAGAAAACCCACTCGGCTATGACCCATTGTGGATGAAATCTGTGCAATAAACTTAACAATCAACAAGCCCGGTTCAGTGTGTGATCATTGTTAAACAGTTCATTGTGTAGATGGTGGTTTTATTGACTTTATTCATGCATATTTCTCGTTTTCACGTGTTGACCGGAGCTTTAGCTTATAATATTAGCTTTCCTCGGAGGGAACGCTATCAGGGCATCATCAAGGCCCAAACACACCGGTTTTAATCCCGGGTGTTTAGGTAACAGAAACACTGATGTGTGTTTTTGTAAAAGTCTCAGAGCTGCTGTGGCTCCGGTTTACAACACATGAAGCTAATCCTCCATGATGACTGACTGTTTACATCTGCGCTCGACATGCGGGGACGGGGCTCTGCTGAGCTGAGGAGCAGTGGTTGGTAACTCGGCTGGTGACGAAAGGTCCAGAGACGTCTCCAGGAGTCACATCTGAGTGGAAACACTGTCTGGTCTCGGAGTAGATCACGACTCGCCCCTGCTGAATAATTGGGCCGCCCTGGTGTAAACAGCGATTGTGACGGGCGCGCTTTGAAGCCGCTGCAGATGACAGTGATGTGGCCCATAGGTGCCGCAGCTAATGCCCACTCACTCACTCGCGCCTTTATGCGGCGGCTTGTTTGTGCACACAGCACCGCGGCTAATGTAGCGGCACAAAGGACAGAGAAAAACAGGGCTGTTATCTCCGATGAGGTTCTGAGAGTGCGCGCTTGGAGGATTATGCAAACTTATTTCAGGCGGCGAGAGAATTGTTTTGTGATTCAACATTTTCAATAGAGCATTTTGGGGGAGAGCGAGGAGTTGTGTCATAATCACAAAGGATATGATTTTCAGAAAGAGCGCCGTGGAACACAGTGCGGCGCCCCCTTCCTGTGGCCTTGCACCGGTGATGTTGACAAGCTTCTCAAAGCGCCACGCTGTCATGGTTCATTCACTCCATAATCGTCGGTAAGCTACCTTTGAGGCCAGCACCAATGTACGTCACAGACAGAGTGCTATAACGGCGAAGAAAAGAGGACATGCAAAAACAAAAGCAGGAGCCCAAAATCTAATTTCAAAACGCAAACACAAAGGTCGAAATGCAAACACAAAGGTCGAAATGCAAACACAAAGGTCGAAACGCAAACACAAAGGTCGAAACGCAAACACAAAGGTCGAAACGCAAACACAAAGGTCGAAACGCAAACACAAAGGTCGAAACGCAAACACAAAAGGTCAACGCGCTTAAGCAAAATCTGAAGTGCAAAAACAAAAGGTCAAAATGCAAAAACCCACCACTCCCTCACTCACACAGGCAGTGGGTGAAGTGTCTTGCCCAATGACACACAACCGCCTGCATTTGGTTGGACGACGAACACACTCCAAATCTCTCTCTTTCCAGGGTTCGGGTCAGTCATTATGAAATTACAAAAAACGGTTGACGAATAAATGTGTGAGCCAATGTATTCATTTTTTTCAGTGGTCTGTCTTTTCCTTTGTCCAAAGATATCGTTTTATGTGTCCTGGGACCGAGCGGAGTTGAGCTGGAACTAATAAAAACACCAACACTGATATCAGGAAGCCCTCGTTTCATTCTTTGCCGGGTTTCCTGGAACACAAGGTCCATGGAAACAGTTAATCCCAAACTGGGTGCTTGTATCATGAAGAGGAGGATCTGGAAAACAAATGTGTCCTCTAGATTTGACATTTCTTCAGTTTGAGGGTTTGAGGATACGGTACACTCCACCTGCATAAGCATTGACCTGCTGCCTGTCCCTTCTTGTGTTCCAGGCTTGCTCCAGTGCGGCTGAACCCGGAGGATTATGGTCAGAGGACCCTCGGCCCACATCGGAGTGACGTTGCTGGGAAGGTAGAGCCGCATCGATCCCCTGTGGACGCCATGAGGAATATACCGGTTTCTTTGCTCCTGCTTTTGGGGACTGGACTAACCTTTTGCTCGGGTGCTATGTTTTTGGACGGGCGCAGGATAGAGCCGAGGGGGGCGGGGCTAGGAGCCGACGGGGCGGGTCTACGGAGGGTCAGGAGAGGGTGGATGTGGAACCAGTTCTTTCTGCAAGAGGAGTACACAGGCAGTGACTACCAGTACATCGGAAAGGTAAGAGACACGTTTTCCTTTCGGAGAGTTTGGCGATAATGACGATCTTGATCACTATTGTGCTGTTTCTCCTGCTCTGTGGATGTGGTTTACTGTGGAACATCAGTGCTGGTAGAAGGTGCTACATCAGAATATAGAGTCACTCTCTACTAAAAACCCTGTACCCTGTTAAGTCTAGATTCTCTGCCCGGGTTCGGTTCCTCTTGGCCTGTGCACCAGTCTGTCACGTGTACCTGCATGCTGCTTTCTCTCCCTGGCGCACAGCACTCAGGGCGAGCCGCCGTCACTCGCTTTCTTCTGTTCTCTGGACAATGTGTTTCATTCCCAACTGAATACAGTAGATGATATAATGTGATGAATGGAAGTGTAGCCAGCGCTCGGTTAATAAACAGCCTGTTAGTGAAGAGAAAGGGAGGCCGCTATGGGAGGGGAAGGAGATCACGCAGCCAGAGCTTTGGACGCGCTGTAGTGTTTGTCACCGGTCTGGAGAAAGCGACAGTCCTGATGCATTTCTTTAGCTATAATACTTATAGCTCTACTGCAGTAGGCCAAACTGCAACTATACATTTCATTTAAGTAAGCCACAAAGCAGTGTTTCTGTCAAAGGGGTCAAAGTTAACATTACATTACCATATTTTAATAGGTCTAGTTTGAACAGGTTTAGTTTTGGCTCGTGAAATCAGTCGGTTCCTTGTAACTTCTGAAAACCACCAGCCTCAGTGGCTAGTGACCGAAGACGTTCATGTAAAGCCCTGCTCATGTACCATTTCAAAGTATTCTTGAACCATGAATGATGTGCGCGCGCTGAACTTAAGTTTACGCGTGGACACTATTGAGTGACTGACTGTTCCTGTGAGCGCTGATTGCACTGGTCCTTTTAATATATATATATATATATATATGTATATATATATATATATCCAGACCATTGTACAGTATTTACTCTTTTATACATGGTAAGGTTTGGACTAAGGCCCCGGACACACTGCACGTGTAGCACAGGTCAAGCTCACCGAGGCTCACTTTGCGTGACGCACTGGGTCTGCGTCTGGGACCTTAGGGACTCCCGGCTCCTGAGGCCTCTGAGGTAGAGTCTATCCGTGTCTCCCTCAGGTGATCGTTAGCTTCTTGTTTTCCTCTGGTCATGTGTTGCCTGTCATCAGTGCTGTGTTACTGTGAAGCACTGATACTTTTCGTTCATAACCTTTGAAATGTAGATTGAAGAAAAGGATTAGCTGCAGGTGCTCACTGGATCCAACGTCATATGGTGCCAGTTGCTCTTCAGGATACAAATTGGCAGATTAGCAACTTTGAAAGGTAGAGGGTCTGAGGCACGTCTGGTCTGAGAAAAATGATTTTATCAAATCAACGCCAACGCGTTTCGACTTAGTCTTCATGAGGGCAGTGTGAAACAGCTGTGCACACACTTGATTTAAATACAAGTCACAGGTCATGTGACATGCAGATCACCTGACAGCTCTAGGCTGTATACATAAAATCAATATACATAGATATAAACAAACAGTTATCAGGCAAAATAGAAGATGGTTGCAAAAAACGAGCGAAATCAATCTCCTAATTGAGGCCTGGCCAGCAAGTGGCCTTTAATGTATAGATCCAGAAGGTTTGAGTGGATCACCCCGTGCGTGCTGAGGGATGGTTTTGATCATTGCTTTGAGTGTCTTAGGGTTATCATGTCAAGTTTCTTTATTATGTTTGGCCATGGGGTAATCAACATTTAGCATCCTGATGGTGTATTTAGGCTCGGTCAGTCTGCCTCGAAACCTGCGTTTGGTCCTCCCCACATAAAAACACCCACATTCAAGGCGATGAATGACAAATGTAGTGTTCCAATTGGCAAACCCTGTGCGGTAAGGTAAGAGGTAAGACTTAGAGGTGGAAACATCTGTGAAACTGTTGGTCTTGGCCACATTTGTAAGTACTATATTTGTTGTTTATTGAGCTGATCAAAAAGCAGCTCACCGAAAATTACATTTTGCAATATTTTTTAAATTTTTAGTCTTGTTTTTCTTTAGAGAAAAAGACCCTCAGCAGATGGTTAAACTGAACCTGAAATGTAATTTCAGTCATCCGTCACGCCTCTAATTACCGGCCGCGGGAAGTATAAAAATGACATGCATGGAGGACTCGGAACACACCTGCAGGTCTGTCTTTGGTGGAGGAGCAACATATTAGTGAGGAAAGTCCGTTTCACATTTGTTTTTGAGTTTTAAGTTGCTTTATTGTAGCATAGGAAGCATAAAAAAAAAAAGATTAATTTTGGCCCTACTTGTATGACTCCACTGTCAGATCAACAGAGTCATCTCTATCTCACTCATAACGGGCAGAAGCTTCCCCTCTCTCTCCCTTTGAACACTGCCCCTCTCCCCCTCTACCCCTCGCCCCCTCGGTCTGTCGCTGGTCTGGCTTCAGGCTTCAAGAGGAGCTGCCGTCGGCTGTGGCTCTGACTTATCCAGTGCAGGCTCTGTGTCTCCTGGGGCCCGGCCTTACAGATACAGCCGGAGATGGAGTTGATTTGCATAAGGAGGTGTGCCGGGTATAAAAGCCTCTGAATATACATGTGGCTGTTCCATAGGGAGAGACCAACTTCAACATCACTGACGAACTCTAAATAATGGATAGAGCCAGGTTAAATTGATGGCTATATTTTTGTTGATATGTTAAGGAACACATATCCTTCTATTCAGAGGGGATTTAAAAAATGTTGTTGAGTCCAAGCCTGTACATTTTGGAGTCTGTCGGAGCCGCTAAAGTGGAGATGTTATTGCAAGAGTGGAATGAAAACCTCCTTTTGAGAAAAATGGCCCTAAAGTTTTGTAACGTCTGCACTTGCACGTATACATCTCTCTCGTCTTTAGCAGCATTTGCCTCCCACAAAGGAAATGACCATATTTGGATTACAGCGAGATCTCAGTCTCAAATCTCCACATTGATCGCTGCGTAATAGAATCAGACCAAGCATTAGCGCAATTGAATAGTAAAAAAACAAACAATTATTTGTGAAATGAAGTTACATTGTTTTCCACATAATGTCCCATACGCAGCAGTAGCATGGCCGCTCTCAAAACACACCAAATGATCCTCCAGTCACGTCCTTTGCAAAGACACACCATCTTTGCAACGTCACGGCTTAGTACTTGTCGTACTTATGCACAAACTGCCCCTAAGACAGATCCCCCCCCCCCCGACTGTAAGATCAGAAGAAAAATGACAAACGGAGAAGCCTTTTTTGTAAATAAACTTTGTCACTATCAGCATCCCCAGTGCCTCCCCGAGCGGCTCCTGTCTGCTCCTTCTAACACACACACACACACACACACCCGCCTCGTGTCTCTGTCAAACCTGACACTCACAATACCTCGAGGCCTACAGAGCGATCAAAGCTAGCCTCTTCTGTGCATCAACAAAGTGTTGCTAGTGTTATATATTTGGAACGTTTTCTTAGAATTTCACTCCCAAGTTCTTTAACAATCTCGTGTCGAACCAAAGTACGAGAATACAGCACTTTTCACCAGAGCCGTGGGAAGACATTTTAGTTAGGGGGTGCTGAGGAAAGAATTTGACCCCAAAAACGCTTTTTTCTGTGCATATTTCCTATTTATTAATATTGGCTGCAGTTTCGCAAACTCTCCACCGGGGGGTGCTGCAGCGCTCTCAGCCCACGGCCTTGCTTTTCACGGATGCCAGCGATGGCCGAACGAAGTCGCCTGAGACTTCAACGCTTTCCTCGTAAAAACAAAAAAAGACTCGCTGAAGGTTCGGAGCTTCAGAGCTGCTTCATTCTGTTTGAACACTGGCCTCTTGTGGACGGATGGAATTATTACGACAAACACAATCGATGTGTTAAAAACATATGGCCCTAACTTACTTGTTTTATAAACCTGAACTGTGTGGTTATATTTATGATCTCATAATTAATGTTTAATCAATAAGAGAGCGCAGTTGACATTAGCCCGTGAGGGACATTAGCAACATTAGCATCGCAGAGCAATCAGTCCATTTTATAACCGTGGCTCAACTCCTGCACAAGAGCTGAGTGACAGACAGCCAGCGGGCAAAGGAAGAAACTAAAGTGTTAAAGCAGAACTCGTGCCCCTGGAGGCCATAAGCGCCACTGCAGGTGTCGTAGCATGTTGCGTTTTTTTGCTCATTAATTGTCCGTGAGAGTAAATACTACGCTGGCAGAAAAGACAAAGGGAGATTGTACGTCCAATTACACAATGGAGATCATTTTTTTCACTCAAACTGGCTGTAAATACTGTTTAAGTAGCGCTAGCCCGCAGTTAGCTCTGCCCGTTAGCCTGTTAGCTTCTTCTTTGTGATTCCATTGTGGTTTTCTGGCCAGAGACATCAGGGGGATATTAAAGCGGGTCGTCTCATGATCAGAAGGTCGGGGGTTCGAATCCCGCCTCCTGAATGTGCACGCTGTTGTTGTGTCCTTGGGCAAGACACTTCACCCACCTTGCCTCCAATGTCTGTGTACATTGGTGTATGAATGGGTGAGAGGATCCTTGACGTTTGAGTGCCTAATATAAGACCATTTACCATCAGCAAAGGAAGGACCAGAAAACATCTCTGGTTTAGTGCCTCGCCGCAGTGAATCACTTTAAGACAATTGAGCTGCAGTGCAACAGGCTCTGGTGCACTGCTAAGCGGCAAGGCTTAGCTACGCATAGGAATGAATGGGCCGCTAAGCTCACGCTAGCAACACTTGCCAATTCTACTGCAACATGATCTGCTAACTAACTTGCCCCCCCCACCCCACGCCCCACTTGAGAATCCAGGTCAGAACCCTCAGGAAGGAAGGTGAACACGGTAGCTCGATTTAAACAACAAGGCCATTGATGATCGGACATGGGACACAGGCTCAGGATTTATCACTGATGAGGGTGTCCAAACACCCCTTATCAAATACAGTTTTACTACTGCTACTCTAAACATCAAAGTATACCTCATGTGTGTACACTTACCGTCTATTTAGGGTGACCAGATTTTCCAACTAAAAAACTGGGACAATATTCGGGAATAGGCAGCAGGGGTTCTGAATCTAAACTGTCTTTACCCACGATGAATGGTTAAACTGTCAACGACTTATGACATGCACCAATCCGCATCCTGAATTGAGATTTTGAATTGTTTACACTTGGTAATTGATACTCCCATGGAGTATGCGATTTCAGGGACTACATTGGACAAAACCGGGACAACTGGGACAGATTACTAGTAAAACTGGGACAAATCAATGGTTTTGAAGAAATCTATTGGGACGTGGGACAAAGGACTAAAAACTGGGACTGTCCCGGGTAAACTGGGACATCTGGTCACCCTATGTCTATTGGCACAACGGCCAGTTTTAACATCGCGTCCCCTGCTTGATTCAGTTTTTATCAAAACGCCATGCTCTTTTCAACATGCCCCGGCAGGAGTAGTCAATTTTTTTGGACAGCCCTGGAACTTGGCGTACCGGAGTGTGGCGTTTTTTGAATTTGCGGGTTTTACTGAAAGGCACGGACGAAACAAAACGCCATGCCAGGTCTTTCTCATCATCTGCATCAACGACCCGCACCAGCGTAGCATTGACCGGGTATCCCGCAGAGAAGCACAGCCAGTGGATGTCGAGCCGAATATTACACTACCCATAAAGCACCTTTCTGCTCTCGCATTTTTACCGCGGCCCCGTTCTAGCCAGAAACCGCAGGTCGCTGCTCGTTATGACTTCGCCCTTCTCCGAGGACTGCAGCACTTGAGAGGAGCGCCTCTGTGAAGGCCCGGGCAGGAGAAGGTTAGAGTAGTAAAGGAGCAGTAACGGTGTGCAGCGAGGTGGTCGGGGCGGTCCCGGGGGAAGGGCTGTAACGGCGGTGTTAGCAGAGCAGTAGTGACAGCTCAGGTGCGGAGGCCGTGCGTGTTTCCCAGTCGCCGTGCTCGGGAAAAGGGGGGTGATGGGGGGGTGATGGGGCTCTTGTTAGGCAGAAAACATGGAGGTGTGGAGAGGAATGACAGGTCCAATCACAGCCAGCGGATCCGAAAGAGAGAGACAGATCGGCGCTGGTGTTAGGTAGCTTTACCAGCAGCGCTACATCCTCCACGGACAGTTTCAAGACACATGGAATCTATATTTTCAGCAACAAAATCTAAATAATGTATCGAGCCAGGTGTAAATGCATGGTATTATTTAGTTGACCTAACAATTCTTTCCAAGGGGATTTTGGCTCTTTTGACGTGTTGGTAATTAGATATTCCCTGAGAAAAAAACTCCAAGACCAAGTCAAAGGCTGTAAAGTGTGAAATCTGTAGGAGCTGCTAATATCTCCGGCTCGCTATAACGACAATCTTTGTAACTAATACATCAACTCAATAAAATCAGACATTTAAACTTGGCTCTATACATTATTTAGATGTTGCAATTTATGCATAAACTGCCATATTTTGATTTAAAAAAAAAAATGTGTCTCATATTTACTGTATATCACCAATGTTCAGCAAAGGTTTCAAATCAATCTCTAAATTTGACTCCTTTCCCCATTTACCTGCAGCGTCTCACCATAAATTAGAATAGAATACAAACGATTGTATTTGGCTCACCGACACATAAAAAGCACAAGACTAGGACAATATCAACAGGCCACACACCGTAAACCCAAAAAACTATTCTTTTCAATAGCTTTTCAAAAACTTTATATGATAGACAAGATTCATATGTCAAGTTTATTCAAATTTCTATTGATATTTAAAAAAAATTTCTTTCAAAATATTGGACATTTGGATGGATGATTATCCATAAAACCTTTTTTACATTTCTGTCCCTAATTTCTAAAATAAAAAGCTTCAAATTGATATCTCTAGAAGTATTTTTTTATTTTAACCTCTTAACCCCCACCTGTTCTCCAGTTCAGTTTTACCCCAATCTAAAAGTTTCCCGACCGGAGCTTACAGCCTAGTCAGCCGGCCAGTATAACGCCTCATTTGAAAGCTAAGACCTACAAAACTCATCTAAACAGATCCATGTCCTTGCATTGTGGCCGTGTTATCGTCACTTTTTCATCGAATTTGGGGCGGCACGGTGGCACAGCGGTTAGCGCTCGTGTGTCACAGCTAGAAGGTCCCAGGTTCGATTCCCACCTGGACGGGGCCTTTCTGTGTGGAGTTTGCATGTTCTCCCCGTGTCTGCGTAGGTTTCCTCCGGATTCCCCTACCATTAATAAAGCAATAATAAACTTTTTCAATGTTTTAACTTTTTTGTCCAAGAAGCTTTTAAATTTGGGTAATGAGCGAACTGGAGAAAATGTCCTCAGTTAAGGTGGGGGTTAAGAGGTTAGCCTAACCTGATCCCTGTTCTTTGCAGCTTTGTACCTCGCGTTCCTTCTGTAGGCAGATCATCCCGGCCAGGCCTTGTAGGTGTCAACAAAGCTCAGAAAACACAGATTAATATGCAGAATCCATCTTATACTCAATACAACAATACTTCCATAGGCGCTAACAGATGGCCGGCTCATTTGCATATTCCCCTATTCCATTTTAAAGCTGGTTCACGCGGTGGAGTTGACAACAAGACTGGCGACTGGAAAGGATTTTGTGGGAATAACTTTCTCACAGCACATTGCGATGCCTTATCAGGTAAAGCTACACCGCGTAACATGGCGGTCACATGCTTGGATAGAGACCACGCCTCCTAACATGTCATCCCCAGTCACGCGCCGAGTCATCCGTAATGAACCCGGAAGTGTTCATTAAGTGTCCCGCGCATTTTCAAACCCGCTCGCCGGACCCCGTCCTGAGCTCAGACCGCATTCATCGCGGCGCCGCGGATTCGTTTGCAGGCCGTCGGCTCAAAACGGCGGCTCGTATCTCGCGTCAATACCGCCTGCTGCCAGGGGCGGGCGCTCATCGAGGGTCACATTGGTGGAAGTGATGAAAAAGAAAGTGGCTCCAAAAGCAGAGTAATAAGCTACAATTATGCATGTCCACTTCGGGCATTACTGAGGCATTTTTCAAATGAAGTCAAATAAATGTACAGAGCCAGTGCAGCGGCTGGACTCTCCCCCTCCGCTCGGGAACTCATGAATCATTAGTGAGGCGAAAATGGCTGTAAAGGTAGATTTGGTCGGCTCTTTTGAATATTTCATAATGCGCGATGTGGAAATAGATGAACGGGTCTTTTTTTTTTTTGGCTGAGTTTTGTGGACTGAGCGTTTAGTCAAAGTGGGAGAGATGTGCCTTGAATAATGCAGCGGGGAGTGCAGTTTAAGTGGGGGACAAGTCCAGCTTAATGGTTAGAGTCGGAGCACAGTTAGCGGATCTTCTTCTTGTGAAACTCCCTGTTTAACTGTTAGAAGCTTTTTGACCTGGTCACGGTGTTTGTTCCCGTTGTGAACACACGCCTGGACTTTGGTTCACGTGTGTTTGTTTAAAGCAGTACTAAGTAACTCTTGCCCCTAGAGGCCATAAGCGCAACTGCAGGTGTCGTAGCAATTTACGATTTTCTAACTTATTAAAAGGTCTTGGAGAGTAAATACAACGCTGACAGAAAAGGCGAAGGGAGAGAGGGATGTTGTTCATCCAGTTACACAATGGAGATCATTTTTTTCACTCAAACTTGGCTGTAAATACTGTTTAAAGTGGCGCTAGCCCGCAGTTAGCTTTGCCCGTTAGCTTCTTCTTCGCGATTCTGTTAGTGTGTATTGGTTGCTCCGACCCGGTGGCAGTCGAGTTGCAAGCATGGTTTTCTGGCCAGAGACACCAGGGGGAGATGAAATACCCCCCCCCCCCCCCCCCCCCAATCATCCCATTAACACTTGTGTTACCCCCAGAGGAACTACGAAAAGGATTTATTAAGGTCAACATATTACTTAGTACTGCATTAAGGTCCATTTGTCGTTCCAACATGCCACAAAAAAACATGACAGAATGAAATTTGGTCCTCAAGGCCCAGTGACGTGCCTAGGTAAAAATAAAAAATTAATTTAAATATTAATATATATCATAAATACCGTCTTAAAAACAACAATGCGCAGACATAGATGTAACGCAGCCTGAGAGGCGTTCGGGGGCATTCAGTGTGGCCCGTAGGCGAGAAGTGCACTCCTGCATATTCAGGCCGTCTCCTCAAGAGCTCCGAGCGCTCTGTTCCACCTGCTGATGTCATGCGGTGGAGCCTTCCTTCTCCTGGAAGTGTCTTTAAAGTCCAATCTAATCATTTCACTGTGAAACCAAAGCTTATGGTTTTGTTTGTGCAGAAATCATGGCCTAAACCCTTTGGCCTGTTTTGTTCCATTGTCGTTACAAAGACCGTTATTTGACTAAATATAAATGTGAGAAGCTTCACACCCTAATATAATGAGACGGTGAGTTTAGCCAGTCGGTGTTCAGATGGGGCCGTGTCGTGACCGGTGTGCGTCCATCCTCGTCCTCTCCTGTTCACATGAGGCCTCCCACTGAGACATGGATCTGCCTCCTCCAGAGTCTTCAGTGAGGCCGGGTGTCCATTTACCCACTTGGCGGTTTCACAGTTTATACAATTTGTTTAGACTAAAAATTCGTTTTTACTGGGTTTAGTTTGCGCTTAGTTTAGTCTATTTTGGTCTAAAGTAAAATAACGATGTCAAAACACATATTTATTATTAAAAGTCAGAGTGACCATCAGGTTCCTGGTCACCTCCCTGACCAAGGCCCTTCTCCCCTGATTGCTCAGTTCTGGCAGGTGACCAGCTCGAGGAAGAGTCCTGGAGGTTCTGAACTCTTCCATTTGCAAATAATACGTATGTACATGGAATATTTCAGAGTTTTCATTTTAATATATTTGCAAAATATTCTAAAAAGCTTATTTCACTTTGTCATTATGGAGCATTGTGTGTTGATTGACGTGTGTTGATCATTCCATGTTGGAATGAGGCTGTAATATAACAACATGTGGGGAAAGTGTAGGGGGTGTCTTCCTGTCTCTGTCTTCTCACTTCTCCTGTCATGGTTTGGTGATGGAGTGAGGGAGAAATAAAAACCCAAAATGCAGGACTGCAACGAAACTGGTGATGTTTAATAATTGACAAAAAACAAAATAACAGAATCCAGCGAAACAAACCGGGGTTGACGTAGACAATGACACGACCAAGGACAAGGGAAACACAGGGGTATAAATACATGAGGAGACACACACATCAGGGCGGGGCAGGCAATCAACACAAAGGAAGCAAAGCAAAATCACAAGGACAGAACACACATTTCAAAATAAAACACAGGACTAGACCAACAACATACAAAACCAGGGGAACAAAAGACAAATCATGACATCTCCTGCTTTCTCTGCTGCTTTCGTGCTTCTTCCTGCCTCTGCGAGTGTCTTGTCTGACTTTTATTTTTGCTCTTGGACCATCTGCTCGCTGTCCTCCCGAACCGCTAAACTATGGAATGGATAAACTGGAATCTCAGCGCAATTGATACGTTTTTTTCACAAAGTGAGGCCACGGAGGAGGTCGTCTTCCCTGACCGGACTTTCACAGCTCGGTTTGCGATGGATGTCGTTTGCCTAGCGGTCCTGTCGGTCGGAGACATCAAAGATGTCCTGGATTATCGGACATTTGCAATGGTACCACGCTGCTGTGCGTTAAAATGAACGAGCACTTTGGAGCAGGGAGTGACCGAGTGATGGAATTACACCGGAAAGTAACGCACAACGATGCAACGATGGACTGTTGTATTCGACCTGGCAGCTCGCTGGAGACGGACAATAGATGGACTATATTTCGGGAGGAAAAGGGTTGAACCTGCTCTGGAAAACTGAACTAAAGCTGAGACCAAGAAAAAAGCTCATTCATTATAAATGTATGAACTGTTACTGGAATAATTCTTGTCCTCCTGAGAGAGGAGGTTTGAAGCAGCTGGACCGCTTATCTCTCCTACGCCGTCAACACTTCCCTTCAAGGCCAAGCCACGGAGCTAAACCTGATCAGGACTGAGCTCTCTGGGTCATATTTTGCATAACACTGACTTTCAGACTGTAAATAACCGCACACACACATACCCCCTCCATAACCACGCCCCCGTCGTTCTGCGTCTGCCTCAACACGTTTCTTCAGCCCCGCCCCCTGGTCAATGGCCAGTCATCGTGTATTTCCCATGTCTTGATGTTTCTATATATGTGCTTTGCCTTAACTTAACCTGATTGTAATTTCGCATATCTTCTTGTGTGCCTTGTGTACGAAATGCGCGGTATATATAAAGTTGCCTTGCCTTTATTAAAGAGACGGACTGCACGTTTTTGCAGTATAACGATTGGCTACATGGTCGTATTATAGGTTCCCCGCCATATCTCGACGCACAATGTAAAGCAGAAATGTATTACAAAATGTGACTCAAACTTGAATAGGTTCCTTGTATTTGAAAGGGTCAAACTAGTCTTCTACTGTAAGGAGTTCTTAGCAGTGGCATTTTCTATAAGATCTGGGGATGTGCCTTGGCGGAGGTCGTCCTGTGTGCTCCTGTTTGGGCGAGTGCTGCCTTGTTTATTGAATATGCAGATCAAATGTGACTTTTTAACGTGGCTGATTTGTGTTTAAATGAGGATTTCAGCGGGTTATCACAAACAGAAAGACTCACGGCGAGGCGTCTTTCCAATATTATGGCCCTCGCCTCTGGAACGACCTGAGGAGGAGCTCAGGACCGCAGAGAACGTTCATGTATTTAAGAGCAGGCTCAAGACCCGCCTTTTTAGCTTAGCTTTTAACTCACATCTATTTATTTAGTCCTAATGATATAGTGTATATTGTGTGAAAGTCAGGAACAGCTCGAGGAGAGAGAGAGAGAGAGAGAGAGAGAAAAGAGTGGGACGGGAGAGAAGGAGAGAGAGACAATAAAAGGGAGGGAGGGAGAGAAGACAGAGAGTTGAGATAGAAAGAGAGCGAGGTGTGATAGAAAGAGGAGAGGGAGGTGAGATAGAGGGGAGATAGAAAGAGAGAGAGGTGAGATAGAAAGAGAGAGAGGTGAGATAGAAAGAGAGGGAGGTGAGATAGAAAGAGAGAGAGGTGAGATAGAAAGAGGGAGGTGAGATAGAAAGAGAGAGAGGTGAGATAGAGGGGAGATAGAAAGAGAGAGAGGTGAGATAGAAAGAAAGGGAGGTGAGATAGAAAGAGAGGGAGGTGAGATAGAAAGGCGAGAGAGGTGAGCTAGAAAGAGAGGGAGGTGAGATAGAAAAAGAGAGAGGTGAGATAGAAAGAGAGGGAGGTGAGATAGAGAGAGAGAGGTGAGATAGAGAGAGAGGGAGAGAGGGAGGTGAGATAGAAAGAGAGGGAGGTGAGATAGAGAGAGAGGGAGGTGAGATAGAAAGAGAGGGAGAGAGAGGTGAGATAGAGAGGGAGAGAGAGGGGAGATAGAAAGAGAGAGAGGTGAGATAGAGAGAGAGGGGGAGGTGAAATAGAAAGAGATAGAGAGGGAGAGAGAGGTGAGATAGAAAGAGAGGGAGAGAGGGAGGTGAGATAGAAAGAGAGGGAGGTGAGATAGAGAGAGAGGGAGAGAGAGGTGAGATAGAGAGAGGGAGAGGTGAGATAGAAAGAGAGGGAGAGAGAGGTGAGATAGAGAGGTGAGATAGAGAGGGAGAGAGAGGGGAGATAGAAAGAGAGGGAGAGAGAGGTGAGATAGAGGGAGAGAGAGGGGAGATAGAAAGAGAGGGATAGAGAGGGGAGATAGAAAGAGAGGGGTGAGATGGAAAGAGAGGGAGAGAGAGGTGAGATAGAGAGGGAGAGAGAGGAGATGGAAAGAGAGGGAGAGAGAGGTGAGATAGAGGGAGAGAGAGGGGAGATAGAAAGAGAGGGATAGAGAGGGGAGATAGAAAGAGAGGGAGAGAGAGGTGAGATGGAAAGAGAGGGAGAGAGAGGTGAGATAGAGAGGGAGAGAGAGGAGATAGAAAGAGAGGGAGAGAGAGGTGAGATGGAAAGAGAGGGAGAGAGAGGAGAGATAGACCACTTTTTGGTCTGGCGTGTAATTGTATAGTTTGCACAAGAAAACATTTCATTTGGAAGAGTGTTCCAAAGGCTCGCTTTATAAGAGAAGGAGTGTTCTCAACAAATGCAGCTCAGCGGTTGGAAGACTGAACTCTCCCCTCCCCTCTCTGAGAGAGGTGAGTTTAGTTTGTGCCATGTTGATGAGCTGACAACAGCGTTGTTCAAGACGAGGCCGGTAACTTGCAGACAAACAGCGCCTGCTGCTTCCACTTCATATTAACACTGTCCATGTCCCGAGAGGAAGAGGATCTACTGAGCGCTGGGCACTCCTTTGAGTGGCTAATGTTGGTCATATGAATGTGAACATTTACATTTTACAAGGCCAGGGAGGCATTTAGAAACAAATACGTGGATTTTAAAAACAATGCGATGATAAACTGGGAGCCGGTGCAAAGAGCCAAACCTGCAGTGATACTCAGATATCTGAACCAAAAACATCTGCAGAGATCGCAGCCTTCTCTTCGATCACCTAAATCTGCACTAGCTACTTAAGGAAACTGCATCTTAAGGGAAAGTCATTAGGTTCAATCATCATGGAATAGAGACTGAAATGAATTTCATAATGTATTAGCAAACGGATGGCAGAGTAAACTGACTGGAACTGAAAATTCTATTTGAAAACGCTGGATGGGATCTGCCTCTGCCGTGTCTGAATTATCCCTGCAGGATTTGGGGCTGGTTCAAAAGTGTATCAAGTGTGACACCTAGTGGTCGGTTTTAATTTGGCAGCTCAAACAGGAGAGAACCATAGCAGCATTCAGTAGAACACTTCAGATGATAAATGTCAGAAAAACAAACACAAAAATACAACCAAATGTTAAAAGGCCAGTCACCTCAAAATGTTGAAAAAGAGAGACCACGAAACGTTTATTGTCAGAGGTTTATATTGTCAATGCAACTAGTTTACATCAGCCAAAGAGTGGGGAAATGCAAATGAAACAAACCTGCCCAGTCATTTGTTTGGCCCGGTCTCCCGGAGCAGTCGGCCTGTTGGTGCGAGAGAGGATTTGCGCCATTATCTCCACGCTGTGTTAATATAATTCTGTGTGCTCAGGTGGAACGTGGCGCCGCAGCTCCCGTCGTATAAGTCCTATTTGTGCTGACAAAATGCGACATTCGTGGGGGTTTTTTTTTGCCTAAACTTGAGTTGAACCGTTGAGCCATATGTTTAGGCAGTTTAGCAGAAAGAGCTCATGACGCAAGGAGGATTGGGAGGAAATATCTGACTTTTGATTAAATCTTTGGAAAATATTACACTAATATTACCATTTTTTAATTATTGTGCTGACATCTGGGGCAACACATCCAAAACAGATCTACATCCACTCGCCACTCTTCAAAAAAGAGCAGTAGGAACAATAAATATCGCTTGCTACATCATACATAATAGTAACCCATTATTCATTCAGTCAAAAAAAAATAAAAAAATAAAAATAAAAAATCACGATTTGATTGATTTTCAAACACTTTCAAACAGCAAAGAAAGCAAAAGAAAGAACAAGTGATACCAACTCTCTTTTAAGGCGAGACGTTGCAGCTGAAAACTTTGCAGTGGTCAATGTTGAGATGTTTAGGGTATTAACAAACTTACCCTGTTATGTACTGTGGATGTCCAATTCCCAGCCTGGTTTATTGAGCTTTAAACCCAAAATAAGAGGAAATTGTATTTAATTGTTTCACTTATAGATTGCCTATTTAAAAAGTAAACAAAATACCAAAATATGTCAACAAAATAAAACCGTGAATTGAAATCGGGGTCTGTCCATGATTCAGACTTGGTCCCTGAAAATAGCGACAATTTTGGCCATTTTGATTCATAAAATATAAACATTTTATATGAAAACACAAAATGACCGAAAACTCGCAATACATTTGTCACTGACATTTATATCAGTAATATTCAGCAAAAGTTTCAAATTGATATGTCTACATTATTTTTTCCCTCTATTCCCCTGCAGTGCCTCTCCTTCATGTTTAGGGCACTAGCGGTTTTCTAGCTTCCAAATGAGCCATCCCTGGTCCTCCTACAGCTCCTGGAACACGCGTAAAACTTTCTGAAAATTTGTGTTAAAGCAGTACTAAGTAACTTGTTTACCTTAAAGAGGGGGTATTATGCTTTTTTCAATCACATAGCACCAGTCTATAGCATAGTACAATGATGATGCAACCTCCGGTTGGTCTGTAAATGCAGTAAATTAAAATAACTGCCTTGAATAAATTTGCTCTCTTAAAATGGCTGTACTGAACGTCTTGAAATAGGCCTCTGTCTCTTTAAGAAGCCCTGACCCTTTGACACGCCCCCTTCAGCACGCTGCTGTGACATCAAAACAACTCTACTGTTCTCGTCTTGTTTCCTCCACACGCATAGAAACTACGATCGATTTTCGGTGCATTTTAATTTTTACTTTTGGAAAGGTGCTCCGCTTTATCACTTCATGATCATGATTTGATCCAGCGTCCGAACTTTCCACACCGCAGGCTTGGAATGGGCTCTTGCTTGAAAAAATAACTGCTGTTTGGAGGCTATCTAGTCCCTATTTCCTACTGCCATGCCCTATGGATCTTTAACTATACCCCCATGGACTACACCAGGATCTCCCCAGGATTACTATAAGCGTCCGTATACTCAGCCCACACGCTTCAATAGAGGGACATTATCTGTGCAGGTGGACAATGGTTATTCGAGGTTACCCCGTTAGCATGTTATAATCGACTACAGCTCATTGTTGATGAAAAGTCTGCAATACACCACAAATGTGTCAAGCCAGGCTCATTGTGTGATCATCGTAAAAGCTGCCGGCTTTATTGGCGGTTTTAGTGCATAATATGCTGCTTTTTTTCCCAATAAATATTCCGAGCTAGCGGTTAGCGGCTAACTGCTAATACTTGTTAGCTTCGAGAGAAAACCACTCGGCTACGACCCATTGTAGATGAAATGTGAGCAATAAACTCAAAAATCAACAAGCCCGGTTCAGTGTGTGATCATTGGTAAACTGTTCTTTATGTAGATGGTGGTTTTATTGACTTTATTCGTACCTATTTCTTGTTTTCACGTGATGACCGGGGCATTAGCTTTCTCCGGAGGGAATGCTATCAGGGCATCATCAAACGCATCCCCAGCGCAGATCCCGCCATAGAAATAAGTTTTCTTGTCACCGGGTTTAATCCCGGGTGTTTAGGTAACAGAAACACTGATGTGTGTTTTTGTAAAAGTCTCAGAGCTGCTGTGGCTCCGGTTTACAACACATGAAGCTAATCCTCCATGATGACTGACTGTTTAAATCTGCGCTCGACATGTGGGGAGGGGGCTCTGGTGGTTGGTGGCTTGGCTGGTGACGAAAGGTCCAGAGGCGTCTCCAGGAGGTGGGGGCGTTCTCCTAGGAGGACTGAGGCATAGCTACACCTAAAATGGCTGCCATCAGAGTTTTTACTGATTACTCAAAAATACGTGAATGAGCCAAGGCAACACTTCAGGCATGTTGTTAATGCCTGAAGTGCATATAACGCCACTTAAACAGTATTTACAGCCAAGTTTGAGTGAAAAAAAAGATCTCTATTGTGTAACTGGATGAACAATATCCCTCTCTCGCTTTGTCTTTTCTGTCAGTGTAGTATTTACTCTCACGGACAATTAATGAGTAAAAAAAACGCAACATGCTACGACACTTGCAGTGGCGGGCCGTGGGGGTTCACGCAGTCAAACCCATATAAACGTATCGACAACAGGTGTATGGATGAACTGCCTTTTTGCGTGGCATTCGTTCGCTTAACGCAAACCAAAGCAGCGGTGCCTCCAACTCCAAATACAAGCAAAAACCTTCGGGAACACTCGTGCTAGCATACGGAAACACACGACACATGACGGGTGGAGACGAGCGCGTTATAATGTGGAGACAGGCGGCTGTTTTTAGGAGATGTTTTGTTGACAGAGCGGGTAAAATAAAAAGATACTAAACTTGAAGTTTGGTGCTATTTGAGATCCTTTTTTACAGCGCTCGTATTCTCGTACCTGTTCCCTGCCCCAGTCCCACCCTTCTCCTGTCCTCGCCCGGAGCCAAGCGTCTACGTCCCACTGTCGTTCCCGCTGCTTTGCTCTTGAAGCTCTTCATAATGAAGGAGCACAAAATATCCGTGATCAGTAAATCCACTTCATTTGGCCTCGTTCGGACGTTTCCCAGAGGAATATCTGTTTATCCGGTTCTCTTCGGAGTGGCTGGAACGTCTTGCCCATGCGCCGCTACATTAGCGGTTTTCCCATGTGAACAAACCGTAGGGGGCGCTACTGAGCTGCTGAAGGCCCTGGGGGGCGGACTGTCAATGTATATTGAATTCTGTCACGCCAGTCACGCTGGCTGTCAATCATGTGTGCGGCCTGACAACACAGGGTCTGAGGAGGAGCAGCTCACGAGAGGTGTTTTGAGTAGGAAATTACAGTCACACCTATAGTGCAGTTTCAGCTTTGGCCTGTAGGGACAGCGTATAAAGAGCCGCACAATCTGCTGGAATGGCGCTCCCTTTAGACATAGTTGCTAAAAATCAGCAGTCGAGATTAATGGCTTGTATTAAAATCATCAAATCATTGAATAAGATAGTATTATAACGTTTATGGTCGAGAAAGCACATTCACTATGATAAAATTGTTAAGAACTCCAATCGCAGCTGTCTAAGTGATGTACGTTTAGATCTATCCCACGTTTTAGGAGTTTACAGGCATTAGAACTCTTGAGTGTCCCATCATAGTACTGCCCTTACTCTTGATATATATATATATATATATATATATATATATATATATATATATATATATATATATATATTATTTGCATATTATTTTTGAATAATATGTTACAATGAACTCTGATTAATAAAATATTATATCTATATGCATTTTCCATTTTTACTATTTAAATGTTTACAGTTTTAGTGCAATGACAGAATGCATGTTTCGGACCTTTGGTGTCTGTGAATTTTAATTTTTGAACCTTTTGATTTAAAGTTTGAGAACCCCTGTTATACTGCATTGTCCACCATTCGCCTAAATTTTTTTCTGAGGATATAAGATAAAGACACTTTCCCATTTTCAAAATGAGTCCAAACGGTAGAAGAAAGAAATCCCCTGGACGACTGAGCGCTTATACAAACATGCGTGCCTTTTCACTAAATCATTCAGCCGAGCAATGACTTCATCTCTTGACAGTGACATGGCAGCGACTAGCCAAAAGGCAAAGGGGTAAACAAACACAAAGCTAACCAAAATGGCAAAAAAACTCGAAAAGACCCACGAATGGACATTTTGACAGCCCACCTAAGGCTCAGGCCGTCAATCACAACAAACTTCTGACACAAATATTGAAAATCTTTTTTGTTCCATCGAGGCACAGCTAGCTTGGCGCTACCGCATGCACTTTCAACAGAAATGCCCCACGGATACGAATAAGAGAGTCAACTTCTCAAGCTCCCCGCGCTATATTTTAGGTGTACAACCAGCGGCAACGCATAAATATGTTAGGACTGAAAACACACCTCTTCTCCCTGGCCTTCAATACGAGCTAGTTGAGTGTATCTTGGCATGTTATCTTTTACTTGTATTTTATTTCTATGTGACCTGCTATTACTGTGAAGCACTTTGGTCAACCGCAGTTGTTTTAAATGTGCTATATAAATAAATCTGAATTTAATTGAATTTAATTTAATTGAATGTTAGGGAATATTGCCTGTTCTCCATGGCAGACCTGGAAACGCTCTGTTATTTCTTAAAGTCAGAAATATTAACAGATTGACACACACATCGGTTTAGACATAAGGTATTATTTCTAACTTATCGAATCCGGGAGATGAGACGAGGGAACTCAGGCAGCCAGCTCCTTGCTCAAAACTCATCGATACAATGTGTTCAACAACATTTATATCCACATAACCACTCCTCCTCTTGTCTCGAAAACCTTTCCGTTACATCACAAAGCCAGCCCTCCCCTGTCAGGGTCATAAACTTTCACCCCCCCCCCCCCCCCCCCCCCCCCTTTTCCTGAGCCCAGGAGAGAGGGGGCAGAGGTCAGGGGGTATTTCAAAAGTTACTTATCCCCGTTATGATCCACCACATCCTGGAGTTTCTCTAAACATACAGGTTCAATAGTTCAGTCTTGCATTTCAAACAATACACAGATTCATTTAATAACAGTATACAAATGCATAACATACGATAAAAAAAAAAGATGTGCAACAAAAAGAAGCAGATCTTCAAAACGTGCAAGGTGCTAGCTTAGCCTGAGGAGTAAACGTAAGAGAGTGTGCATAGGGGCGGTGCGTTCAGATACCGTCGGTTCACCTCAGCGTCTGCGCTCTGAGGCTAGTGTGAGGGGGGGCGCACGGTTAGAAAGAGGTGAGGGCTGAGTGGCTTTAGCGGCCTTAGCCGGGGTTCTCAGTGGATCGGTGCATCGGATTTCAAGGATAAGTCGATAAAGCTGCTGAGGCACGGGCGTAGACTGGACGAGATCTGAAAATGAAAAGGAGTTCCAGCTAAGTCGATGTTTCTTTTTCTGTTCAATTGTGTTATAAAGGTATTAAAAGTAGTGTTCTTGTTTCTCTCCTTCTGTTTACTTAGTTAATATTTGACACATCTAGATAACTGAGGACGTTTCCCCCATCTTGGGCTCATTCTTTTCCGTTTCAGAGCCCAAATCACCTTCTCGTTCTGTAGACGATGCAAATGGGTGTTATGTGTGCTCAAAAGTGGAGCTCAACCGTACCAAACACCTCTGGATTTCAGAAGTAAATCTCTCAAAGAGAATTTGACTCAGAGGAGTGTTTTAAACATGCGTTTCATTCTCAATTGACCATCCAAACGTAGCTCTGATGTACGAGCAAAGACAAGCAGGTTATTAGTCTGAGAGACTGAAGTTCCAGCTGTGAGGCATTTCTGCTCGTCTCTGTCCTCAGAGTGTGCTGTTACAGGCCTGAGACCTGTCTATGTTCTGTCTGTCTGCACTGTATGAGGAGCTGTGTTTTCAGCCACGTACTGCGTCCAAATGGACCTGTTTGATCATCTGGGCGTGGGGCGGAGTGCTCTGGTGCTCTCCCACAGGCTATATACCAGCCTAAATACAGGCTGGTATTTATTTCCAAGATAATCCGGACGCCTGGGACAGGGCCTGTATAAAAGTGGTACAAAACAAAAAAATTGAGGAAAATCACCACTGGTCACAGGGCTCAAAATTAGGATGGTCCTTAAACCTTAAACCCATCCATCCATCTTCTTCCACTTGTCCGTTGCCGGGTCGTGGGGGCAGCTGTTGGAGCTGCCCCCTATGGCTCCTCCTGCAGGGGGTGGGTCCACGGAAGGACGGCCTCATGGTTCTAACCGGGCCTGTTGGTCTCTCATAAGGGGCTTCTGAAAATCCCTATAATGAAAATGGATGGGGAAATGACTCTCGGAACTCAGAGGTTACAGGACTGTTACTTTACTTTTGACCTGTCTCCCAAATAGATATGGGCTATAGCAGATGTTCCCAAACCTTTCAGGCCACGACCCCCAAATCACTCAGCCAACAACTCTGTAAAATGTATTATATTTCAGGCCGAGGTTGTTGATTTCTTAATTGCTTCACGAGTCTATTATCAAGAAGAAAAAGGTTTTGCCCAGGTGCTCTTCGGGTTGGAGATCAAACAGCCTTTAATTAGCCTTTATTAATTCATGGCTAGTATTAGAATGGCTTCATAAACGCCAACACATTTTGGCCAGACCAGAGGCCAGAAGTCTGGCGGACATTTTGACTTTTTTAATGCAGCACATGCCCTTATGAAGGGCCAGACCCGGAGAGGTTGAAATGTGTTGGCGTTTTTTAAACCATTCTAATACTAGCCATGGTTTAATAAAGGCTTTTTAATTTCATTAACCCATGGAGTCTTTGTTTAGTAGCATTTGTAATAATGTAAGGTGCAAAACATTCATAATCTGGATTAATGATGTATGTTTGGATTCCGTACTTTCATATTTGGCTTAATTTAATTTAATTGGTTTTCAATCAAAAATACAATGTTGTGTTAAAATGCCCAACATTGTTTTTGATTAAATTACTGCAAAAATGTTTGTGTAATCTCTCCATTGTACAGGAGTTCTCTATCATGGCAAGGATGTTTTTTTCTTCAAACTGAGGACATTTTGCCTTTCCCCTGAAGCAGTCTCACTTACTTATCACTAGCTGCAGCCAACCCTTGTAGTGTTCTCGTAGGGAGGTGTTCACCAGGTCATCAGCTCCATCTATCTTCTATTGTTCAAAGGCCTTTATTGAATGAGTATTGGTATAGTACCTCTGTTTACACTGACCCGGTGACTCTGCTTGTTTTTTCATTTACCGGAACTGTGTCTTAGTATGCCTCAGTATGGCAGCGTCCATAATGTTGGGGTCTAAACTAGGAACAAAGCAGACTCTTGTAGACAAGTTGTATCTCATACCTCGCTGTCCTTGTTCAGTGAAGGGCTTTCGTTCTTTACAAAAATTGCCTCTTCACCTCTCTCTAACCATCTCTTCTCCTTGGCTTAGATTGATGTAGATGAACTGCTGACTTTACACTCATCAGTGTAATGCCCATTGCAATAAATGGCCTACACTACATATTTCTGTCTGTGGCTTTGAGTTTGATCTTTTGGATGCACTCATTTCTGTCGTGATGTGTGGACCAGCTTGACATAAACCATAATTCTATGCTGGAGACCCCGTTCCTCCGGCCTCTGAAGACTCTTTGCTCTGTCTCTTGCGATTGTATTGCTGTTGAAAATATACGTTTATTTTTTATCATCATTGTCCGTGTTCCTCGCAGCTGCAGTCAGACCAGGACCGGGGGGACAGCGTGGTGAAGTACGTCCTGTCGGGAGAAGGCGCGGGCACCATCTTTGTCCTGGACGAGAGCAACGGGGACCTCCACGCCACGCGCCGCCTAGACCGCGAGGAGAAGTCCTTCTACATCCTCCGGGCCACCGTCGTCAACAAGCGCACCGGGCTCAAGCTGGAGCCGGAGACGGAGTTCGTCATCAAGCTGCACGACATCAACGACAACGAGCCCACCTTCAGCAAAGAGGTGTACTTCGGCAGCGTCCCGGAGAGGGCCGAGATCGGTGAGAGAACTTTATTTAACAAACGTTCATCTTTCAAAGAGTAGCATTCTAAGACTCAGCACTGCAGGTGAATCGGTTAAACGTTTGGAGTAGATCCTGACATACATACGGTAATGAGCCATCTGTCGTGTAAAAAGGGCTCAAATAGTCTATATTTTGAAGGACTTAAATTATTTATTGAAAGAGAAACATGTCATTTTATAAGTAGGGATGTAACGATTCACTCAAGCCCCGATTCGATTTCTGATTTTATTAAACCTTTTTTTAAGAAAAGAATATGACTCATTCATACCCATGTTTCTTTAGTTTCAACATCTGTATTTTTGTCCTTTTAACAAACTGCAACTGTCTCAGTAAGAGAACTTTACATTACAAAAAATTACAAGACATGAAAAAAAACTATAATCAATCACATGAGTGCTTGTAAATGTACATGTTTTCAGCATAAATAAGATGTGTAGCAAAGCAAACATTTTAATACTACCATTTAGAACTAATTTTACAGTGCAGTTTGTTCACCCTTGAAGCCTCACTGCCTCCGGTGCAGCCTTTGTAAACATAAGGAGGACAAAGACATGACAGCTCCTGTAGGTGTTGGATTATTTGACAAACGGACATTTGATGAGGATTTGAGCAGAATCAGAGCAGGTCAGATGTTTGTCAGTTTACGATCTTTGGTAAACTTCTGTCAAAAGGCTAAACTCTGCGTTAGCCGCTAACGCTAATCTTGTAGCCACTAACGTTCGCTGCGTCTGCTGCTTCGATGCCTACACATGTATATGTTTACATGGTGTGGTGTGTGTTGGGGGTGAGGCGGGGAAGGTGTGGAGCTTGTCTTGAGAAAAAGTTAACATCGTTAGAAACAACGAGCTAGTATGTTCCGGTCTGTTTCAAAATGGAGTAGCTGAGGGTGGCTTTAAAATCGATTCTTTTATTTTTTACATCGATTCACATTTTACCCATATTGAATCGATTTTAAATCGATTTTTGATGAATTGTTACATCCCTATCTATAAGGTTTGTTCTTTTGACACACACACACACGCACACACACACACACACAAACACAAAACCCAGAAGGGATTTCGGATGTCTTATTTAAGGTAAGGCAATTTGATCAGTCTGAAGAGATTTTGTAAAGGCGCATTGAGTTGCCTTGTGTACGAAATGCGCGGTATAAATAAAGTTGCCTTGCCCTTGCCTTGCCTAAAGAGTGGGAAGTTCTTATTACATGGGTAAATGGATATATTTTCAGTGGATTTAATAAGAAAAAACAGGAGAGGACAGGGGGGATCATAGCTACAGGCTTAAAACCACGAGTGCTTGCCGTAAAGTTTGCGACTCAGATCTGTCTGGAAAAGGCGTGGTTCTTATGACCTTTTGGTTGTATAATGATGTGCCGTTTGGCGTGGCCGCTGTTTGTGCCGCTGTTATGATAGAGCAAAGCGAGCCAGGCCTGGCTAAGTTCTGTTATTATCTGCTCTGTTATTGGTTTCCATATGTCCACATTTGGGTCGGTAAAATTGCCTACACTTCCAAAGTTGCCGTTATAAGTTTGATGTTCTATGACTCGGTTTAGTCACGTCTGTCTGCCCTCCAAATTAAACGATTTAAACGCGAGACGAGCTGTTTGACCCCCCCCCCCCCCACTATGAGACCGCCCTCAGTTAGTCACGACTCAGGAAGCCTCACCACGTCTGAGAAATACAGCTTCACCAGGCATATTTGTCCTCACTTTAGTCTTTAGGGTTAACAGCACTTCCATGTTAAAATTGTGCTCAGATTGAGGACTCCGACGTGGAAAATAATGGCATTGCTCAACTATTTTTGCTGTAGGCTATAAGCTTGTTAAAACTTCAAAAATGACGGCCGAAAACCATTTTTGTCTCTCACGTTGTGCTCATTATGAAGCTTAAATACTCTCAAAATTAAACCTTTAAGTGAAAAACATCATTAAATCGAACTTTGCTTTGAAATGAATGTTGAAAGTCTGCACACTGTCACGTTCCTTTTTTTAATCTGAAAAAATTCCAAGTACCCATTGCAGTGAGCTCGAGTACCCCAGGTTGGGAAACACTGGTCTGCAAAAGCACGAGCCGGTGTCGAATTGACCTTTTACTTTATTTTCTTCCACGGGTTTGTGAGGCAAAAATCCAGCCCCGGTTCAGGACGGCTCTACATAATTCAGGCTCCCCCCTGGCCGTGGGAGCTACACCGCGGTGCACTTACCCCGTGGCGGCCTGCAGGTCAGACTGACTGTGCGCTGTTTCCTCAGGTACGTCGGTGATCCAGGTGACCGCCACAGACGCCGACGACAGCATGTACGGCAACAGCGCCAAACTGGTCTACAGCATCAGCCAGGGGCACCCCTACTTCTCCGTGGACCCCAACACCGGTAAGAAGGAGCGGTCTTCAGATGGACTGGGTTTCCCTCCTGAGCGCTTTGAGGATCCTGAAGGCTGTGGGAATTTAGTTTTAAGCCGTTTCAGATGAATATTGCATTTTCTAACCAACACGTGTGAGATAATGGGTCAAGATGTGTTTGAGATGATTCCATAACATCTATGAAAAGTGTTTACCTCATCATTTGGTTCACAAACAAATAATGAGTCCAGAAGAAATGCCTCATACCTGACCCTGACTCTGCTGGGAGCGGGACACCACCAGCTGGTCTCCATGGAGATGTTATCGCCGGCAACCTTAGTCTTCATTCATTAGTTGCTCTTAAGACATAGCAGCAAGCGACCGAAGCATACGTCCCAAAATGTGACCCATGATCTGTGGCTGATTCTGCATAAGGAATATTTTATTTTATATCGCCTTCATTTAAAGGTAAATTATGCAACCTTTTATGCTGAAATAAAGTAGATTTACCTCTCAGTGGCCCAGTGGCTGTATGGGTGGTCAGCATGGCGCCTTTACTTTCCATCTAGGACCAGTTTTATTTCTGTTTATTAAGCTGTCTGGTTGGCTTTCTGAATGGAATTCATTTGTAACAATTGGCACAGGTTCGTCAGCAGTGAAAACCTACCAGAAACACAATGGGGCGTCCTAGAGGCCTCTGTGATAGAAAGTAAAGGCACCATGCTGACCACCCATACAGCCACTGGGTCACTGAAAGGTCAAATACGCATTAATATTAATATTTTTCCCCCCCATAATGTACCTTCAGAAGTCCTCTTTCAGATTTGTTAGTACATGTGTCTTTTTCCATCAGTTTAATTGCAAAAGCAAACATTTGTGAAACAGACCTTTGTGCTGCGCCTATAACCCACAAACTTTTTTATCAGAGGTGAATTAGGAGCTGGTTGTTTGTTTTAAAAACTCACAGATCCACACCGAAAGGCCCCGTCCTGCCTGTTAATGAACCCGGACCAGTGCGCTAACCGCTAACCATGCCACCGTATTTAAAAACTCACACTCATAAAAGCACATTTCCTCATAAACCATAGCCAACTTTTTGTTTTCCATATTCCTCATCGTTTTCACGTCCCACGTTTTGTCTGATCTGAACCCGTGTCTGCGAAGGCATCGTCCTCGGGGCCTTCCAGCCGAATTGAATCTGATCTAAGGAGAGACGGCAAACAGGTCAACACTCGCGGGCCCTTTTGCCCTGAATCGTCCCGCGCAGAACACAGCTAGAAACGGAGACGCGTGCCAACGCCAAAGCCTCGCTCTGTGTGAGCACTCATTTAGATAATGGAGTCGGTAATCGGGCCTGCTCATCTCTGCAGCGGGATTAGAATGGATGCTGGATTAAAGACAGTTAGGGAGTGTAGAGCTGACAGTGGGACGCGGCTTAATCCTTATTGCTGCACAGTGGTCCATTCATACACCAGCTCCACGGTAGGATTTGTTTGTACATGAAACCCGTTTAGTTGAATGGGAATGTGACCCGCCTTGGCCTCGCCCGTCACCTGAAATGACATCACATACAAAGACAGTGAGGCTCTGTGTCCCGGGCCTTTCGGTTAGGGTTAGGGTTATCAACACTACAGTATTTCCATTGATTCTCGCTGAAGGCTATCCATTTATGAATGAACACATGGAATTATGTTTTAAACACAAATAGTTGAAATAAATAAATAGCCGCCTTTTGCTTTGATTACTCCTTTGCACACTTTTGACATTTTCTCAATGGGCCTCGGAAATGTTTTTGACTCCACGGGCTGTTAAAAAAAACATTTCATGACCCGATGGCGCTCACTGTGAAAAGGCCAAGAATAAAATTGCATTAGAATTCAAAATATAAAACATATGTATTTTGAGTTATTTTACCCTTTTTTGTTTCCTACATACATGTTCATAGTTTAATGTCTTCAGGGAGAATCGCGTGATGTAAATCGTGTTGAAGATAAAGAAAAGCTGATACATTGAAACATGAAAATTTACAGGAAAATGTCGCCAAAATGTTTCTTTTAAAATTATATTGAAATGGAGTTCAATTTCAATCTGAAATAATTCCAAGGAATTCCCTGGGGTCACTGCATTAAAAGCGTTTCCAGATATTTGACGGGTACTGTACATTTTAATAAAATGACATTAAGAGCACATATGGTCCACGTCCAGACAGGGCTGCTTTTATAAACATCAATACCTCAGTATCAGTAACTGTTTTTGTGTCACTCCCCTCTGGTTTTCATTGATACATTCAGACTCTCAGCAGATGTGCAGATGTGAGTGTAATGTAGAGGCTGCTGTGTGCAGGCGTGATCCGCACGGCCCTGGGCCCCGGGGACATGGACCGGGAGCAGAGGGAGCACTACCAGGTGGTCATCGAGGCTAAAGACATGGCCGGGCAGAGAGGGGGCCTGACCGGGAGCACCATCGTCAACATCAGCCTGACCGACGTCAACGACAACCCGCCACGCTTCACCCAGAGTAAGTCCCTCGACACGTGACCCGACCCGCCACGCTTCACCCAGAGTAAGTCCCTCGACACGTGACCCGACCCGCCACGCTTCACCCAGAGTAAGTCCCCCGACACGTGACCCAACCCGCCACGCTTCACCCAGAGTAAGTCCCCCGACACGTGACCCAACCCGCCACGCTTCACCCAGAGTAAGTCCCCCGACACGTGACCCGACCCGCCACGCTTCACCCAGAGTAAGTCCCTCGACACGTGACCCAACCCGCCACGCTTCACCCAGAGTAAGTCCCCCGACACGTGACCCGACCCGCCACGCTTCACCCAGAGTAAGTCCCCCGACACGTGACCCGACCCGCCACGCTTCACCCAGAGTAAGTACCCCGACACGTGACCCAACCCGCCACGCTTCACCCAGAGTAAGTCCCCCGACACGTGACCCGACCCGCCACGCTTCACCCAGAGTAAGTCCCCCGACACGTGACCCGACCCGCCACGCTTCACCCAGAGTAAGTCCCCCGACACGTGACCCAACCCGCCACGCTTCACCCAGAGTAAGTCACCCGACACGTGACCCGACCCGCCACGCTTCACCCAGAGTAAGTCCCCCGACACGTGACCCGACCCGCCACGCTTCACCCAGAGTAAGTCACCCGACACGTGACCCAACCCTCCACGCTTCACCCAGAGTAAGTCCCCCGACACGTGACCCGACCCTCCACGCTTCACCCAGAGTAAGTCCCCCGACACGTGACCCGACCCGCCACGCTTCACCCAGAGTTAGTCCCCCGACACGTGACCCAACCCGCCACGCTTCACCCAGAGTAAGTCACCCGACACGTGACCCGACCCGCCACGCTTCACCCAGAATAAGTCACCCGACACGTGACCCGACCCGCCACGCTTCACCCAGAGTAAGTCACCCGACACGTGACCCGACCCTCCACGCTTCACCCAGAGTAAGTCCCCCGACACGTGACCCGACCCTCCACGCTTCACCCAGAGTAAGTCACCCGACACGTGACCCGACCCGCCACGCTTCACCCAGAGTAAGTCACCCGACACGTGACCCGACCCGCCACGCTTCACCCAGAGTAAGTCACCCGACACGTGACCCGACCCGCCACGCTTCACCCAGAGTAAGTCACCCGACACGTGACCCGACCCGCCACGCTTCACCCAGAGTAAGTCACCCGACACGTGACCCGACCCGCCACGCTTCACCCAGAGTAAGTCACCCGACACGTGACCCGACCCGCCACGCTTCACCCAGAGTAAGTCCTCCGACACGTGACCCGACCCGCCACGCTTCACCCAGAGTAAGTCACCCGACACGTGACCCGACCCGCCACGCTTCACCCAGAGTAAGTCACCCGACACGTGACCCGACCCGCCACGCTTCACCCAGAGTAAGTCACCCGACAAGTGACCCGACCCTCCACGCTTCACCCAGAGTAAGTCCCCGACACGTGACCCGACCCTCCACGCTTCACCCAGAGTAAGTCACCCGACACGTGACCCGACCCGCCACGCTTCACCCAGAGTAAGTCCCCCGACACGTGACCCAACCCGCCACGCTTCACCCAGAGTAAGTCACCCGACACGTGACCCAACCCGCCACGCTTCACCCAGAGTAAGTCACCCGACACGTGACCCAACCCTCCACGCTTCACCCAGAGTAAGTCCCCCGACACGTGACCCAACCCTCCACGCTTCACCCAGAGTAAGTCACCCGACACGTGACTCGACCCGCCACGCTTCACCCAGAGTAAGTCCCCCAACACGTGACCCGACCCGCCACGCTTCACCCAGAGTAAGTCCCCCGACACATGACCCGACCCGCCACGCTTCACCCAGAGTAAGTCCCTCGACACGTGACCCAACCCGCCACGCTTCACCCAGAGTAAGTCACCCGACACGTGACCCAACCCGCCACGCTTCACCCAGAGTAAGTCCCTCGACACGTGACCCGACCCGCCACGCTTCACCCAGAGTAAGTCCCCCGACACATGACCCAACCCGCCACGCTTCACCCAGAGTAAGTCCCCCGACACGTGACTCGACCCTAGTAAGACAACACACTGTGTTTATAAGAGCTTGTCTAAATGACGTTGTCCATCATAATTGTTCTGTTCATGAAACTTTTGGAGAAACAATTTTCCGGGGTAACTGAGCCGAGTAGCATTAATTCTTTCCCAAAGCCTCCTTAATGACTTAAACCTAATGAATCGTTAATCTGCAGAACGAGAGTAAACACAGGCTTTGAACACCACTCTCCCCTGGATTGTATGGGCGTTTGGAAAAGCATCATGGGGTTTTCAGAGAACTTTCTTAAAGGGGCTGTATGTTCAAAGTTGACAAAGTTCGTTCACTCAAAAAAGATGTATTTTAGTTTGTGTTTTTGTTCCATGGATGCACGTTCGAGAACTGGTCCTGCATATTCAGTCTGTCTCATCCAGAGCTCAAAACGCTTTGTTCTTTCTGCTGATGTCATGCAGTGTGCTAACATGCGCTCGAGTATTCTGGTTATTAGCCGTAATCCGATTACATTAAATAGTGTGGCCATGATGTTTTATCCCAGTTAGTGTTGGAGATTCCCAGCCGGAGAATCCAGTTTCTCATTACCGGAAAAACTGCTATTTCCAGGTTTCTGCGTTTATATGACAGAACCACAAACTCCCGATATTACCTGGGAAACTCGAGTGCGTGTAAACACACTCATGAAGTGTGCGCTCCTTCTCCCCCTTCTTTTTTGTGTTTAATTTCAGGTCTTAAATTGCTTCCACTGCGTTGTCTTTGGCATCGCCTCAAAACCTGTTCAGTAAAACACATCAACATCCAGCATCCAAAACACGTTATATCTCGTGGCACTACATTTCTAGTATTACCCCTTAAAAAACCGTGCTCTTTGATTAAAAAGGCTAATGCCTGATCAGGAACAGCGTCTCCCTCAATGTGTCATGCCCTTGCACTGTCCCAACTAAATCAAAGCGTCAGGGGCTCGTGTTTTGTCAGTTTTGGTTTGAGCGAGCGGTGGCACAGTGATGGGTTATCTCGCCTCACAGCAGGAGTGTAAGTCAGTAAGTGATTTACTTGTCATTTTACAAATGTGTCCTCTACATTTAGTCCTCTGAATAAAGGAAGTAGGGCCTTTACAGACACCGTGTGTGTGTTTAGAGCCTGTACAAAGAGAACCTCTCCAACACTGACCCTGTATCTGCATTTCAGAAACAGTTACATGGCATGGCCACATTCCGAACGCTGGTCATTAGATCAGCCCAGAAAGGAGCAAGAGCACTTTCCACATCAGTTACATGGAGACTTATACACCGACTCCAGACTGACGTGTCGCACTGTGGGAGGATTATGCCTGTGTGATAATTAAATGCTAATTCGGGCTGGTTCTGTGGAAACAGAGTGTGTTTGGGGCTGATAATGCAAAAGCACACACATTTGTTTACTCATTCTACCAGCTGCTGAACAGGGATACAACCTGCTGTCATGATCGGATGGCCACAGTCCGGGTTTACACTTGAATAGTCCTTTTTAGACGACCGCTGCCTTGGTTGCCCATTTGTTTGATACATTTAGGATAATTTCTCAGAAATACCGCCAAAGTATTTCTGAGGTGTAGTGATTTGCAGCACCAGCAGAAGGCACTAGTCCCTGTCTACAGCTGCCAGAACGCGCTAAAATTAAGGTTGCTAATGTTGCTAAGAAAGTAACCACGTGTCTATCACTGAACTCTAAATTTGCAGGTTTTGCATAAGTAACGTGGGATGGAAACAGCAAATTTAGCATTTAAAAACCTTAAAGCAGAACTAAGTAACGTGTTTACTTTAATAAATCCTTTCCGTAGTCCCTCTGGGGGTAATACAGGTGTTAATGGGATGATTGGAGGTCTTTCATCGCCCCCTGGTGTCTCTGGCCAGAAAAACATGCTTGCAACTTGACTGCCACCGGGTTGGAGCAACCAATACACACTAATGGAATCATGAAAAAGAAGCTAACAGGCTAACGGGCAAAGCTAACTGCGGGCTAGCGCCACTTTAAACAGTATTTACAGCAAAGTTTGAGTGAAAAAGTTATTTCCATTGTATAACTGGATGAACAACATCCCTCTCTCCCTTCACCTTTTCTGTCAGCGTCGTATTTACTCTCCAAGTCATTTAATAAGTTAGAAAATTGTAACTTGCTACGACACCTGCAGTTGCCCTTATGGCCTCTAGGGACAAGAGTTACTTCAATCAATCAATCAATCAATCATTATTTATATAGCGCTTTTCATACATTTCATGTAACACAAAGTGCTTTACAGATTTAAAACATTCTCCTCCACCCTCCCAGAGACACACCACACACACTCAAGGTAAAACGATGGACATAAGGCTGAGATAAGGCTGAGATAAGGCTGAGATAAGGCTGGGTACAGATAAACCAGGTAAGGAAACACCATCCAAGGAGCCAAAGTAACAATATTAGGACCCCTAAAATAAGACCGAGAATACATTTAAAAAATAAAATATAAAATAAATAAAATTATGTGTATATATATATATATATACTCAACAAAAATATAAACGCAACACTTTTGTTTCTGCTCCCATTTTTCATGAGATGGACTTAAAGATCTAAAATTCATTCCAGATACACAATATTACCATTTCTCTCAAACATTGTTCACAAATCAGTCCAAATGTGTGATAGTGAGCACTTCTGCTTTGCTGAGATAATCCATCCCTCCTCACAGGTGTGCCACATCAACATGCTGATCTGACATCATGATTAGTGCACAGGTGTACCCTAGACTGCCCACAATAAAAGGCCACCCTGAAATGTGCAGTTTTTTGCTTTATTGGGGGTCTGGGGACTCAGAACCAGTCAGTATCTGGTGTGACCACCATTTGCCTCATGCAGTGCAACACATCTTCTTCACATAGAGTTTATCAGATTGTCAATGGTGGCCTGTGGAATGTTGGTCCACTCCTCTTCAATGGCTGCCAAGTTGCTGGATATTAGTGGGAACTGGAACACGCTGTCGTATTCTGCTGCTGCTTGACCGGCGAATACGACAGCGTGTACCAGTCCCCAGACCCCCAATAAAGCAAAAAACTGCACATTTCAGGGTGGCCTTTTATTGTGGGCAGTATAAGGTACACCTGTGCACTAATCATGATGTCAGATCAGCATCTTGATGTGGCACACCTGTGAGGTGGGATGGATTGTCTCGGCAGAGCAGAAGTGCTCACTATCACACATTTGGACTGATTTGTGAACAATGTTTGAGAGAAATGGTAATATTGTGAATCTGGAATTAATTTTGGATCTTTGGGTCCATCTCATGAAAAATGGGAGCAGAAACAAAGGTGTTACGTTTATATTTTTGTTGAGTGTATATACATACACATATAACAATTAAATAAATAGGCCTCGCAAGAATAAATATCGGTTAAAAGCTAAGCTAAAAAGGTGGGTCTTGAGCCTGCTCTTAAAAACATGAACGTTCTCTGCGGTCCTGAGCTCCTCTGGCAGGTCGTTCCAGAGGCGAGGGCCTTAATATTGGAAAGACGCCTCGCCGTGAGTCTTTCTGTTGACTTTAGGAATAACTAGGAGACCCCTGCCGGAGGAGCGAAGGGGCCGCAAAGGTTCATAAGGTAAAAGCAGTTCTGAAAGATAAGAAAGACCAAGACCATTAAAGGAATAGGCCACCGTTTTTACATACTGACATATGTTCTTACCTTACCTTAGACTAGTTGATATGTACCTGTCTGGTCTTTGTCCGCGCGCTCTGTCATGCAAACGGAGCACAAACGCAGCCTCCTCCACATACTGTATAGTTCCAAATCAGCTCCCGTTAGAAGCTACCAAACTCTTCCACGTTGTCCCTATTTAAATACAGTTACGTGACGTGTTACACTACAAAGTATAGTAACACAGAAATGTAACATGTCGATTTTCTCAGCGGATAAAAAGTGGTACTATATTGTGAGGCGTAATAATACGAGGAGCACTACGTCCGCGCACTAACACCTAAAGACTTCTCCCCCGCTCACTTCCGTCAATAGAAGCAGCGTGACTTGTAGTGAGCGGGGGAGAAGTCTTTAGGAGTTAGTGCGCGGACGTAGTGCTCCTCGTATTATTACGCCTCACAATATAGTACCACTTTTTATCCGCTGAGAAAATCGACATGTTACATTTCTGTGTTACTATACTTTGTAGTGTAACACGTCACGTAACTGTATTTAAATAGGGACAACGTGGAAGAGTTTGGTAGCTTCTAACGGGAGCTGATTTGGAACTATACAGTATGTGGAGGAGGCTGCGTTTGTGCTCCGTTTGCATGACAGAGCGCGCGGACAAAGACCAGACAGGTACATATCAACTAGTCTAAGGTAAGGTAAGAACATATGTCAGTATGTAAAAACGGTGGCCTATTCCTTTAAGACTTAGTACTGCTTTAATTCGAATGAAAAGTTTATCCGCTCGCTTGAGGTGTTTTTTGATTTTTGCAAATACGCGTTAATGCACGTTTTGGAAGATGGAGACGGATTTAGAGCAAGGAAAGTAATCCATCCTCTCTAGTCCCAAAAACATTCCCCAGATGTGCAGGAGCTCACACATCGCTGCGCTGTCTTTCCCGCTGGACAGTGTAGCGACTAAAAACTTGCCCGGAGATGCAGACGCTGCCTGATCTTCCATAGAAGATGTTTAAAAGTGCTGCGAGACCAGTTACTGTAAGATACCTTTGCTTAGCCTAAACATTTATTCCTGGCATCACAAATACAAACAAGCAACTAATTCCATGCGTTTATGAAGCAGATTTTAGACAGACGCGCCATTTCTTTGATGGAGACGCAATTCAGTATCTCTAGCTATGGGTCTGTTACAATGACATGCCGACAGGGGGCGCTAGCCTCTATCTGCAGCCATAGGTGCAAAGTGAAACCAATTTCAAACCAAGGCCAATGACTTCCTAATATGGCTAATTCGTTTGCTTAGGAGATTTGCCATGATTACAACAAGTCTGTCCAAAGTGTCTTGACTTTCCCAGTACCGCTGTGTCTTTGGGCAACACTAATTTAAACTATATTAAGAGCTGACTTCCTTATTTAGTCAGCTCTATAGCCATTGGTAATCTGTCATTCTTTATAACCTTGCATTACAATCCTCTTCAGTCGGAGTGGATTATTTGTACTCGACAAAGTGCCTGCAGATTGCCTCTCCCTGTCGCTTCTTAGTCCCTCCTCTCCCAGTCAGCGTTGTGGAGTGTCATGGAACTCTGAAAACCTGTCAAATCCACACGCAAGTTTGGAACAGCACGACAGCCCGGGATATTACAATCAAATTGGGCTGAGAATTAATATTAAGTCACGATGGATTTTCCCCAGACGCAGCCGGGATTTGATTTCCGTGCAGCAGTTAGGCTCAATTGTCAGCGGAAGTCGTCCAAATTCCACTTTATCAAAAACCCAATTCAATTTGGAGGCCCGTCTGTGCGGAGACTCTGGCACATGCGCTCCGGTAAAAGGTTTCTATAAACTGGGTGTTTTGTTGTCCTTTCTTTCATTTATACAAGGTCACGTCAGGCTCCACTGGAATTTTTTAACTGAACAGATTGTATTTCCTGCACTTTTAGAGGTGCCCCAGCAGGTTAGTGTTCAATTTTCATAAAATGCTATAATGGGGCTACATTTTATTAATGCAATAAAGCCTGGTGTTGCTTATGAAAAAATGAAGTAAAATATTTCAGCACACAGTGGAAAAATAATGGCTCACATAAAGAGGCATAAGGCAACTTATCGTCTATATTAAAAATAAAAAAAATGTATGTTATTTTGAGCCCCTGCTCTTAACATCAGTTCTGACTGTGGGGTGCAGCCTCACACTGGACCCAGGCTCCAGTTAACACAACAGCCTAAAGCTTTAGTCAGGTCCAATGTTTTATTTATCTTTCGTTTGTCTGAAATACTGTGAACAGGCCGTCGCCAGTCGAGTCATTTGCGCCACTGAATGACACTTACGGACTTATCTGCTGATGACATTCAGGGATAGATTGGCCGATACTGAACTGGGCCGCGGTCGGGGACCAAAGGACAGACCGAGCCGATTGCTGCAGCCTCAGTCAGGGCAGTGATGGTGTTTAGTGACAGTGCCCCCGGTTGGAGTGGCCTGGCTGTGGGCGGCCACTTCTCTTTCTGAGAATGAGAAGTGCAACGATAGAACGCACACTGCTTTAGTGTGTCAACACTCTAACACGTGATAAAGATTAAATCCTTATGTTTGAAGCCTGCCAGGCCCGGCCTGACTTCTGACATGATATGGCTGTGAAGGAGCGGTGAGGTCGAACTATTTACATTAGAACTGGCTATTTCTAGGGCCACAGCGTTACAGCACATAAGCCTACTCATATGTAGGTCTATCTGCTGAAAGTGTCCTGATCTTCATGGGCCCTTAGAATCATCCTAACCTTCCACTCTCTTATGTTCTGGCATTATTAGACCTAACTTAGTCCAAAGGTAAAGTCCTTGTTAAGACCCTGGTTTGATCCTTTCATTTGCAGTAAACATTAGCACTTACTCCCAGAACAAAAGAACCCCTGTCATTCACACAAAAGAAGATGTTGTTTTGAATAATGGTCAGCACTCCGTAGCGCGCTCCCTCCGTCAGCGTTTCTTCCTGGTTTTGTAGCACTGTCTACCTGTCTGCGTTCTCCCTTGAAAGGCCCGCAGAGATGTTGTTTTTAACGCCATTTCTGCTGTCAGGTACATTTTTCAAAACAAGGACTTTCTCTTTTGTCAGGGGTTTTCGTAGACCGCCACATTTTGGAGAATGGCTGTCAAAAGCTTTCTGTCCAAACTGAACAGGCGGAGCACTCAATACGTGGATCTATACGAGAGCTCATGCACATATGCCTATGGGTCCTCGTCCCCCTGTCCTTTCGGATGTCTCCCTTTCATATCATTGGCTAAATAAATAATTATATGTTCAAGTAAGGCAGGTATTTTTAGCTAGTTGTGTCCCTTAACATCTTAGTTTTCATATCAGAGTATAAAAAGGACTTCTGTATCCTCGTCTACTGCAGAAAATGCGCGAGATGGCGCTGTAATCCAAATATGGCCGTTTCCTTTCTGACACACCGTGACAAAGTGGGTTTGTTTATTTTTTTACTTAGAAATAGCTCATTCCACCTTCTGTGGACCCACCACCTGCAGGAGGAGCCATAGGAGCCTGGTGCTATGTGATTTGGGCAACTCCAACAGCTGCCCCCACGACCCGGCAACGGACAAGTGGAAGAAAATGGATGGATGGCTCATTCCAAAACTAAACAAGATTCAAGACAGACAAAACATGTTTGTCCTATTCACTTGTATGAGGATAGGACGTCCGGGATTCGACGGCTAACAAAATGTGCGCATCTGTAGGACCTGGCGCATAGCTGAAGGCATTTCCATGATTTCTATGAGTGACAGTAGTTATGCTTCAAACGCACAAATCTGTTCACCTATACATTTGTTAAGTGTGACATCGCACACAATATTAAGCTACTTCTGGGTCCAAACTGTTCGACAAATACAGGAAAAAAACGCAACTTTATCTGAATCTCCTGCAACAGGCCAAAAACTGCTTTACACATAATTAGAATATATCTCACAATTTCTCCAGGCAAAATGAAAATATTTTTATATTTAAAATAAGCCTTCATTGTGTTTGGAAAAAAGATTTTGATAATTCAAGAAAATCCAGAGTTCCACCCACTGTGTACACTGGTGTATGAATGAGAGTGTTAATGGGTGAGTGGTTCCTTGCTGTAAAGTTGAGACCATTATAATGAATGCGGTTAAAGCTCCGTTGGACCCGGAAGTGGGGTGATGACATCAAGTTTGGGAAAATCCACTGTTGCCGTGGAGATCCACCATGTTTGTGGCTTTGTGCCGAGTCACGGCTGGTAAATCCATCTCACTCACTGTGGTGTCCAAGTGTTTTAATGTGAACAATAACTCCAGTGTTTTACCCTTTAAAATCTCCATCAGTTAATTATTGCTGCAAATCCCATGATGCTTAGCGATATGACATCACAGTTTTACTCGGGTTACTCGATAAAAATGTGAAAATATGTACCAATTGTCTGGTCACTTTTTGGTCAAAATGTGTATCCTCCAACTCCGACCATCTGGTAAACCCCTGCCATTACGACTTACTGATACGGGCTGAGGAACGTCTTGAGGAACAATCTTATCCAGACTGTGATGGTGTTTTCTCCTGCTGCAGGCATCTACCAGTTCCGCGTCCCGGAGTCCTTTAAGCACGGCTCGCAGGTGGGGCGGGTGAGGGCCACGGACAAAGACATCGGGAAGAACGCCGAGATGTTCTTCAGCATCGTGAGCGGAGACGGCATGGACGTGTTCGAGATATCTACAGACAGGCAGACACAGGAGGGCATCATCGCCGTCAGCAAGGTGAGACGGGCGCAGAATTTAAAATATATTACTCTCCCTGAGGTTCTCCGAGCCCGAGATAGTTCCTGTGGGGAGCGGCCGCTACAGTAGTCTAACCTGCTAGTGACAAACGTGGATTAGTCGCTCAAAGGCCTTGTCCACACGTAGCAGGGTATTAAAGCAGTACTAAGTAACTTGTATGGGGGTACTACAAGTGTTAATGGAATGATTGGGGGGGTCTTTCATCTCCCCTGGTGTCTCTGCCCAGAAAACCACAATTGCAACTTTGCCTGCCTCCGGATCGGAGTCACCAATACACACTAAAGATATCACGAAGAAGAAGCTAACAGGCTAATGGGCAAAGCTAACTGCAGGCTAGCACCACTTAAACAGTATTTACAGCCAAGTTTGAGTGAAAAAAAAATATGTCCATTGTGTGACTGGATGAACAACATCCCTCTCTCCTTTTGTCTTTTCTGTCAGTGTAGTATTTACTCTCACGGACAATTAATGAGTAAAAAACACAACACGCTACGACACCTGCAGTGGCACCCATGGCCTCTAGGGCGCATGAGTTACTTAGTACTGCTTTAATAAGCAGTACTAAGTAGAAAAAATACTCGTCCACACAGCCCCATAAAATTAAAAAATTAAAAACATGCATCGACACCTAACCATATACAGTTATCACCGTTATAACTTCACAGATCTGCTTAACAATTTTGAGACAACCTGCCGTGACAAACCAAACGCATTTGCAGTTTTTCGTAATCTCCCCTCGTCAGATAAATAGTATAGAGTGCGAGCAGGTTTCTTGACCACACTTGACCAGTGATCACATGACAGTAGACTGTTGTTCTGTGTGAGGATGTAACAACTCTGACAGCGACAGGAGCAAGGGCCGTGACAAAACCCCGTCTTTGACATGAAACATCAACGTCTCGGAGGTGAGATGGTTATTTAACAGGTAATAGCTGACCTTAAAGTGCTCCTTCGTCTGCACTCTGCAGCGTGAAGCAGAACTTGTAAAAGTACGCAGAAATCACCTGAACAATCATTAAAACCAACACACTTTTGATGATGTTTCTGATGTAAACAGAGGTTGCACGTGTGACGTCAGAGCAGATTTTGTCGCAGTGACGTTCGGCTCCTAAAACTCTGGTTATGTATGTCCAAACGCATCACCAGAGTTTTCTAAAATCTTGCCTTTGGTTTGGTTTTAGAAACTGTTTTTAAAGGACAGAAATCTGCGGTTTGGTTTGGATGACGGGCCGTAGGAACCGTAGGAAAATATCTTGGTTTTGTGAGAAACTCTGCTACGTATGAACAAGGCCTTAGATTGGTTTAGACACTTCACTTTTGATCGTGGCAAAGTTTTTAGATGATAAAAGACCACTGATGTTCTTGATCTCATGTGGTTTCAAATGAGACACCACTATCACAGCGGCCCTGGGGCACAATGTTGGAAACATAGTCGGTAATTAGCGTCTTCTCTGCTATTGCCTTGAAAAGCACCACGCTCTACAGAGTTACACATTTATTTGCTGAGGCCTGCTCCTGTTAAAATAAAAACACTCAAATCCAGGGACTTTCACGTGACCAGAGAACCATCTCCTTCTCCACCAAACATTGAGCATTTGAATATATATTATATATTTTTGAAGATACATTTTTGCTCCTCCAATTGACTCATGATTGTCATAATCGGGCAACAGTGGCTCAGATGGTAGAGCTGATTGTCAGATGGTCGTTGGTTTGAATCTCGGTGTTGAGGGAATATTTGTGCCCCCTCAATATTTGTGACAAAAACGGAATGTCAGCAGTCTGTACAAACGGCTAACAGTTTAATTTACTAATCAGATGCTCTTTACACAGAAATCACCACAGAATGATGTGCTAAAAGTCCGTTATTTATTGGATTTTCAACCAATTTTGCAGTTTGTCACTTAACCTTAAAGGGACCACACGGAGTTCAAAAATGTTAAAATTATGTGTTTTCCTCCCCTATGTTCCAGCCATGTCCTAATGTGTAGAATGAGCCCAGACCTGTTCACCACAACTGTTTAGTGACCAATACACTCTGACCATAGCTCTGAGGCCCTCACAGAACAGCTGGAATTATACTGAGAGTAGATTACACACAGGTGGCCTCTATTTAATGGTTAGGGCAAGGTGTGAACTTTCTGCAGTCATTAGGAATGTTATAAAGGCAATTTAATGCACTCAGAAAATGCTCAGAATACTTTTCACTTTTCTATTTTTTGTAAAATAACAGAATCATGTATCATTTTGCTTTCACTTCACAGTTGTCTGGTACTTGTGTGTGAACTTTCAGTAAAAAATTCAAGATAAAACCTTGTAAACATGACAAAATGTGCAAAAGTTCAAGGTGTATTAGTACTTTCACAAGGCACTGTATATTCTTACCTGAGCTTAGACGAGTTGATACGTACCTGTCTGGTCTTTGTGCGTGCGCTCAGTCACGCTAAACGACCATAGATGTTGTTAGCATTTGGCCTCTCCCAGTATATACCCATGGCGCCAACAGGGGTGAAGTTAGAAGCGACCACGCTCTTTCACGGGCACAAAGCCCAGACAGGTACGTATCAACTCGTCTAAGCTCAGGTAAGAACATATCTCAGTATGGAACAACGGTGGCCTGTTCCTTTTAAGTTCAAAACATGGTCATAATGTGCGAACAACACAAAAGATCATGAGCTCATTGTTTTAAATTGCAAGATTAGGTCAAAAAAGAGGCTCATCAGCTAGTTAATACAGTACTGGTTGATGTGTTTGTAAAGGGGAGGGGACACATGGAGCATTGTGCCTTTGGGCTTGACATTTTGTGTAAGTAGGTGGAGGCAATAAATTGTCTAATATCGATATTCGTCTTTGGCAGATATGCAAATTTACAATATAGAGTTCATCTCAAATGTGAAGAAATGTACATAAAATGGGGGAAAAAATTTAAAATGGGGGAAAATTGAATAAAATAGGGGGGAAATGGGGGCAAAAAAATAGGAACAAATTGGTTGAAAAAAATGTGGACAAAGATTTATGAAATTGTGAAATAATGGGAGGGGGATGGGGAACAGCAGGGGGAAAAAGGATTAAAATAGAGAAAAGGGGGGTTAGGAAAAGTAGGGGGGAAATGTGAATTAAATTGTCAGCACATTTTAAAAATATCGTCCAACTCATATTGAGATAATAATTTCTGTCCACCACGCTGGTGCAGATTGTCCCTCTGGCTTGGTCCGTCTTCCCCAAGCGTAACGCGCATTACCAGTGTAACCCATTCTGACCGTTGTTGGCTAACGCTCCGTCCGCTCTCCTCAGCCCCTGGACTACGAGCGTAAGCAGTCCTACACGGTGGAGATCCAGGTCCAGAACACCCAGGTGGACACCCGCTTCCTCTCAGCGGGCTCCAAAGACGTGGCCACGGTCCGGATCAGCGTGGAGGACGTGGACGAGCCGCCGCAGTTCGACAAGGCCTGGTACCAGCTGGAGGTCAAGGAGGACTCGGCGGTGGGGACCGCCGTGGGAACGGTGAGCGCGGTGGACCCCGACGGAGCGCGCAGCCTGGTCAAGTAAGACACAAAACGCTCTCCGTTTGCTTATGTGGACTTTGTTACAGTTTGAAAGTAGCTGACAGGAACTATGATCACCTAAAGTGATAAAATAAAATCGGCCAAGTATTTGTTTTTAAAAGGATATAGAGCAGACATTTGGAAAAATCGGCCAAATATATCGGTCAAAAATATCGGCATCGGCCTTAGAAAGACCCATATCGGTCGGCCTCTAAGCTGTACTCAAGCATTATCGAGATCTGTGCTAGTTAGCAACTCGATGTTTCGTTAGAGCTCCCCCTGTAGGCAGCAGTGGGAACTGTCTTGCTTTTAGCTTTAATTTCACACTAATGTGTACACATCACAGGTAATAAAGCAGGAGTTCCATGTTACAAAAGGCTGGGGGCACTTCTGTGTTCTGTCTATGATGCAAATGAGAAAAATCACAATGTGCCTTTTTGCAGCTGAAGATGAAACGGCCAAACAAACAGGAATCCTCCAAAACGTGTAAATGAAGCAAACTCCGGTGCCTGACGAAGCAGAACCTTGCCACCTAGACCCAGGTCTGCAGTCGGTCAGGTCTGGGTTCGGCAACATTATGGGGCAGTCAGTCCCTGCGTCTCCATCAGTGGACTTGAGTAACGGCCAAGGAAACCCTCCTCTAACATGGTCAAAAGTTGGACAAATAAATGGCCTCTCCACGAGTGAAGGACCTAAATGGGTGAAAACGTGTCCGACCACTGCAGCCATCTTGACTCTTAAGTGTGTGTGGCTGATGTCGCCGGCCGCGGTGATTCGAGCAGACCTTGATGTTTCATGACAAATGCATGAGGCTTTTTACTGAAATGACAGGACCGACTCTGGGGCAGTTCCCGCCCGAAGCCAAAAACCACTCCGCTCCCACCCAGCACAACAAGAGCGATACTAACTTCCCTCAGCGTGTGTCAGTCTGACTGGCCTCAGAGGAGCAAAAACAGCCTATAGGCCTAAAAAAGTCTTATTATTATTTTGTATCTAGGTTTTAAGTACGTTAGTCTATATTTGACTAGAATTTGCAATCGACCTTATATTTGACTCCCTTTTAGCCGTGCACAGTCGCCTAACCCGCTGTGGCACATTGTGTACTGCCAATATTAGCCCTCCCGACGTTCTCTAATTAAAACTTTTACAACTGAAGCGACTCGGCGACGCTCCCGAGTGCAAACTGTAATTAAGATAGAAACGGCAGTTCTTACAATGAAGCCGCTGGCCTGGATCATTTGAATGAAACTGGCAGAAGGTACAGGAAGGCGTGAGATATACAGAAGAAGAAGAATAGACTGCGCTTTTTTTCCCACCGTTTGACCCCAATGAAGATGCAGACGATTGAAAAAGTCACTATTATTCTTTCTTCTTATACAGTGAGGCGTACAGTGCGAATAACATCACCACTGATTTCAAATGGTTTGAAGAAGGCAAAGATTATATGGTTCATCTGCTAACTCTCCCGAACTCAATCTTGCCCCTTAGATGGATCCATCCGAGAGCAAGATACTGAATATAAATACTTATAAAGTGGGCTTTTTGTACATGTAAATGTTTTACTAATGAATGGTTTTAATTCCCAGGATGCTGTTCCTTTTGTTTCCTGTTCCCTTTAAGTGCACTTTAAGCACTTTCAAAAATGCGTTCTTAATGTTTTACTTGGAAGAAAAATTCTAATCAAATAAGTGGCTTTGAGAAGAGGTAAACTGTAACTTTGCATTAGCTTCTAATTGGATCAAGCGTGCTTCATTATGGCCAATCACAAGTGTAGCAGCAACAACCCGTGAATCCGTTCATTTTTTGTTTTGAAATGTTTTGTGTTTGTACGCCTGTAGCACCCTGTGCTTTTCCATCTTTGTCGTGATTAATCTGCTCGTTTTTGCCTGAAAATGTTACACACCCGGACACTCACAGCAACACAGGCCTGTGATTCAGATCTCAAACTAATTCTGTGAGTGCCACAAGAATTCAGCTTGAAATTCAAGGTTAGCTGATACAGTCTGTAAAGTTACTTCAGTACTTGAGTACTGATATTGAGTATCTAGTAAGTATTTTATTGCATTAGAAAGTACATGTAATACTGTACTTTCTACTCCACTACACTTCAGGCTTCAAAGGACATGTAAAAGTGTACATTTGGCAGCCAGTTTTGTACCCTTTAAAAAACCTTATTACTCCTGAACTGTAGGTGGCGCAGTTAATAGTCTTGCCTAAAACCGTGTGTGTGGCGTCCTCTCTACATTATCCAGTGCACTGCATTTGAATTTCGCTCCTGTCCTCTCCATTGGCTCTGGGTCGTCACACAGGTCATGTGACCTCAGTCACTCTGCCGCTGTGGGCGATAAAAGCAGCTAAGTTTCGCACACGCCTCTGTAGCGAGTTGGAGTTGGAATGGCGAGCGAGCGTCTTGGACTGAAAATAACTGCTGTTCGGGAGAACTAGTCCCTGTTTGCTCCTGCCATGTCCTGTGGATTTAACTAGCCTATCCTAACTAGCCTATATCCAGCCCATACGCTTCAATAGAAGTTCATTATTCGTGCCGGTGGACAATGGTTATTCCAGGTTAGCCCGTTAGCATGTTACAATCGCCTACAGCTCATTGTTGATGAAAGGTCTTCAGTAAACTTCAAATGTGTCGAGCCCGGCTCAGTGTGTGATCATCTTAAAGGCTGCTTTATGTAGTTACGAGCTTTATTGACCTCATTAGGGCATTATACTTGTTTTCAAAGGATGGAGCAGAGCTAGTGCCGGTTAGCCTACTCCAGATGCTAACCAATCGGTTAATTTGAGATGAAACGTGAGCAATAAATTAGACCTCATCCACCTCCACCTCTGGTGATGAAGGTGAGAGAAATCCTCCACCTCTAAAGTAGCTGCTGCCACCGTCACGTTTAGTATATTTAGTATTAGCTTCTGCCACGCCGCCGTCACAGCGCTAATGCCAATGTCAGTCACAGCCCAGACCACGCCCAACTCTCAGCCCCCCTGCCTGTCCCCGATCCACCGAGCCACGCCCCTTTGAGATGCAATTTTCAAAATGTTCTTGTGGGCGGAGTAAGGCTGGGCACTGGTGTTTAGTTAAGCTAATCCCCGTGCTGCCAGCGGAGGGCAGGCCACCGTTTTTACTGAGATATGTTTTTACCTGAGATTAGACGAGTTGATACGTACCTGTCTGGTCAAGTAGCGCAAATGTTGTTCGCGTTTAGCCTCTCCCTGCATATTCCAAACCGGGGTGAAGTTAGAAGCGACCGAGCTCTTCCACGTTTTCCCTCTTTACATACAGTTACGTGGAAAGTTACAGAATTCCAAGTCTAGTTACACAAAACTAAACATGTCGATTTTGTAAGGAGGACTTTAAACACGTCGAAGTGTTTAAAGTCGTTAAAAATATAATGTCAGCCCTGAGGTCCGGTTCAGGAATAAGCTGATCTGCATCGTTCAGAAATTGACGATGGATTTAATTCTACAGGTTTTCCCCACTCATTTCTTAACATAGAATTTCAAATATACTTTCCTCCAAAGTGAACTCGATGTAAGTTGGCGGGGCGGTGGCACAGCGGTTAGCAGGGGACCACATCCATTCTAAAGAGTGCCGTTGTTTGTGTGCTGTAGGTATGCCATAGACCGCCGCACGGACATGGACCGGGTCTTCAACATCCACCCGGGGAACGGCTCCATCTTCCTGCTGCGCACCGTGGACCGTGAGGAGAACGCTTGGCACAACATCTCCGTCATCGCCTCGGAGTTCAGTGAGTGCCTCCCCAACGGCCCCTCTGACAGCAACCCGTCCCCTTTGCTCTCGTCTCCAAACGTTTCTCGTTTTTAGTCAACAAAATGTGTTACAGAGAGAGTCTGTGAGCCTTTTAGCAAACGTACAGAGGAGCCTCTGAAGGGATGAGTTTGAGTGGTTTGGGGCTGAGGCAGTATAATGGGGGGCAGTTGCATCATGGGAAATGGTCAAAGGAAAAAAACAAATGGCTAAATCAAATTAAGAACAAATAATGACACTCTGGTAAAATAGCACACACATGCAACAATAAAACAATAAGAATATATTCCTATTAATCTACATGATCTGGCGACTCCATGAATTTTTCTCGCGACCCCCAGGTTGAGAACCACAGCTTTAGTTCAAACATCCATGCTACTGTTGTTCTGCAGAGACGACATTAGTCCTGTCTCCACTCCAACAGTTCAATAACAAGGCAAAGAATTCTAATTAGTCATTCCACATTATGTTTGACCACCGCTGCCTCGAGAGAAAAAAAAGATCGGTTTCACATTCTCCCCCCCCCCATCAGCATTTTTATCTTCTGCTTTTTTTCTTTTCTGTTCAGAGCGTGCGCAAGAATTGAAAGGTTTCTATCCAGTGGCTCTCCTCTGGCCTTGAAACACAAAAGTGAAAGAACTCCAATCCTTCGCCACATTTAGGCCATTGGAATGCGTGAAATAAACACGGCTATCACAATGAGAGCGTTCACAAATGCGAGAGCGTTCATAAATGCGAGAGCGTTCATAAATGCGAGAGCGTTCATAAATGAGAGCGTTCATAAATGAGAGCGTTCATAAATGCGAGAGCGTTCACAAATGCGAGAGCGTTCATAAATGAGAGTGTTCATAAATGAGAGCGTTCATAAATGCGAGAGCGTTCACAAATGCGAGAGCGTTCACAAATGAGAGCGTTCATAAATGTAAGAGCGTTCATAAATGCGAGAGCGTTCATAAATGAGAGCATTCATAAATGCGAGAGCGTTCACAAATGAGAGCGTTCATAAATGCGAGAGCGTTCATAAATGAGAACGTTCATAAATGCGAGAGCGTTCACAAATGCGAGAGCGTTCAGAAATGCGAGAGCGTTCATAAATGCGAGAGCGTTCACAAATGCGAGAGCGTTCACAAATGAGAGCGTTCATAAATGCGAGAGCGTTCATAAATGAGAGCGTTCATAAATGCGAGAGCGTTCACAAATGCGAGAGCGTTCATAAATGAGAGCGTTCATAAATGAGAGCGTTCATAAATGCGAGAGCGTTCACAAATGCGAGAGCGTTCATAAATGAGAGCGTTCATAAATGAGAGCATTCATAAATGAGAGCGTTCATAAATGCGAGAGCGTTCACAAATGAGAGCGTTCATAAATGCGAGAGCGTTCACAAATGAGAGCAATCATAAATGCGAGAGCGTTCACAAATGAGAGCGTTCATAAATGAGAGCATTCATAAATGCGAGAGCGTTCACAAATGAGAGCGTTCATAAATGCGAGAGCGTTCATAAATGAGAACGTTCATAAATGCGAGAGCGTTCACAAATGCGAGAGCGTTCATAAATGCGAGAGCGTTCATGAATGCGAGAGCGTTCACAAATGCGAGAGCGTTCACAAATGAGAGCGTTCATAAATGCGAGAGCGTTCATAAATGAGAGCGTTCATAAATGCGAGAGCGTTCACAAATGCGAGAGCGTTCATAAATGAGAGCGTTCATAAATGAGAGCGTTCATAAATGCGAGAGCGTTCACAAATGCGAGAGCGTTCATAAATGAGAGCGTTCATAAATGAGAGCATTCATAAATGAGAGCGTTCATAAATGCGAGAGCGTTCACAAATTAGAGCGTTCATAAATGCGAGAGCGTTCACAAATGAGAGCAATCATAAATGCGAGAGCGTTCACAAATGAGAGCGTTCACAAATGAGAGCGTTCATAAATGCGAGAGCGTTCACAAATGAGAGCGTTCATAAATGCGAGAGCGTTCACAAATGAGAGCGTTCACAAATGAGAGCGTTCATAAATGCGAGAGCGTTCATAAATGAGAGCGTTCATAAATGCGAGAGCGTTCACAAATGCGAGAGCGTTCATAAATGAGAGCGTTCATAAATGCGAGAGCGTTCACAAATGCGAGAGCGTTCATAAATGAGAGCGTTCATAAATGAGAGCGTTCACAAATGCGAGAGCGTTCATAAATGAGAGCGTTCATAAATGAGAGCGTTCATAAATGAGAGCATTCATAAATGAGAGCGTTCATAAATGCGAGAGCGTTCACAAATGAGAGCGTTCATAAATGCGAGAGCGTTCACAAATGAGAGCAATCATAAATGCGAGAGCGTTCACAAATGAGAGCGTTCATAAATGAGAGCATTCATAAATGCGAGAGCGTTCACAAATGAGAGCGTTCATAAATGCGAGAGCGTTCATAAATGAGAACGTTCATAAATGCGAGAGCGTTCACAAATGCGAGAGCGTTCAGAAATGCGAGAGCGTTCATAAATGCGAGAGCGTTCACAAATGCGAGAGCGTTCACAAATGAGAGCGTTCATAAATGCGAGAGCGTTCATAAATGAGAGCGTTCATAAATGCGAGAGCGTTCACAAATGCAAGAGCGTTCATAAATGAGAGCGTTCATAAATGAGAGCGTTCATAAATGCGAGAGCGTTCACAAATGCGAGAGCGTTCATAAATGAGAGCGTTCATAAATGAGAGCATTCATAAATGAGAGCGTTCATAAATGCGAGAGCGTTCACAAATGAGAGTGTTCATAAATGCGAGAGCGTTCACAAATGAGAGCAATCATAAATGCGAGAGCGTTCACAAATGAGAGCGTTCACAAATGAGAGTGTTCATAAATGCGAGAGCGTTCACAAATGAGAGCGTTCATAAATGCGAGAGCGTTCACAAATGAGAGCGTTCACAAATGAGAGCGTTCATAAATGCGAGAGCGTTCACAAATGAGAGCAATCATAAATGCGAGAGCGTTCACAAATGAGAGCGTTCACAAATGAGAGTGTTCATAAATGCGAGAGCGTTCACAAATGAGAGCGTTCATAAATGCGAGAGCGTTCACAAATGAGAGCGTTCACAAATGAGAGCGTTCATGAATGCGAGAGCGTTCACAAATGAGAGCGTTCACAAATGAGAGCGTTCATAAATGCGAGAGCGTTCACAAATGAGAGCGTTCATGAATGCGAGAGCGTTCACAAATGAGAGCGTTCACAAATGAGAGCGTTCATAAATGCGAGAGCGTTCACAAATGAGAGCGTTCATAAATGCGAGAGCGTTCACAAATGAGAGCGTTCATAAATGCGAGAGCGTTCATAAATGAGAGCGTTCATAAATGAGAGCGTTCATAAATGCGAGAGCATTCACAAATGCGAGAGCGTTCATAAATTAGAGCGTTCATAAATGAGAGCATTGACAAATGAGAGCGTTCATAAATGCGAGAGCGTTCACAAATGAGAGCGTACTTAAATGCGAGAGCGTTCACAAATGAGAGCGTTCACAAATGTGAGAGCGTTCACAAATGAGAGCATTCATAAATGCGAGCGTTCACAAATGAGAGCGTTCATAAATGCGAGAGCGTTCACAAATGAGAGCGTTCATAAATGCGAGAGCGTTCACAAATGAGAGCGTTCATAAATGCGAGAGCGTTCACAAATGCGAGAGCATTCATAAATGAGAGCGTTCATAAATGCGAGAGCGTTCACAAATGAGAGCATTCATAAATGCGAGAGCGTTCACAAATGAGAGCGTTCACAAATGAGAGCGTTCATAAATGCGAGAGCGTTCACAAATGAGAGCGTTCATAAATGCGAGAGCGTTCAGAAATGAGAGCGTTCATAAATGCGAGAGCGTTCATAAATGCGAGCGTTCATAAATGCGAGAGCGTTCACAAATGAGAGCGTTCATAAATGCGAGAGCGTTCACAAATGAGAGCGTTCATAAATGCGAGAGCGTTCATAAATGCGAGAGCGTTCATAAATGAGAGCGTTCATAAATGCGAGAGCGTTCACAAATGAGAGTGTTCATAAATGCGAGAGCGTTCACAAATGAGAGCGTTCATAAATGCGAGAGCGTTCACAAATGAGAGCGTTCATAAATGCGAGAGCGTTCACAAATGAGAGCGTTCATAAATGCGAGAGCGTTCACAAATGAGAGTGTTCACAAATGAGAGCGTTCACAAATGAGAGCGTTCATAAATGCGAGAGCGTTCACAAATGAGAGCGTTCATAAATGCGAGAGCGTTCACAAATGAGAGCGTTCACAAATGAGAGCGTTCATAAATGCGAGAGCGTTCACAAATGAGAGCGTTCATAAATGCGAGAGCGTTCACAAATGAGAGCGTTCATAAATGCGAGAGCGTTCACAAATGAGAGCGTTCATAAATGCGAGAGCGTTCATAAATGAGAGCGTTCATAAATAAGAGAGTTCATAAATGCGAGAGCGTTCACAAATGCGAGAGCGTTCATAAATGAGAGCGTTCATAAATGCGAGAGCGTTCACAAATGAGAGCGTTCATAAATGCGAGAGCATTCACAAATGAGAGCGTTCATAAATGCGAGAGCGTTCACAAATGAGAGCGTTCATAAATGCGAGAGCGTTCACAAATGAGAGTGTTCATAAATGCGAGAGCGTTCATAAATGAGAGCGTTCATAAATGAGAGCGTTCATAAATGCGAGAGCGTTCACAAATGCGAGAGCGTTCATAAATGAGAGTGTTCATAAATGAGAGCGTTGACAAATGAGAGCGTTCATAAATGCGAGAGCGTTCACAAATGAGAGCGTTCATAAATGCGAGCGCGTTCACAAATGAGAGCGTTCACAAATGCGAGAGCGTTCACAAATGAGAGCGTTCATAAATGCGAGCGTTCACAAATGAGAGCGTTCATAAATGTGAGAGCGTTCACAAATGAGAGCGTTCATAAATGCGAGAGCGTTCACAAATGCGAGAGCGTTCATAAATGAGAGCGTTCATAAATGCGAGAGCGTTCACAAATGAGAGCGTTCATAAATGCGAGAGCGTTCACAAATGAGAGCGTTCACAAATGAGAGCGTTCACAAATGAGAGCGTTCACAAATGAGAGCGTTCATAAATGCGAGAGCGTTCACAAATGAGAGCGTTCATAAATGCGAGAGTGTTCAGAAATGAGAGCGTTCATAAATGCGAGAGCGTTCATAAATGCGAGAGCGTTCATAAATGCGAGCGTTCATAAATGCGAGAGCGTTCACAAATGAGAGCGTTCACAAATGAGAGCGTTCATAAATGCGAGAGCGTTCATAAATGCGAGAGCATTCATAAATGAGAGCGTTCATAAATGAGAGCGTTCATAAATGAGAGCGTTCATAAATGCGAGAGCGTTCATAAATGAGAGCGTTCACAAATGAGAGCGTTCATAAATGCGAGAGCGTTCACAAATGAGAGCGTTCATAAATGCGAGAGTGTTCAGAAATGAGAGAGCGTTCATAAATGCGAGAGCGTTCATAAATGCGAGAGCGTTCATAAATGCGAGAGCGTTCATAAATGCGAGAGCGTTCATAAATGCGAGAGCGTTCATAAATGAGAGCGTTCACAAATGAGAGCGTTCATAAATGCGAGAGCGTTCACAAATTAGAGCGTTCATAAATGCGAGAGCGTTCACAAATGCGAGAGCGTTCAGAAATGAGAGCGTTCATAAATGCGAGAGCGTTCATAAATGAGAGCGTTCACAAATGAGAGCGTTCACAAATGAGAGCGTTCACAAATGCGAGAGCGTTCACAAATGAGAGCGTTCATAAATGCGAGCGTTCACAAATGAGAGCGTTCATAAATGTGAGAGCGTTCACAAATGAGAGCGTTCATAAATGCGAGAGCGTTCACAAATGCGAGAGCGTTCATAAATGAGAGCGTTCATAAATGCGAGAGCGTTCACAAATGAGAGCGTTCATAAATGCGAGAGCGTTCACAAATGAGAGCGTTCACAAATGAGAGCGTTCATAAATGCGAGAGCGTTCACAAATGAGAGCGTTCATAAATGCGAGAGCGTTCATAAATGCGAGAGCGTTCATAAATGCGAGCGTTCATAAATGCGAGAGCGTTCACAAATGAGAGCGTTCCCAAATGAGAGCGTTCATAAATGCGAGAGCGTTCATAAATGCGAGAGCATTGATAAATAAGAGCGTTCATAAATGAGAGCGTTCATAAATGAGAGCGTTCATAAATGCGAGAGCGTTCATAAATGAGAGCGTTCACAAATGAGAGCGTTCATAAATGCGAGAGCGTTCACAAATGAGAGCGTTCATAAATGCGAGAGTGTTCAGAAATGAGAGAGCGTTCATAAATGCGAGAGCGTTCATAAATGCGAGAGCGTTCATAAATGCGAGAGCGTTCATAAATGCGAGAGCGTTCACAAATGAGAGCGTTCATAAATGCGAGAGCGTTCACAAATTAGAGCGTTCATAAATGCGAGAGCGTTCACAAATGCGAGAGCGTTCAGAAATGAGAGCGTTCATAAATGCGAGAGCGTTCATAAATGAGAGCGTTCAGAAATGAGAGCGTTCATAAATGCGAGAGCGTTCATAAATGCGAGAGCGTTCATAAATGCGAGCGTTCCTGCGCGATGCTCCACTGTGGCAGGTTTTCGGTCACTCTGAGGGGTTAAGGTCTGTGTTTGTACTTCTTGTACTTGCTCTTCAGTTGGAGCTCGCCTGGAAAGGGCCGTACAGAAACACTGAAAATCTGTTACATTTGACACTATTAGGAACAATGTTCAGCTCTGCCGATCTTCTGATAATCCAACATGAGGTCGAAACATCCTCAATTCTCAAACAACCTAGTAGAGATGCACGGTAAGGCTGGGCATGTTGACTGAAAAACAAAATCTTTTTACTCTGTGTCGACGATTAGTCTACGGTTTTAATCGATTTAATTCTAAATGGCCGCTTGAATCAGGCCTTTCCTTCCATTTAACGATGCATAAAGCAACTGCTTATTTAAAAATGTATTAGTGTGGATTTGACCTTTCAGTGACCCGGCAGCTCCTATGATGCTTCAGGAAGAATTCTATTTCAGTTAGGGTTTCTGGTAGTGAAAACCTAAACAACACTTGATCCAGGGGGTCTTACAGGCCGTCAGGATGGGGAGTAAAGGCCCTGTGCTAACCACTGAAAGGTCAAATACGTATTAATATCTACTTTTTTTTTATATAAAAAGTTGCGTAGTGCACCTTTAAGCCACGTGTACATTGTGTGATCACTCGTCGTGCGGAAAATCTTAGGCCGTAGCTGAAAATCTTCGGTCTTGGTCGTGCAGTGAGACAGGGACAAAGATTTAAAATAGAACCGTCGTTATAACCAAAGACGAGCTGTGACCGACATCAGGCAGAGTCTGATATTCTGGAACACTCGTCTCAGAGTGGGCCATCCTGCCAGGCATCTCGTCCACACCGCACCGCCGCCAGACTCATGAGCAACACAGGCCAGACATTTCACTTTACCTCATTAAAATCCCCCGTTAAGGCTCATTTATATTCTCCATTCCAAACATCCTGCAACTGCTGCGACCAAACGCCTCTTTGAACCTTCGCCCAGTGTACGCGAGAGCAGGGTCACCCTTTTACAATCCCCGCGTCTCGCTATGTGACGTCTAAAACATTCATCGTGCAACGTCTGGCCGCCATTAGACCTGATAAACACCCGCGTACATGGAACAATGTCGTTGGATTCATTTTGTAATGATCTGAAAGTGTTTTAAATATCTTTGTGGGTTATCTCCGTGCGTTTGCCCCGCAGATAACCCGCGCCAGAGCAGCAGCATCAACGTCTACGTCCGCGTCCTGGACATCAACGACAACGCGCCCGTCCTCGCCACCGTCTACGAGACCTACGTGTGTGAGAAGTCCAAGGCTGCTCAGGTAAGAGACCTGCGGCACAGGACAGTCAGGACGAGAAGGGTTCATATGAAACTGATCAACACCAGACCTCATTGGGCTATTGCACGACGGGCTGCTGCCGTGGCCTGGACTACTGGTTATAACAGACTTTCATAGTAACGTTTTCATGGACATCTACCATATATTGGCTGAGGTGTTGAAATGAGAAAGATACGATACTACTTTGGAAATGTAATCTGTGTATCATTCATTGAGTCTGATTTCAAATTCAAATGAAAAAAAGCCAAAAACGTCTCAAATCGGATGTTGGAGTTCTTCTGATCGGGAATAAAACAAACGCATGTATTCTCCCTATCAGAGGAGAAGAAGAAGAAGAAGAAGAGGAGGAGGGGTCCAGGGGTTTTGCACACTCGGAATATTGGGCTGAATTAGCTGGTTTCATTTTCTCCCCAAAGATCATCCACTGATCAAGCATGATTCAATTGGGTATGAAATGTAGCTTTATTCAAATGTAGAATTGTTTATGATTATGTAGCTCAGTCTTAGCATAAGTAACAAATTCATTTCAAGTTATGACCAGCAAACAAACAAACAAAGTTAAATTGATCGTGGTTTCATTTGGTGGATTGTTTCCCAAAAGACTACATCTAGATCTTATTCCACTCTCTTCACTCTGTCAAGCTTCTATATGATGATGTAAAGATAGCTGTAAGCACTCTTCCTGATCATGTCGTTTGGAGAGGCAGCGGCGTCGAGGAGCCGCTAATCACCCCCTGCTTTAGTCGAGAGACAGGTACAGCTCTGCGGGGGGCATATTCACATTTACATAATCTGAATCCGCAGTACAGGCTCATGGAAGGAGAGCGAACAGCTGTGGACGCCAAAGGAGTGCATTTACTAAAAGTGAAATGAGATGTAGCGAACACCGCTGTTAGCTTAAAGAACGCAACGATAACGAGGAGCGAAAGGGAAGCTAACGACAATGATTTACTCCTGGGTATTTCCTGGGCTTTTTCAATAGGTAGCCTAAGAGGGTTCTTCAGTTCCACAGCCATTGGTTCCACACTCAGGTCTTCAGCAGGTGAACATGTAGCTCCAGAGCTCTGTATATTATACACGGGGATATCAGTCAGGGCTTTTGCCGCTGCTGCCAAACTCAAACAAGCCCACGTGTTGTTTGCGAGCAGCGTCACGCTTAGGACGCAGAGGTCCTCTCAATAACCATCTATGGGCACACTGGAGGGACAGAGCTTTTTTCTCATCAGCAGTAGGTGCGTTCTGTGATTCATAATTCTGGTTGAATATTAACGCAAAACGCCCTTCGCTGATTGGTTTACTCCGCCTCCTGTTTGCTTGCGTATGTTCCGCTGTAATGTCATGTTGATGCGGATGTTTCCAGGCGAGTGAACGTGGGCCTGTGGTTTCACTGCATAGAACTGATCAGTGTGTAGAGGCAAAACAACTGTCTCCAGAAAAAAGACATGTTCTTATGCGCAAATGTGTTCTTAACGCCGTTTTAGGAAGGGTTTTGATATTCACAAAATGAGTTCTTAGCTGAAAACGTTCCTCTGTAAGAACAAATCCTAAGAACAGTCTGGAGGACTCTTACGAACCTGTTGGGTTCCTAACCCATCATTTTGAGTCAAATATATTTGTATTAAACCTTGTAGTAATTCATTCCTGGAAACATATCCATCCATCCATTTTCTTCCACTTGTCCGTTGCCGGGTCGTGGGGGCAGCTGTTGGAGCTGCACCAGCCCCTATGGCTCCTCCTGCAGGTGATGGGTCCACAGAAGGACGGCCTCATGGTTCTAACCGGGCCTGTTGGTCTCTCATAAGGGGCTTCTGAACCGCTCTTTGTCTGACCCGTCACCTAGGACCTGTTTGCCATGGGAGACCCTACCAGGGGCACGAAGCCCCGACAACAGAGCTCCAGGATCATTCAGGCTCTCTTTGAATAATTTGAATTAACCCTGTGTTTATTCAGAAATAAGTTTGAATTATGAATAGCACTAAATGCATTGCATTAACAGTATTTGATATAGACGAGCATCAGCGTAATAATGATAAAGCCTTACACTTGTACTGCGCTTTACAAGCCTGTATTACCAAGTTTCTACACTGTCGTCATTATTCATCCACTCCATACTCGGTGGTGGTAAGCTACTGTTGTAGCCACAGTTGCCCTGGGGTAGACTGACAGAAGCGAGGCAACCAGTCTGCGCCATCGGCCCCTCCCACCACCAACCACTCACTACATTCACCCAGACTTCCTGGTGTTCCCAAACAGTCTACCATCCAAGTACCGACCAGGCCCGTCCCTGCTTAGCGTCCAGATCTGACGGGATCAAAGGTGGAATGGCCTTTGCTATCTTGTGTTTAGTCATGTGCTCTCCTCGTGGAGCTACACGAGCAGACCATCACTCTGCTGCCTCACTGACCGGCATTCGCATGTGAGACGAGAAGGAAAAAGCTTTTGTGATGGACAGGTTATATCTATTTAGTCATTTTGTAATGAGAGCAAATTCTTGTGCCCAAAGATTTTGGTGGGTCCTATGGCTGATGTTTTTTTTCTTTAGGGGTTGTCTTTGTTATTAGATTTGGATTTGCGTTTTGTCGTTCGTATTTTCCTCTGGCTGCCCGTTGCACACGGCACTTCTTATCCTGATATGGTGAAAGAGGCGGTGACATCACCAACCTCAGAACACAGGGGCGAAGGATTTTCCAACTTAAGAATGTGTTGGGAATCTGGTCCAGTTTTCTGACAGTGGCTTTGTAAATACAGACTTTCTTTTAAGAAGATGTTCATGAATTAGCCCCATTGTCTTTGGCCACAGAAAAAAGTGTTATCATTCACCTCTCTCGAAAACCCAAAAATCAGATTGGAAATCTTTACCCTTTTCTCAGGTAGCAGACTAGACGTAACTACGGCGCATTGCTGCATCCTGCTGTTCGCTCCACAGATAATCCTTGTTTTCAGTTCTCTCGTACAGTCTGAGGCTTTGTGGATATTTTTACACTTCTTCCATTTTGGACCAACTGTCAGGATTGAGAAGATCCCCAGGTCCTTGTACAGTTGCTTTCTCCGATGCAGCCTTGGAGTACGCTCTGCTTCACAGTCTCTGTCTCTCCACACTCACACGGCCATCCATCAGGGGACTCACCCAGTTACTATGGCTACATGTGAAACCTGCTGACCTCTTCGCAAACCCACTCTTGAACCGCACTGAATGATTTGCCCAACTATCCGTCCGTCTGTCTTTTACTAATGTTGATATTGTTTTGGACTCAGACATAAACTTGAACAGCGGCTTTGTCCAAACTCTAGTGTCTAACCCTGACTTGGAGAGACTTATTCATGTATGTGTCTCCAAAAGGTTGGACAGTAACTGCCTTTTAGAGGATTTTCATGGAGCTCACTTTGCCAAAGTTGCCTTGCGCTCAGTTGCAAATTACCAGGACTAAAATGGAAATAATCCAGACTAAACCAGGACTACAACAGACCTCACTCGCTCAGCGTCCAGATGCTCATCATCTCTTACTGGATCATGATGATTGTGCAGATTAATATGGAAACTGGGGCAAGTGGACACCAATAATTAGAGTGAAGAAAGTTGAATAGGGATATCATGCAGACAAGTTATTTGTATAGCTCATTTGAAAGCTCAGAGCCTCTAGTATTCACTGAGCTTTGTCTAGTGGAGGCCTGACACACTCTATCAGACCATATGTTTGTATGTATGTGAGGAGCTACACCTCAGTTACCCGCACTGCAGAGCAGGAGAGAGAAGGCTGCTGTGAAGCTGGTCAGAGAGATGAACCTTCAGAGCTCTCAAAGACTATAATAAGATGTCTTTTTTTTTATTTGACCTTTATTTAACGTCCCACTGTGATTAAGATCTCTTTTTCAGGGGAGTCTTGGCCCCAGAGGGGAACATGTTTTTAGTGTTTTTTAATTGAATCCAAAACTGAGATTGATCAATATGAGAAAAAACAAATGGTGATTCTTGTATTGCCATATTGCGGGCCGAGTACTATGACATGTAAAGCTTCGAATCATCTGGGAGGCAGAGGGTATTTGGTTCAGGGCAAGGTTTGGCCAATGTGATAAATGCTAATTTGTTCAGACTGTAAAACATGACTGTAAAGCAGGTGTCTTCAGCCATTTCCACCCGGCGAGCTACTTTGATGTTACAACAACATCAAGGAGATACTTGATACTTGGGGTACTTGATACTTGGGGTACTTGTGAAACAATACAGTTCCTCCGGAGAGGCAAGATGATATTTATGATTGCAGAAAATGAATTGAGTTCTGTCCTTATACTTGACTTTCTTTACCTAAAATACTTGCAGATTCGGTTCAATATTTTCAGGACAAACATGAAAATGCCTCTGAAATGTGACCTATCGAGCGTGTGTAGAAGTGTAAAAAGTCTTTGGCGAGCGACCAAGAAAGAGCTGGTGAGCTACTGGTTGGAGATCCCTGGTGTAAAGAAAGGATGCCAGTCTTATGTCAAGCTTGTATTCGTGAGTAGTGCAGGGTACTGCATGTCCACTGTTCGGGACATGCAGTACCCAAAAGGTCAACGTCCAGTGAACTAGGGTTGACTGGACGCTGGCCAGTCCGGCTTTATCCATGTGATTGGTTTAAGCGTCTGGTCTTTAGCCAATCAGTGTCAAAAAATAAACAAGAACCAGTCCAATAAACATGCAATACCTAACCTTATAGAAGGAAAGTGCTTAACCGGCCCAAGAGTTGCACCTCTTAAAAAACACTGTAAATTAATACACCATTTTTGTTTTGTTGTTTTAATAATAAAATGAATAATAAAAGATCCAACCTTGTTTAGATGCATTAAAGTTGTACTGCAAACAAGCTCAAAAGATGCATCTGTTAGTGTCGTCGTCGCCCCCCCCCCTTCCCAGTTCGCCCGATAGTGTCCCTTATTTTTGTGTTTTCAAGTTGTGAAAAGTCACTAAACATATCAACAGCATTTGGTGAGAAAAAAATGCACTCTTCACGGGTGTAACACACAGTATAGATCATTATCACATTCTCACTTCATAATGGTTACGTCAAATAATAGGAACATATTGACTCACCCACGAGTCGACACGCACTGGTGAAGCTGTAGATAAACTCATCTCATTCTCTTCTAAACGTGAACATATAGTAAAGATTTGTGTTGTTGTGGTTTGTGCAGCGGATCCAGACCATCAGCGCGGTGGACGCGGACGAGCCCCCCACTGGACACAAGTTCTTCTTCAGCCTGGCACCAGAGGGCGCCTACCGCAGCAACTTCACCGTCAGGGACAACGGAGGTGAGGACCCGAACCAGAGGGAGACTTTCATTCATGTGCTCTGCTGCCATCTACTGTCGAAATGAACATACTGCAGCTGACGCTATAGTATTACCCTCCTCCTCAAATGTTTCTTCTTCTGCACATGATTCATATTTGCAGTGAGAAGTATCAGAGCCAAGCTTTTGCCACTTGGATTACCTCACTTTGGAAAGAGGAACCGTTTATTTTGTTACTCGAGTAAGAATACTAATACTCGAGTTAAAACATTCTGTATGGTAAAACTACTGTAATGAGTACACTTTCTTGAAAAAGTGACTGAAGTACAGCTGCCAAAGCCCCCTGAGCTGGACGGTCCCTCTGAGTACAACAGAACACTCACCCCCCCCCCCCCTCTCTCCTCAGACAACACAGCGGCCATCCTCACGCGGAGGAACAGCTACAGCCGGTTGCAGCAGAGCGTGTACCTGGTTTCCGTGGTGATCACAGACGCAGACTACCCCATGCAGAGCAGCACGGGCACACTCACTGTGCGCGTGTGCACGTGTGATCGTCACGGCAACATGGAGCTGTGCAACGCTGAGGCTCTGAGCAGCAGCCCAGGACTGAGCACTGGAGCGCTCATCGCTATCCTGCTGTGTGCCATCATACTACTGAGTAACTACTACTACTACTACTACTATTACTGCTACTACTACTACTAACTACAAACTAGATTGGGCCAGGAACCACTCAGCTCTTGTGCCACTATACTATCTGAAGTAAGCACTACAGTGTAGCATACTTGCATATAATTACGTGCTCTTTATATAAAAGGCACAATAACAGCCACAAAGTGCCACTTAGTTCCACTTCTACTACACTGTGCAGAAGCTTATGGCTGAGTACTTTGGGCCGTCTGAGATGAGGCAGGGACAATGATTATAATTAAAACCGTTGTACGACCAAAGATGAGCTGTGGGGACTGGATACCGTTACAATACTTTTTCCAATACCTATACTCAAATGTCATCTTGACCAAACACAAGGATGATTTAACCTGGCCTGTGACTCGTAGAGCATGCAGTAAATTCCTGAGTAAAGTCTCCAGCCCATTCCTGTGCGGAGTTATGATTTTTTTAAAGAAATAACCAAAATGCTCATTCCAGCCACTAGGGAGCAACTTAAATAAATAAATAAATAAAAAAAAGGAAAAAATTCCCCATATGTCTAGCAGAGGGCACTGACATAATAAGAGATTAGGATATAGATTAGGATAGGACAAACCACATTATAGCTTTGTGTTAAATGGTCAGTTATTACTTTATTTATACCGCGCATTTCATACACAAGGCAACTCAATGCGACTGTGGCTACAATAGTAGCTTGCCACCACCGAGTATGGAGTGAATCAATAATGACTACAGTGTAGCACTTGTGACACAGGCTTCTAAAGCACAATACTATTATTATTATTCATTACAGTCCTGTCAGGCTTTTGACCAAATCATTATTTTAAAATCACAGCTCATTATTATTCATTTTTTGGACAAATGTTCTTAATAGTATTTTCCTGTTTACATTATATGCGGCCCGCGACGGGAGCTGAATTTCGGCCCACGACCCAAATGAGTTCGACACTCCTGATCTAGACCCATAAAACCGAACAATAACCAATGCCAGTAGTAACTAAACATATGTTTCATTACCATAGTGATATGGCTTAACAGTGTGCAGCCCTAGCTGTGACATACATCATATTGCTTGATATTTGCAATACTCATGGCAGAGTGATCCGTCCTCTCACTTCAGTCATTGGCACCGATTTAAGTTTTTCCCAGTGGATACCCTGTTCTGTAACTGACCCACCAATCCACATTTTACTTTTCCTGCACTTTTCTGCAAAAATAAACACCACTAGCAGACAGCTCAAGCCTCATGCCGTCCAGTGCCTGAAACTTGCGTCAATAACCTTTGGTCGAAACTATTATTCAATCTTTGAACTAACACACGGTGGAAACAAGTGCAGCCTGACCATTTTACATTCCCCACATCTTAAAATGTGACCAGGCATTACTTATATAATCCATAATACATAATGACTTACAAACCTCTCAACCTTCAACAACAGTTATTAGTATATTAGCCTAATATTGCAGAAGTAATGAAGAGATCAACCTAACCTATGTGTCTCTCCCAGTGATCGTGTTCCTGTTCGCCGCGCTGAAGCGACAGCGGAAGCAGGAGCCTCTGATCATCTCCAAGGAGGATGTGCGGGACAACGTGGTGAGCTACAACGACGAGGGCGGGGGCGAGGAGGACACCCAGGCCTTCGACATGGGCGCGCTCCGTCACCCCGACTCCGCCGCAGCCGTGCTGGAGGAACCGGCCAAGCAGAGGCGGGACATCATGCCCACCGACACCCTGCTGTACCCGCCCCACCGTCGACACGCCCCCTCCGCCATGCTCCTGCCCGTGCTCGGCCCGCGGGACAACAACGGGGACGTGCGGGACTTTATCAACCAAAGAGTGTTGGAGCACGACTGCAACCCTGCGGCACCCCCCTACGACTCGCTGGCCACCTACGCTTACGAGGGGGCGGGCTCAGTGGCCGAGTCGCTCAGCTCTCTTGGCTCCGCCTCCTCCGAAGCGGACCAGGACTATCACTACCTGAGCGAGTGGGGGCCACGCTTCAGGAAACTGGCCGACCTGTACGGGGCGGATGACAGCGACTTCTGCTAACAGACAATCACCTGTGGAGCTGTGGACTATCGGGCGTAATGGGACGTCTGTAAAGGAATAATCCTGGACTGTGTTGTGTTCAGTGGTTCAGGCCCTTCTAAAGACTCCCAGTTTCCCAGTTTGGAAAAGTACAAGGGCTGCACTGTTTGGCAAATATCAAAAGCAGAACACCGGATTACTATTTTTCTTCATTCATACACATCCTGTGTAATATGGTGAAGATTTCCAATCTCTATTTCCTGGATTTGTTGCGTAATAGACAAACACCATAGATATATAAGAAAAGAGGAGATAACCGGTGTTCCATTCGGCCCCAGTAATGATCCCGAGTGGTTTGTGAAATTAACATGGCTGCACACGGGTCAGTCCAAGTGTTTGCACTGGACGCTTTAACAGTTCCATATTCAAAAGTACTTAAGAAAGACATATCAAAGCATACAAGTACAAAAGCATACACCTAACCGGATCTTTGAAAAGATGGCAATGCTTTACTCGAGTCCGGTAGTTTTCGTTTGGATATACTAGGTAGAATTAAATTGGAGACCTGAGAATTCACATTGTCCATCCATCCATCCATCTTCTTCCACTTGTCCGTTGCCGGGTCGTGGGGGAAGTTCTTGGAGCTGCACCAGCCCCTATGGCTCCCCCTGCAGGTGGTGGGTCCACAGAAGGATGGCCTCATGGTTCCAAACGGGCCTGTTGGTCTCTCATAAGGGGCTTCACCCATTCACATTGTTTCATTGTCAAATCATCTCCGTTGAACGCAACTTTATCTCTTGTTTAATCAACACTAAGGGTGAGAGAGATGACTGAAATATGGAACCGCGAAACGAATACAAGAATCACCATGCATTTCATACATGTGCTCGCTCCGGTCTGCTTTTCCAAACTGGGACTTCTCCCGGCCACATTTGTGTCAAAACAACGTAAAGAAACACGGGACGATCCCCTTTTTCACAGACAATTCCCCTCACCATTTCTTTTTTAACCCTGATCAAACTTTGACTCGATATTTGGACAGTCATTTCTTGGCCCATCAATTTTCTAAAATCAAGAAATGTCAGACTTACCTTGGGATTGAACTCTTTCGTACGAGTCCTTCTGGTGCTTTACCCAAAGCTTATCGAGATGTTGGAAAAGTTGCTTTCTGTAGCTCCTGACGCCAATCAGTGCATGTGGAGCTTTAAATCCACCTCATGGATGAGTTTCTATTTTTATGTGCGAAATTTCCTGTTGGACTTCTTGCGTACCAAAAACTCTCAAACACAAACTATGAGGAGGGACCATGGAGGCTACGTTTGGATGAGTGGACCACAATCTTTCTGAGCAAAGTGTCCTTGCGTCGCCCTTCCTAAAAGTGCTGGGACTGACCACAAGGGGGCGATGACTCTTTAAGTTGATGCTTTTCTTTTGTATTTTTCTGTTTTTGTGTCTTGTACAATTGGAGCATTCCAGGGGAGCGGAGGAGCCGTTCGGACACAGAGTACGCACTGTCCAAGCTTTCTGTTGTTGCGCTGCACATGAGAATATTGACAAAAGCATTTTGTGATGATCGACTGTACATGTGTCAGACACTGTTTTTTTTTTTATGAGGCGTATGTTTGTAAAATTAAACTTGAATTACATTTCACACGTTCAGTTTCATTTATTCAAGGATTCCACGGTTGGCGAGTGGTGTTAGCCAGTTAGCCTGTTTGGCTATCCACCTGGCTCACCCCATGTTCTACAAAGGAGCACCGCTCTGGAGCTCTGGAGCTCTGGAGCTACCAGTCACTCTCCAACCAGTCACATTCAGCTCTGACAAAGGATAAGCTACACGTAGCCTTCTGACTACCAAGAGAAATATGGTCCAATCACATCATTTTACATAAAATCCTACAAACTTTGTAAGGTATGAGAAGACTGAAAACATGGTTTTGGAGAAAAACGTTTTTATTTTTAAGATATTATGTGCCCACTGCAGTGGACACCGTTCAAGAGAAAGTGAACCTTGATGGAAAACCAAAGATAAAACCAAAAGATCAAGAATGACTTTAACATAAACAGAACTGTCCATCGTCATTTTTGTTTTGTTTTGAATGATACTTCACAAAGCTATTCCTCTTCTTGGCAACACATTGGGCTAGATCTTGTGCCTGGCGCACAGGGGGCCACAGGCTTCTGGTGAATTTAGATTTTCTGAGTGGCGGAGTTATGTGCTTTGTGCCTTCGCCACCTGTGAGAGGGCGTCACAAGAGGAGGTGACTGCTCTGATGGAGCACCGCTGACATTCATCTCCTCGTTTACATCACGATGCCTTGTGTTCTTCCTTAAGCCTTAGGCTCTCACAGGTCAAACTAAAAACTGAATTATCGTGAGCTAAACAATGTTCATGTGAGAGAGAGAAAGAGCCTCCATCTCTGGAAGATGGATGGCCCACAGAGCTGCATTTCTCTGGGGTTTCCGCTTTTGAACTGTGGGAGTGTCGTCGTCTTAGTCCATCTTTATAGTTATTTCCTCCATTTACAAATGTTCACTACAGAGGACTTTTTATCACTGAAATACTATGCTAAAATACACTTAAAATAAGTTATGTATTATTGTGTTTTAAGAGAAAATATGCCAGTGTTGGTATGCGCTCTAGTATCCCTTATTGCCCTATTCAGTTATGGCAGTTTCGGGGATATGGTGTTTATGTCACAGAGACATGGGGAAACTCAAATCCCCTGTATATGATCAAATAAAGGATCCGACTTCTCGTCTTGAGGCAACATCTGCGCAGACGCATTTACGTAAATAATACTTTTGAGCGCAGTATGGTGAAGAATTCTAAAGGCATTAACATGTTTTTACTGCTGTGGTTTATTGCAGGGCTTGTTCTTTTGAATACCCACTTGAGCCTAAATGTTTTGGTCATGTTATGATGCTTTTGCTTAAAATATTCACTATTTAGTTATTTTATATGGTTAACATTTTCCTTGAGTTCCTTTGGACTCGTCACCATCGCCATGTTTGTTTATGATCAATGCACCATGAACAATGCGCAAGAAATGGGAAGTTCCACCGGTATATACATGCGTATACATGCTGTCATATCCCGGTTGGAGAATCCAGGTTTCTCATTACAGAGAAACTGTTATGTTCGGGTTTCTATAATCGGGTAACAGTGTTTATATGGCCAATATAATATTCCAAACTCCCGACTCGAGTCCATGTAAACGCACTCATAGATGCACCAAATGACTGAGCTGGCAACAGTGAATAAAAATTCCCATAGTTCCTCAAGTATCTTCCATGAAGAAACAGCTGTGGTTCAGTTTAATAGTGGAGGATTCCGTGTGTGAATAATCATTTCATTCACCCATCTTCTTCCAGGCTTTGTGATGGAGGTAATTATAAGCCTCTTTTCCTCCAGATCAGGGCCAATTAGATTCTGTTTTCACTCTCCAAAGTGCATCATGTCGCTTTCTGGAAGGGGACCGCCGCAGTGGAATATGCTGCATGTGGAAAGATGTCCAAGCATTTATACTGTAATTATATTTACCATAATGTCCGGACTATAAGAGGCTACTTTTTTCCTACAATTTGAACCCTGTGGCTTATACAACGATCCGGCTAATTAATAGAGTTTTATGGTTCTACTGAATTGTCTCATGTCATCAATAACAATGCACCTACATTTGACACGAGGGGGGTCTAATTTCTGGTGAAAGAATTGCGATGTGAGAAAGATGCAATAACAGCTCCAAATCCAGATCTAAAGTTGTGGCGTGGAGATGCAAGAGGGTTCACACAGTTCCTTTTGGACCTGCCACACTCATCTATTATCAAATGTATAAACGTTTAAAGTAAATGTATCTGTGGGCCGCCATTCTCTTTAAACATTTGACCGCACGCAAAAAGAAAAGTCCTTTATTCCCAGTGGCTGATGTCACTTCAAATGCATTTGGAACAGCGTGGAATGCTGCGGCTTATACAGTATGTGTTCTTCTTTATGTTAAATCATTTATAAAGAAGAACACATACTGTGTTCTTCTTTATAGAAGAACACATACTGTGTTCTTTATAAATTATGTTGATAAGGCTCAAAAAACAACCTAACGCTCCTGTAAACAGTTTTTCCCATTTTATAACCATGAGAGAGCCAGATCAACACACTCTGAAAAATTTGATGTTATTTGTGCAAACTCACCGGTGAAGGATGAAGGAAGTGTTTCAATCCGCCCTAAAACACATGAACGTTCAATAATCCATTGTGCAAATCTTATCCGTTGTCATGCCTGCATGATGCTACCAAAGGAAGAGTCCCAAAAGAAGCATGTGCAGCTTTGCTTGTTACGTCATGTAGAAACGGGAACTGTGTGAACGCATGGAAATCAGCTGAAAGGTTTGTTTGTTTAGGAACTCTTTTGTAAATGATGGAGAACTCATGAGACACAAGTCAGAGGAACATCTTATTACTATTTTCTTTTTTTGGATATGGATAATAATAATAATAATATTCTATTGCCTATTTATTTATTTAATTTCACATAAGGGTAAAGGCATAAAGGTAAAAGATAACAAATTCGACTTTTTTTCCGTTATTACTACTATACACTATATTTACGATTGGGCAACGATAAAAATGACCCAGTTTCCTTTAGTTTGACCATCTTTGTGATGTTTATAGTTTCACTCACTTATTGGACTGGATCAGAACTGTGGGCGCCTGCTGAAGGGCTGCTGCAGTCAGCTGGCTGGTGTCTTCTGCTCCCTGTTCAACCGTTCTCTGGCAGAGCACTCCATCCCCTCCATCTGGAAGTCCTCCATCATCTGTCCAGTGGCGAAGAAGAGCAACCCCAGCATCAACAACGACTATCGGCTGTGGCTTTGATATCACTGGTCATGAAAAGCTTCGAAAGGCTCGTCATGGCCCAGCTGCTGATGTGGGTATGCACTCTGACCCACTGCAGTCTGCCCACCAGCCACAGAGAGGGGTGGATGATGCTGTGCTCACTCTGGTACATGGTGTCATCACCCACCTGGAAAAGCCCAAGTCCCATGTCAGCCTGGTCTTTGTGGATTTCTCAAGTGCATTTAACACCGTGCAGCCGCATCTCATGGGGCGCAAATGAAGTTCCTAACGGATAAATAAAGTGAATTTGATTTGAGTTTTTATTTTATTTTGACTGACAGGAAGTGACATAGAGGCAAAAAACTGTTGCCGTGCCGATCATGTTATGTCAATAGGTTTGTTAAGTATACTATTATCACACATAATAATAGTATACTTCCAGGTCTAAACTGGTGAGAGACACATAGACACAAACTGTTGTAGTGTATTTTTTGTCTGTTCCTGTCTGTTGCTGCTGTGGGGGCGGGGCATTGGGATCTGCCTCCTGTTCCCTGGTGGGCGTGGCTCCTCCTGCTCCCTGGTGGGTGTGGCTTCTCCTGCTCCCTGGCTGGCTAATGGGCACACCTGAATCCACTCTACTCATCTCATGCAACCAATCTGCAGCTATTTTTCAAAATATTACTGTAATAAATCTTGTGCCTACCTTCTCTCCGTCTACTCTTTGGGTCCGCCACCATTAAGCCGTAACACAAACAGCAAAAAACACAACTTTATCTGAATCTTCTGCTGAAATAACAAAAGAATAAAACAAGGCAAAAAACAGTTTTGCACAGAATTAGAATAATATAGCACTCAGGAAAAAAAAAAAATCTTTATATTGAAAATAAGCCTTCATTGTGTAAGGAAAACTAATTGGATGATTACTGCCAGAAACTCCAGAGTTTCAGATGTTTAAAGAAAGCCTGTAGTCGGCTCTAGAGGTTACAGTCAGTAAAATCCCATTATAGTGAATAGTGCTGAAGGTGGACATTGAACTGGAGCGATGACATCATCACTTACCAAACCCAGAGGAAATGAGTCAAACTGTTCTGGGATTTTACCTATATGTCATTAGCTAGATAAAAAAAAAAAAAAACTTTTGTGCCCAACATGTTTTCATTAATTTGCTGCTTCACTGAAATAAAATAATTATGACTTACAGCAGATGTGATCCGTCTAAATAAATCAAAACCTGTCATATGCACTTTAAGTGAAAAAGAAAATGGACCCACGATCACCGTGACAAGCCTCCACCCAAACACCACTTCCACTTGGAAATTATCATGTGTACTATTGTGTTGAGCCAAAAAAGCAGAAATTATGAATAAAAACAACCCGATAACAGTCAGTTAACCTCCTAACCCCCGCCTGAACCGAGCACAAAATCTAAAAGCTTAAAAGAAAAAAAAGCATCAAAACAGTGACGAAAATGAGGCTGAAAACACGATAAAAATGCAATGAAAAGGAAACAAAAACGTGCCAGAAAAGCGACAAAAACATAAACGCGGTGACGACGTGGCAAAAGAGATGGGATCACTTTTTCTAGGTCTTAGCTTTCAAATGAGGCATTACACTGTTGCTCTTGAAGCTTTTAGATTCGGGTAAAGCTGAACTGGAGAAAATGCCCTCGGTTCAGGTAAGAGAAACAGGCTCAAGTTGTGATTTTGAAAAGAAAATAAATATGAAAGGCCTGACAACAGTTGAATAATCCTAAAATCACAATATCTTTCCTCACAATAACCGTGACTCAAAAACCTCAAAGCGAATCATCAACAGGAAAAAGGAAAAACACATTATTGTTCCGAGCCCTACATGGCCTGACTGCACACTGTTACACACACCTCCTCGTCACCCCGGAGTGAGCGTGTGCGGGGCGTGTCCGGTGTGTCATGTGACTCACAGGTCCGCAGGTACGCAGTGTAACTGAGAGCAGGGTGCGGCCGTCGCCCCAGGGTGCTCTTTTACACACCCTGTCATCCTGTCTGCGGTCTGACTGAGGCGCGCTTCATCCTCTGGAGCTGAGCCTGGAGCCCGGGGTTACGCTTTAGACTCGGTTTGTTTGTGAGGCAATTTGCTTTGCTTTGGTTTCCTGTTCACTTGGTTCAGACCTGCCTGGTATATTCTCAGTATATTCTCAGTATAATCTCAGTATATTCTCAGTATAATCTCAGTATAATCTCAGTATATTCTCAGTATAATCTCAGTATATTCTCAGTATAATATCAGTATATTCTCAGTATAATCTCAGTATATTCTCAGTATAATCTCAGTATATTCTCAGTATAATATCAGTATATTCTCAGTATATTCTCAGTATAATCTCAGTTTATTCTCAGTATATTATCAGTATATTCTCAGTATAATATCAGTATATTCTCAGTATAATATCAGTATATTCTCAGTATAATTCTCAGTATAATATCAGTATATTCTCAGTATAATATCAGTATATTCTCAGTATAATATCAGTATATTCTCAGTATAATCTCAGTATAATCTCAGTATATTCTCAGTATAATCTCAGTATAATCTCAGTATATTCTCAGTATAATCTCAGTATAATATCAGTATATTCTCAGTATATTCTCAGTTTATTCTCAGTATAATATCAGTATATTCTCAGTATAATATCAGTATATTCTCAGAATATTCTCAGTATAATATCAGTATATTCTCAGTATAATATCAGTATATTCTCAGTATATTCTCAGTATATTCTCAGTATAATATCAGTATATTCTCAGTATAATATCAGTATATTCTCAGTAGAATATCAGTATATTTTCAGTATATTCTCAGTATAATTTCAGTATATTCTCAGTATAATCTCAGTATATTCTCAGTATAATATCAGTATATTCTCAGTATAATATCAGTATATTCTCAGTATATTCTCAGTATAATATCAGTATATTCTCAGTATAATATCAGTATATTCTCAGTATATTCTCAGTATAATATCAGTATATTCTCAGTATAATATCAGTATATTCTCAGTATAATATCAGTATATTAGGGCGGCACAGTAGCACAGCGGTTAGCGCTCGTGCTTCACAGCTAGAAGGTCCGGGTTTGATTCCCACCTGGACGGGACCTTTCTGTGTGGAGTTTGCATGTTCTCCCCGTGTCTGCGTAGGTTTCCTCCCGGTTTCCCCTACCACTAAAAACATGTACAATAGGCCCAGGGACTGCAGGTGGAAATTAGCACAAGTGCTATAACCTGGTACAATGCATCTCTCCTTTCTGAGGCTAATGTATATTGTACACCGGCCCCGTTTCAAATAAATTAAAAAATTAAAAATAAAAAAATATTCTCAGTATAATGTCAGTATAATATCAGTATATTCTCAGTATAATATCAGTATAATTTCAGTATATTCTCAGTATAATCTCAGTATAATCTCGGTTTAGATCTTGTGAAGTGACAGGTTTAGCACTTTCTTGGTTCAGGGCTGCCTGAGTCACCATTGGTTAAGGCCTGGTTAACCTCTTAACCTCCGCCTTAACCGAGTGTGTTTTCTCCAGTTCATCGTTACCCAAATCTAAAAGGTCACAGCCTATACGCCAGTGTAACCCCTCATTTTAAAATATACACAATTGATCTAAACTGATCTTTTTCCTTGCATTGTTGTTGTGTTGCCATTACTTTTTTATCATCACTCTTCTGTCACTTTTTCATCGCTTTTTTCGTCACATTTTTGTCAAACTGGAGAAAATGTGCTCAGGTCAGGATAGGATTAGGAGGTAATGAAGTCCTGGTCAAAAGCAGTACTTTGTGAGAACAACATTGATTCACGTTGTCTTTGGCAGTGTTTCCCAACCAGGGGTACTTGAGCAGGTAGCAGTGGGTACTTGGAATCATTTCAGATTAAATAACAAAATGAAACTGCGCACAATTTCAACATTAATTTCAAAGTTAGTTTGCGTGATGTTTTCATGTTTTGTTTTTTTAAGGTTTAATTTTGACTTATAATTTTAGCTTCATTTTGAACATAACACACTATCAAATACGGAGTAATCCAAGTTTAGTTGGTCACTTTGTAATAATTATTACTATTATTACTATTAATTATTATTATTAGTATTATTATTATTATTATTATTATTATTATTATTATGTTTCCTCAAATCCTTTCATGCCAACATTCCCAATATTGTGGGCATTAAAATTTTATTCCTTTTACCGTCATGTGTCAGATCCGGTCGGACCGATTTCAGGGACGGACAAAGCTAGACCAACGCGAAAAAAGTTCTCAAGAATATTAAAATATTCGTTAAGAAAATTCAGGCCTGCTGAGAGGGAGCAAAATGCCAAAACCGCCGAAAATAGAGGCGAAGCAACAGGCAGATTCAGCGGTGGAAGAGGAATACGTAAGCCTCAGTCGAGTCACGGAGCTCATGGAGCAGCAGAGGGTCATGTTCAGAGAATTAATTCAACAACAACAGGAGAACTTCAAAGGATTTATTAAACTCATCATGGAATCAACAAACACCCGCATGGATTTACAGACTAAGGACATTCAAGAACTAAAAACAAGCCTGCAGTTCACGCAAGGTGAGGTGGACACTTTGAAAGAGCAAAATCTGAAACTCACGGAGCGCACAAACACCTTACAAACGGACTTTTACAAAGTATGTGACAATTTACACATCATCACGGACAAACTGGAGTATCTGGAGGGGCAGAGCCGCAGAAATAACCTGGTATTTGAGGGAGTGTTGGAGTCGCCTGGGGAGACTTGGGCCGACGCCGAGGAAAAGGTGAAAGAAATACTGAAGGAGAAGCTACAGCTAAATCACGCGGTGGAGGTGGAGAGGGCTCACCGCGTAGGGAAACCCGGCAGAGGGAGAGACTGGCCGAGACCCATCATCGCCAGACTACTGAGGTGGAAGGATCGTGAAGAAATCTTACAGCGCGCCAAACGACTCAAAGGAACAAAAATCTTCATTAACGAGGACTACACCGAATCCATAAAAAGAAAACGCAAAGAACTGATGCCGGAGCTGAGAGCTGCATGAGAAAGGGGGGAGATCGCCTTCTTGAGATATGACAAACTCATTATACGTCCACGCAGCAGTACACCACATCCAGTATAAACACCGAGAAAAACGTATGGATTTTGGTATGTAAAAGCACATAATCTCACATGTCTAGTAATACATACAGTTCTATAGGAAGCACCGACTTGGACTTTTCAATAAGGAGAATTGCTGAAGCAAACTCCCAGGATTTTACATTCTCTCAATACGACCTACAGAACACTGAGATCGACATCGACCCGGAAAATAACTTCTTTTCTAGAGCTACCAATGACTGTCAATACTACACAGAGGATCTGTACAATAGTAAACTTAAGAACATTAAGGCATTCACTGTAATCCACTTCAATAGTCGAAGCCTCTATGCAAACTTTGACCACATCAAAAGCTTCTTAAAACAGTTTTCCACACCATTCAGTGTCATTTTAATCACAGAAACATGGATCAATAATGACAGAGAATTTGAGTTTTCTATTGAGGGTTATGAATTTATAAGTATGAACAGAAGGAACAAGCATGGAGGGGGCGTAGCTATGTTTATAGACTCCAACTATAGTTACAAAGTAATGGAAAATAAGACAATGGTGGTGGATGATACACTTGAATGCATTACTGTTGAAATTACAAGGCAAAAAAAGAAAAATATTATTGTGAGTTCTATCTATAGAACACCTGGCTCTGATATAGATGTTTTTTCTAAGTGGATGGAGGAGCACTTTTCAGGATTAAGTCATAAAGTCATGTTTGTGGGGGGAGACCTCAACATCGATCTTTTAAACCCATATAAACATAAAAAGACGGACGAATTTATAAATACTTTATTCAGTATAGGTCTGTTTCCTCTAATAACCAAACCTAGTAGAATTACAACCCATAGTGCAACCTTGATTGATAACATTTTCTCAAATGAAATTGAAAGTGATACAGTCAGCGGGTTAATGATAAATGATATTAGTGATCACCTTCCAGTTTTCGTTATGTATAAAAATGGATATGTAAAAGATGAAGAGGAAAACAAGTATTGGTTTAGAAGGGTAAAAACAGAGAAAACTATTGATGCATTTAAAAAGGAGCTTTTAGCTCAAGACTGGAGTATTGTGTACAGAGAGAATGACACGAATATGGCTTATGATGAGTTTACGCAAGTATTTCAAAAGGTATACGACAAAAACTGCCCAATGAAGAAATACTGTAAAAACAGAAAGTGTAAAGAAACACCATGGATGTCTAAGGGTTTACTAAATGCTTGCAAGAAAAAAAATTATCTTTACAAAAACTTTATAAATAACAAAACAAAAGAAGCTGAGGATAAATATAAGAAATATAAAAATAAACTGACAGGTATCATTAGAAAATGTAAACAGGATTATTATAATACATTGTTAGATAGCAATAAGAATAATATTAAAGGTTTATGGAACATCTTAAATAGTATAATTAGAAATAAACCAAGAACGATTAATTATCCAAAATATTTCAAAGATGAGGATAACACTTTAAATAATATGAATGAAGTCGTCGAAACATTTAATAAATTCTTTGTAGATGTTGGACCGAACCTTGCTGCAAAAATTGCAAACGTTGAGAACTATAATTGTGAACTGATAGACACAAATCCTATGTCCCTGTTCCTCAAACCTGTGGAGGAAAAGGAGATACTGGACATTGTTAAAGGGTGTAAAAATAAAACTTCGACCGATTACCATGACATGGACATGAAAACTTTAAAAACTGTTATTGAAAGTATCTCTAAGCCGTTAACTTACATTTGTAACTTATCGTTGCAAACTGGACAATTTCCTGACAGTATGAAAGTAGCAAAAGTGATTCCTCTGTTCAAGGCAGGAGATAAACATCTCTTTACAAACTACAGGCCTGTTTCCCTTTTACCGCAATTCTCTAAAATCTTAGAAAAGGTTTTTAACTCTAGACTTGACGGCTTTACCGAAAAGTGTAATTTACTCTCGGACAATCAGTTTGGTTTCAGGAACAATCACTCAACCTCACACGCGCTCTTTGATATAACTGAAGAAATAACTAATGCTGTAGATAACAAGAAATATGCAATAGGGTTATTTATTGACCTGAGTAAAGCGTTTGATACAATAAACTATGATATATTAATTAATAAACTAGAACATTATGGGATTAGGGGGGTAGCTCTACAGTGGGTCACCAGTTACTTAAAAAATAGAAAACAATGTGTGAAAATCGGTGATTATCAGTCGAGTTGTCGACAAATTGTCTGTGGTTTACCTCAAGGTTCTATTCTGGGCCCAAAATTGTTTAATATGTATATTAACGACATTTGTAAAACGTCTGAAATACTTAAATTTATCTTGTTTGCTGACGATACAAATATTTTTGCATCAGGAGACGACTTGCAACAGCTGTGTCGGATTGTTAACTTGGAACTCAAAAGTGTCAATAAGTGGTTCAAACAAAATAAATTATCTTTAAATCTGAGTAAAAGCAAAATGATGATATTTGGCAACTGTAATTGCAATGCTCAGGAAGCAATTCAGATAGAGGGTGTTGTTATCGAGCAAGTGCATGAAATCAAATTCCTTGGTGTGATTATTGATGACAGAATTACTTGGAAATCTCACATTAAATATATATCTACGAAAATTTCTAGAAGCATTTCAGTAATAGCAAAAGCAAAGCACATTTTAAACATCAAAGCTCTACATACCTTATACTGTTCTCTGATTTTGCCCTACTTATATTATTGTACTGTGGTTTGGGGTAGTACTTATAAAAACACAGTTAAACCAATAATATTGTTGCAAAAAAGAGCTATCCGAGTAATTCATAAAGTTGGGTTTTTGGACCACACGAACTCATTATTTTTCAAATCAAAGATCATGAAGTTTTGTGACATTGTTGAGTTCCAAACTGTACAAATGTTATACAAAGCAAGGTATAAATTGTTACCAAACCAAATACAAAGAAGGTTCCAAGAACGTACTGGTCGTTATGAATTACGTGATGAATTAAACTTTAGGATTCAGAAACATAGCACAACTTTGAAAAGTTTTAGTCCAACAGTTAATGGTGTACAATTGTGGAATAAACTGGAGATGGATTTGAAACGATGTCCAAACATCAACCTGTTCAAATTTAAATACAAACAAAAGACTTTTGAAATATACAGACAAGAAGAAATGTGTTGCCACTAGGGGGAGCAGTAGGATGGATTATGTGTATTTTTCCTCTATAATCAAGGAAGAGTGTTGCTGCTTGGAACGGTTGTCATTCTATTGCTCAAATTCACAAACGGAGAATTAGGGTTGGCAGGTTATGGATCTGTTGAGAGGAATCCTCCCAACGGGCTCTAAACCTTGTCTTTTAATGCACCACTCAGCATAGGAACATCATCTACAAATCAGCTGTTAGGGGGTTTGTTGAAGGGGAGTTACTGCCCTCTTCAACTGGCTCACTCTCTGGCTTTTTAATGCACCACACTATGCAGGGCTACAGCATACTTCACATATAACTCAATTAAATAAATATATAATAATGATGATGATAATTAAACCCAAATTAAAATTATACTGAGAATGGTAATGACAACTGGAAAGTATCAAGATCTCAGATTATAATATCTATTAATGTACCTTTATACCATAAAAGTAACTATGTAATCACGGGTAAAAATATGCAAGCAATATATTAAGTAACACATTTTTTTTTTTACTTGCTTTGTTCTAGACATCGTATATGAAACTAGATTGTTGTTGTAGCTGTGCGTTGTTTCAATTAATTATATAAAGAGTTAATATATTTTTGTTGTTTGTTGTAAGTTGGTCTGTATGAATGTAGCTGCTTGAAATGTTTTGAAATGTTCTTTTTTTTATTTTATTGCACTTGGGGGTGGGGGCTCATAAGCTTTTTGCTTCAGCCCACTCCTTTTGAGCACAATGTGTATTGCTCAAATAAACAAATAAACAAGAAGATCAGACTTTTCAAAGGCAATTCTGTGTATCTAGTTTTTAAAGGTGCATTATGCAACTTTTATGTGGATATTTGTGCGTATTTGACCTTGTAGTGACCCAGCGGCTGTATGAGGGGTCAGCATGGCGCCTCTGCTTTCAGCACGGTGGTCTCTACAACGCTCCAGGATCAATTGTTTTGTAGGTTTTCTGGTGTCAGTGGTTTTCTGGTGAGAAACCTTCCAAACAACGAACCTTCTCATACAGCCGCTGGGTCACTACAAGGTCAAAAACACAAATATCAACTTTTCTTCCACAGTTGCATAATGCACCTTTAAAGTAAACCTACTTGGTATTGTGTCAAAAATGAATCAAAACACTCCAAAGTGTATTTGTAATGACACCAGGAAGACCAAAGTGCTCGACAAAATTCCAGGTATTGGATAGATAGATAATGATATATTGTCCCAGCCCCAATGACTCCTATGATCTTATGAGACACATGTAATATAGTAGTATCCATCCATCCATCTTCTTCCACTTGTCCGTTACCTGGTCGTGGGGGCTGTTGGAGCTGCACCAGCCCTTATAGCGCCCCCTGCAGATGGTGGGTCCACAGAAGGACGGCCTCATGGTTCTATCCGGGCCTGTTGGTCTCTCATAAGGGGCTTCTGAACCGCTCTTTTTCTGACCCGTCACCTAGGACCTGTTTGCCATGGGAGACCCTACAGGGGCACGAAGCCCCCGACAACAGAGCTCCAGGATCATTCAGGCGCTCAAACCCCTCCACCACGTTAAGGTGGCGGTTCCAGGAGGGGGTAATATAATAATGTAATGTAATGTAATAATATAGTAGTAGATGAAGATAAAAACTGCGAGTGGTTCTAATCCAAACAGCTCCAGAAAGCTCCAGCTGCACTTCAGTGAAACACTTTTTACATACAGTCCCCGTCAAAAGTTTAACCATGCAACCATGACGTGATCTGCTGCCATTTTTCAACCTGGTCTTAAACGTTTGCCCGGGACCGTGTTTTGATCGTATCCCTTTTCCCACGGCTGCTAAAGAGTCCAAAGCACGAGCCATAAAGCGGTGATAGCGTCCCGCCGGGGCCCGTGCCGCCGAGGGTAAGGGTTAACTGTGCGAGGTGTGACTCACTCTGCAGCAGCACAATCGCAGGCTCTTGTCGGGACTCGCCTCGGGGAGCGGAGCCACTGATAAAGACAGTGGAATCCCCAGAGGAGGCTCATTTTGGATCTCTGTCCCGAAGCCTCGACTTTCGCCTGCACCATGAGAGTGTGTTTAGCCTCGCTCTGCGCAGTGTTGGCCCTGGTCTGCAGCGCACAGGCCACCTACTACCAGTGTGAGTATACTTGCATTTGTTTTCACTCAGACGGCTGTTTTGGAATAACAGCGGGCAGTCGAGCAGTCCAAATGAGGTTCTTTTCCAACTTCATGGTAACCCACGTGTGACCATAAAACGTTGCATCAGAACTGAGCAATTCGTCTAAATTTGATTGAAGTCGAGAGCTCTACTCGGGTCCCTCTCACTGATCGTCATGGGTCCTCATAATCAGTTCTTTGACAGACACAGCACCTGTGTTTGGAGTTTGGACGAGACTTTGGGAGATTTGTGTGTGTGTTGAATGAAACTGGACGGAAACGTTTGTTTTTCTTTGTATAAAAGGTCTGTCTAATCGATTATATTCATTTATTTGTTTTACCATTTACCAAACGTTCCTTCTCATTTGTGAGTCCAGATACGGTGCGTGTTTCCGCAGTAGTGGGGATGGTAAGAGTCAGGGATAAGGTTTGGTCTTGTCGTCTTACAGGTCATGGTTCATTAGTGTTAGTGTGTGTAAATGAAGTCGTACCAATCATTTACAAATGCTTATAGTGTGTGCGTACTGAAACATATGCCAATCTTTGATCACAGTGTCGAGTATCCTGCTCTACTAACCCCTGTGTTCCGTTGGGTAATTCCATGCAACTGTTTTTGTCAATTTTCACTTTTAAAATGCCCTTTCCTGTTCATGTTTTTTATATGAGAAACCTTGATTTGACTTACATTTTCATGAAATAGTTTCAAAACGTTTGATTAGCCTTTAATACACGCTCTGGACATGTACTGCCCTTATGTCCCGTTAGTGGCTGCTCCACTGTTTTGAAATCGAAGGAGCCATGAGCCGTGAGCTCGTCATGTCGGCCCGTTCACAGATGTTTTTAGAGGAGAAAGGCGTGTCCGCTCACGCAGGAGGCCGAACAATGACTGGAATAATGTGCCCTGGAGGCAGCACTGTCTCTGACTAACTGTCTGATCATAATCACCGATGTGTTTGCTCACAACACATTCCTCTGGCCCCACCCCTAAACAGCCCCACCCAGCCAGCAGCCATCTACACCACGGCCCCCACCTGCCCCTGCATGTCCCGCCACTCCCACCACAAACAGAACAGAGACGGGACAAGCCAAGGGGAAAGAATGACATAACCATTGTCCAATTGAAATGCTTTCTTCGGCTGTGAATGGTGTATGAACATTTTATTTTTAATTTTTTTTTCAAGTGAATGTTTGTTAGAGGCGCTTATAGTGCCAATTCTGCTTCTGATTGGATGAGACACAAACAGATATTATTTATGAAAATTTCAATGTACAAAACACTACATACCCTAACTTTAAAAGTTAAAACACTGTTTATGTATCAGCTTTTCTTTATATTCAACCCCATTTCGATTATGGGATTCTCATTGAAGGCATTAAACTATGAATGGACATGAGGAATTATATAGGAAATTAAAAAGGGTGGGAAAACTTGATTTAAATTCTGCTAAATTGCCACCCGTTTAACAGTCTGTGAAGTCAAAGCCGTTTCTGGGGTCTACATCGTGAATCTCATTGAGAAAATGTCAAAAGCACGAAGCTCAAAGCAAAAGGTGGAGATTTTGACCGTATTATTGGTGCTCTTTCTAATCTGTCTCCGTGTTGTCCCCCCCCCCCCCCCAGCCTCGCTCCGCTGTGAGTGTAACGGCCGTTCCCGTTACTGCCTGCACGATGCCAAGGGTCTGCGCTGTGTGGACTGTGAGGGCAATACCGAGGGCCGCCAGTGTGAGCGCTGTCGAGCAGGTTTCTACTTCCAGGACGACAAGAGGGCGTGTTCACCCTGTCTGTGCCACCCCACCGGTGAGAGAAATACCCCCCCCCCAAGAACACATGTTTAAATATGGCCATGTCACATTTCACATTTACGTTAGTGGAGTAACTTTTTGTATAGTATTTTTACCACAGTACTTTTACCAGCCTACCTAAGAGCCATGCTAAACACTGAACAGCGCCACAGTAAAGATGCCGGCTTTTCAGACACATGAGGAAGTTAAATATTAAGCCCTAAAACCTAAAAACACTATGGCTAAATATTCGTGCAACATTACTACCACATGTACTTACTACTACTCTATTTTTCTCTTGTTTGAAGATGCCAACGTATTGATGGACCTTTGGCTAATCCCAGTCACTAATAGCTCAATAGTATTTTGATATAACACTTTATTATATCGACATTTCCATGTTTTAAGTTCTTGCAATTTTTTTTATTACTTTTTATTTCTACTCGAGTAAAACTATTGAGAGACATGTTAGTGGTTGAAATACAGCTCTAGCTAGTTCATTGTCATCGTGTCCTTGGGCAAGACGCTTCAGCAGCATTGTGGATTCCTCTCAATTCAACATTATGGTCAGAGTAACATATTTACAGTAAAGAGTATGAGCATTTGTCATCATAATATTGTTTGAATCTATGCGCGTGTTTCAGCCTGTTGTAACGCTTTTATTTCCCCCAGGTGCCGTGAGCTCCCAGTGTGGCAGCAGGGGGCGCTGTAGCTGTAAAGCGGGCTTCACTGGAGCGAAGTGTGACCTCTGTGAAGATGGACAGAAGGTCGGACCGGAGGGATGTACTCGCAGGTGAGGGGACAAATGAACGTCAACATTCAGAGCTTCAAAACAACTTTTAGTGGGGGCTCTTTGGTACTTCCTGTGCAGGTTTAGTGGGGGCTCTTTGGTACTTCCTGTGCAGGTTTTAGTGGGGGCTCTTTGGTACTTCCTGTACAGGTTTTAGTGGGGGCTCTTTGGAAGTTTCTGTGCAGGTTTTAGTGGGGGCTCTTTGGTACTTCCTGTACAGGTTTTAGTGGGGGCTCTTTGGTACTTCCTGTGCAGGTTTTAGTAGGGGCTCTTTGGTACTTCCTGTACAGGTTTTAGTGGGGGCTCTTTGGATGTTCCTGTGCAGGTTTTACTGGGGGCTCTTTGGTAGTTCCTTTGCAGGTTTTAGTGGGGGCTCTTTGGTAGTTCCTGTGCAGGTTTTAGTGGGGGCTCTTTTGAAGTTCCTATGCAGGTTTTAGTAGGAGCTCTTTGGTAGTTCCTGTGCAGGTTTTAGTAGGAGCTCTTTGGTAGTTCCTGTGCAGGTTTTAGTAGGGGCTCTTTGGTAGTTCCTGTGCAGATTTTAGTGGGGGCTCTTTGGAAGTTCCTGTGCAGGTTTTAGTAGGGGATCTTAGGTAGTTCCTTCGCAGGTTTTAGTGGGGGCTCTTTGGTAGTTCCTGTGCATGTTTGAGTAGGGGTTCATTAATAGTTCCTATACAGGTTTTAGTAGGGGCTCTTTGGAAGTTACTGTGCAGGTTTTAGTGGGAGCTCTTTGGAAGTTTCTGTGCAGGTTTTAGTGGGAGCTCTTTGGTAGTTCCTTTGCAGGTTTTAGTAGGGGCTCTTTGGTAGTTCCTTTGCAGGTTTTAGTGGGGGCTCTTTGATAGTTCCTTTGCAGGTTTTAGTAGGGGCTCTTTGGTAGTTCCTGTGCAGGTTTTAGTAGGAGCTCTTTGGTAGTTCCTGTGCAGGTTTTAGTAGGGGCTCTTAGGTAGTTCCTTTGCAGGTTTTAGTGGGGGCTCTTTGGTAGTTCCTGTGCATGTTTGAGTAGGGATTCTTTAATAGTTCCTATACAGGTTTTAGTAGGGGTTCTTTGGTAGTTCCTGTGCAGGTGTTAGTAGGGGTTCTTTAAATGTTTGTGTACAAGTTTTAGAACTCAAAGAATCCCAACTAAACCAAAGAACCCCAACTGAAACCAGTACTGGAACTACCAAAGAACCCAGACTAAACCCATTACAAAGAAGAGGTTCATATTTATGATACAATGATCTTGTCTTTGTTTTTTCTTGCAGTCGCCAGCTCAGACAGGATTCTGGGAGTTGGAGTCCGCCTTGCTTCTGCTTCGGCCACAGCTCTGAGTGTTCCACACAGTCTAACTACTACGTCCATAACATCACCTCCGCCTTCTCTGACGGTACTCACTTGACATTTCAGATGTATTTTGTTCTGCTTCAGCCTGGTTCACAGCTGACTCTGCCGCTGCAGGTCCGGATGGGTGGAGAGCCGCCACTCTGGATGGAGAAACACCCCGGGACGTTCACTTTCGTTGGTCGCCTACACATGGGGACATAGAAGTAATCTCCTCCAACAGCCTCCCAGTCTATTTGTACGCCCCAGGTGAGAACTTAGGAAACCATGCAGACTTGGGTTTGGGCAGTACATCAAACATTCAAAAACAGCAACAAAAATGCTTCTCAGTTTTGCTTGTGTTGCCTTATTCAGATTTTTTATAAAATATCTACCATGTCAGTCTGTAATTCTACCACAAAATTGCAATTACCCACTGTGAGTTTGGATGAGTTGTCGGCCATGTGACGAGGTCTCAGAAAATATAATTGTTCGCTACCTAAATTTAAGGTCAAACTGACAAATGAATCGTAAGTGGTTGGGCAATGGCAGAGGATTTACATTGCAGACCTGCAGACTGATGCAAATTAGAAGCGCAGGAATAATTCCCTTTGCTGGTCGTAACACAACATGTGACGGTTGTGATGACGGAGCTGTTTCTGATCTGATCAGTGGTGCCTTAAAAAATGAGAGCGAGCACCTGAGGTGTTGGTCGTATTGGTGCCTTTGACTTTAATCTGATGCTCGCATGGTAAATGGTTTCAACTTATATAGCGCTTTTCCACCAACACTCAAAGCACTTTACAGCAAGGAACCTCTCACCCATTCATACACCAATGTACGCAGACACTGGGGGCAAGGTGGGTGAAGTGTCTTGCCCAAGGACACAACGACAGCATGCAGACACCTCGTTCTCTCTCTCACAGAAAGAGCAGCTCTGATGGCCTTAGATCATTCTGAATAAGGTTCTCAGGATGTTTAGGAATTTTGGACTTAAGCTTTAAGTAGCATATTCTCAAAAACGTCTCAATTTCACCTGTCTTTTGCCACAGCCCGTTTCCTTGGCGACCAGCTGCACAGTTATGGGCAGAACTTGTCCTTCTCTCTGCGTTTGGACCGAGGAGTGAGACAGCCGTCAATCACAGACATCATCCTGGAGGGTGCGGGACTTAAGGTGTCCACGTCCGTAGGAGACCTGAGACACAGCATCCCCTGTGGACAGAAGCGGTTCTACACCTTCAGGTAAGCGTCATCTGGACTAAAGCCTCATGGCTAGTATTTCCACAAAACATCAGTGTCCTTTTTACTTTTAACTATAGGATCTGGCAACCCATAGTGTGGGGCTCATTTTGCCTCTGAATGAGAAAACGCAAATGCAGCATTTAGGTCGTGTTAAATGTGTAACGAATACATTTTACTTGTTATCAGCCCATGCATCCATCCATTTTCTTCCACTTGTCCGTTGCCGGGTCGTGGGGGCAGCTGTTGGTGCTGCCCAAATCACATTGCACCAGCCCCTATGGCGCCCCCTGCAGGTGGTGGGTCCACAGAAGGACGGCCTCATGGTTCTAACCGGGCCTGTTGGTCTCTCATAAGGGGCTTCTGAACCGCTCTTTGTCTGACCCGTCACCTAGGACCTGTTTGCCCTGGGAGACCCTACCAGGGGCACCAAGCTCCCGACAACAGAGCTCTTATCATTCGGGCGCTCAAACCCCTCCACCACGTTAAGGTGGTGGTTCCAGGTTGTTATCAGCAACATCCATATTTGATTTGGACGAGTTAACTTAATGGGGATAGCCTCGTGAGTGGTCAATGATTCCGGGAGTCATACAGTAGGGACAGCTCTCAACGTAACTTAGCGGCTAAATCCTCTTTTAGCACAGTGGTATGATTTTGCGAAATATGAAATCTGTATGACCTGCGTGTCAATAGTGAGGGCTGTCCACTCTCACATCAGAAGCGGGCGAAAGAGCCATTCGGCTGACACGCGCCTGCATATTATGGATAAGAGCCTAAAGTGACTCCCATGTTTTTGAAGGAATAGTGCTGAAGCTCGGCCTAAAGTCTAAAGCTCTGACAGAGTGTGGTGTGTTTGCAGACTGGAGGAGAGCCAGTGGAGTCCTCAGCTCAGCTCCTTCGCCTTCCAGAAACTACTGCAGAACCTGATGGCCATCAAGATCAGAGCCACCTTCGGAGACAGCGGTACAGCCTCAGCATGTGGTTATGCTTTCACTCCGTCGACCAAGCAACCAAATCTACCGCACACCTTCTCACTCTTTTAGACATTTATTGCTGCTGATTTGAGAGTTTAAAAATATATTAGTTGATATTTTAAGGGAAAAAAAGATATGTGTGTAATTTTGTGACCCAATAGCTGTATGTTTGGTTTGCATAGTGCTTTTATTTCCATCACAGAGACCTCTATGACGCTCCAGGACCCATTGTTGGTTTTCTGGTGTGTGTCTCAGCAGTGAAAACCTACCAGAAACTCGAAAACCAATTGATCATAGAGCATCATAGAGGCCACTGTGATGTAAAGTAAAGGCACCATTCCGACCACGTATACAGCCGTTTGATCACTAAAAGGTCAACAATGTACTAATACAAAGTTTTTTTTCCACATAAAAGGTTCCATAATACACTTATGGAGTAAAACTTAGTGACATTAAGCTGCACATTTTTGTGCAAAGACACCCAGATTGCACCTGTGCATTTCTAAAGTCCTTAATCACGAAGCACACTCATTTCAGCCCTACTTTACTTCAAAGTATTCTGCTATATACATTATTTTTTAATCAATTCAACACAATTCTTCTTGTGATTCATGTGAAAATGCCTTTATGTGAATAGATTGATCATGGAAGCTAATATAATGTTGAAATGTGAGAGTGAGTGAAATCTGTGCTGAGTTTACAGTGCTGAAAAGGTTTTTGTACAGCTTAATTATGTCTTAAAAATGATAGGACAGCACCATCTGCTGGCCATAAGGCCTTACAGCCGGAGGTGGGGAGAGTCGCCAAAATATCTTAATCTTACTCACGTACAAGTAAAAAGTAGTTACCCAAATAAATACTCAGGTAAATAAAGTACTTGGAGAAAAGTACTGTGAGTACTGAGTAGCTTGTTTGAGTAAATGTCTGATTTAGTTTAGTTTTAGTTTAGTTTATTTGTTTATTTGAGCAATACACATTGTGCTCAAAAGGAGTGGGCTGAAGCAAAAAGCTTATGAGCCCCCACCCCCAAGTGCAATAAATAAAAAAAGAACATTTCAAAACATTTCAAGCAGCTACATTCGTACAGACCAACTTACATCAAACAACAAAAAATATATTAACTGTTTATATAATTAATTGGAACAACGCACAGCTACAACAACAATCTAGTTTCATATACGATGTCTAATACAAAGCAAGTCAAAAAAAATTTGTTACTTGATATATTGCTTGCAGATTTTTACCCGTGATTACAGAGTTACTTTTTATGGTATAAAGGTACATTAATAGATATTATAATCTGAGATCTTGATACTTTCCAGTTGTCATTACCATTCTCAGTATAATTTTAATTTGGGTTTAATTATCATCATCATTATTATATAATTTATTTAATTGAGTTATATATTTATGTTTCAGTTGTGACATAAATTATAAGAAACAAAACATGTAATGATGTGAAAATCCTAATATTAAAAAAACATCAAAATGAATTAAATATATATATTTGTGGAAAAAAGGAGCACAAAACACAAACTACAGATTTTTTAGGTAGAAATGAAGTTTTTGTATCTTTTAAATGTACTAATAGCAGCATATTATTTGCTGTGAGTACTTCATTACAATGTTACTCAATAAGTTAAAATAACTGATTGATATAAGTACTCTAATAAGTACAGTGTAAATGGCGCACCTGGAACCCGCCCTGGTCCCTGCTTCCTGGTGTATGAACTCTGTCCTGACTGTATCTCGCCCCTCAGGTCGCGGGTACCTGGATAACGTGTCCCTGGTGTCCGCCCGCCCTGATGCGGGCACAGTCCCGGCCGGGTGGGTCAGGACATGCCGGTGCCCCGCCGGTCTGGAGGGGGCCCAGTGTGAGCGCTGTGTGCAGGGATACAGGCGCTCTGAGTCCGGCCTCGGGGCCTTCAGCGACTGTGTGCCGTGCCAGTGTCCGCGGGGCAGCTGCGACGCCCTCACAGGGGAGTGCCTGTCCTCTGATGACGGCCAGAGCTGCCAACACGGATACACAGGTACTGGGACGACCTCACACTCACGCTGACCCGCTTGAGTCCTGGTGCAGCCCTCTTATGGTTCTATCCCTCGTGTCTCTGATGTTTCTCCAGGTCCTACCTGTGCAGACTGTTCCGAAGGGTTCTATCGTGAGACGGTTCGAGGAGACGGCCTCCCCGCTCCATGTCAACGTGAGTGTTTGTGTTTAAACCTCTTAACCAAGTGCATTTTCTCCAGATCAGCTTTAACCAAATCTAAAAGGCCACAGAGTAACACCTCATTTGAAAGCTAAGGCCTACAAAACTCATCTTTTTCCTTGCGTTGTTGCCGTATTGTCATCACATTTCCATCCTCGTTTTCGTCTAATTTTTTCCCACTATTTTGGCACTTTTTTCCCCAGAAGCTTTTAGATTTGGGTAAAGTGAAATGGGAGGAAACGTGCTCGGTCCAGGTGGGGGTTAAGAGGTTGAAACAGTCTGATGTTGGTGTTGGTGTCTCCTCAGCGTGTGCCTGTGACCAACACGGCTCCGTCTCCGCTCGGTGCGACTCCTCCGGGACGTGCCGCTGTAAAACGGGCTTCGACGGACCAAAGTGTGAACGGAGCAAGTGCCCGTCCTGCTTCGACCCGGTCTCAGAGCGGGTACGTGCAGCACCAGTGAGTAAACCTCGGGGAACACGTGTAGATGCTAACAGATGCGCTTGTGCCTGCCTCCCAGTTGGAGCTGTTCTCACAGAGACTCTTGGACCTGGGGCGGCCAGTCGACACCGGGGACATGGAGGCCGCTCTGAAGGCCGCGCAGAGGGAGCTGGACGACCTGCAGGAGCAACACCAGGACGCCAAAGGTAACATTCAAATCAGAAAGAGGGTAAGAGGAGAGGAGGTTAGGGCGAGAGGAGAGGAGGTTAGGGAGAGAGGAGAGGAGATTAGGGAGAGGAGGTTAGGGAGAGAGGAGGTTAGGGAGAGAGGAGAGGAGGTTAGGGAGAGAGGAGAGGAGATTAGGGAGAGGAGGTTAGGAAGAGAGGAGGTTAGGGAGAGGGGAGAGAAGGTTAGGGAGAGAGGAGAGGAGGTTAGGGAGAGAGGAGAGGAGATTAGGGAGAGGAGGTTAGGAAGAGAGGAGGTTAGGGCGAGAGGAGAGGAGGTTAGGGAGAGAGGAGAGGAGATTAGGGAGAGGAGGTTAGGAAGAGAGGAGGTTAGGGAGAGAGGAGAGGAGGTTAGGGGGAGAGGGTAGGAGGTTAGGGAGAGGGGAGAGAAGGTTAGGGAGAGAGGAGAGGAGGTTAGGGAGAGAGGAGGTTAAGGCGAGAGGAGAGGAGGTTAAGGAGAGAGGAGGTTAAGGGGAGAGGAGAGAAGGTTAGGGAGAGAGGAGAGGAGGTTAGGGAGAGAGGAGAGGAGGTTAGGGAGAGAGGAGAGGAGGTTAGGGCGAGGGGAGAGGAGGTTAGGGAGAGAGGAGAGGAGGTTAGGGAGAGAGGAGAGAAGGTTAGGGAGAGAGGAGAGGAGGTTAGGGAGAGAGGAGGTTAAGGCGAGAGGAGAGGAGGTTAGGGAGAGAGGAGGTTAGGGGGAGAGGAGAAGAGGTTAGGGAGAGGGGAGAGAAGGTTAGGGGGAGAGGAGAGGAGGTTAGGGGGAGAGGAGAGAAGGTTAAGGAGAGAGGAGAGGAGGTTAGGGAGAGAGGAGGTTAAGGCGAGAGGAGAGGAGGTTAGGGAGAGAGGAGGTTAGGGGGAGAGGAGAATAGGTTAGAGAGAGGGGAGAGAAGGTTAGGGGGAGAGGAGAGGAGGTTAGGGGGAGAGGAGAGAAGGTTAAGGAGAGAGGAGAGGAGGTTAGGGAGAGGGGAGAGGAGGTTAGGGAGAGAGGAGAGAAGGTTAGGGAGAGAGGAGAGAAGGTTAGGGAGAGAGGAGAGGAGGTTAGGGAGAGAGGAGAGGAGGTTAGGGAGAGAGGAAAGGAGGTTAGGGAGAAGGGAGAGGAGGTTTGGGAGCGAGGAGAGGAGGTTTGGGAGAGGGGAGAGGAGGTCAGGGAGAGGGGATGGGGTGAGGGGGGGTCCGGGGCTGAAGGGGTATCCAGAGATATCTTCAATGTGAGGAGAATCAATGGGATCTTTGGGGTTATTTATTTAATAAGCGTGTACACATGTGTAGCGTTTTAAATGATCAATCAGGTGCAACAGGCTCACTTTAAACCATATGTTTCATCTCATCATTGCAATTATCCAAACTTAAAACAGGATTGCTTTTAGCCATAGATCGGCACAATCAAAGCCAACAGGCCACAACATGTCCTCTGCTAAGGTCTGTGGACATGTCCCTTTGCATATGTCCCCTCGGAATTCTACACAAACTTCTATCTTCTTGCTACGTATTTGCTCTGGAACTATCAGAAGTTCTCGGCTATTTTCCAGACACAAACATTACACATAAACATACATAGTTTTAACTTCTACTACTACAAAAAATAACATCTATGGAGTCCTAAATGAGTTTCCAAAGTGTGTATACAAAGTATAACATTTAAATAGTCGTTTAATCCTGACTGTCCCGACCAAAATGCCTTTCATGTAGATGCGGAGAGGCGTCTGCAGAAGCGCGTGTCCTCCCTGGGCCCCGAGCAGCTGATTCTGGGTCAGGAGGTGAAGGACGCGGCCCAGGCCTGTAGCAAGGTCCACAGCTCCAAGGAGAAGTACACAGAGCAGGTGGACGCCACAGAAGACCTGATCCAGGACATGAGGACACTCCTGAAGCAGGCCCAGCGCAGCCTGCAGTCGGTGGTGAGGAAACCCCACATACACATGCTTCATCGGGATGACAAAAACGTCTGCTGGTGTTCTTTTGTTTCCTTGCTGTCCCCTCAACCACATTCTACGTTTTTAAAGTTCCTGATCACCTGTCTTACTGCATTGGACAATGTCATCAAACCTATTCATATTCTGTAGACACATATTATACCCATAGACTGTGAAACTAAGAATGGACTTATTGTGGCCTAATTCTTCCTGAAACCGAGCAGGCCGTCTGATTGGCCAAAGTGACCGCCCAGGGATTCTTATTAGTTGCTGTAATCAGCAAAAGGAGGGACTTTAGAATTTATTTTATTTAATATTACACATTTCAGACCCAGGCGGTCAATTATAGACAATCTGTTACATTTGTGAAACATTTATAAATCTACAGACTATCACTTGAATGACTGTGTGAGGCAGTTAAAGTACTTTTTTTCCTCCACAGTATTTTGAGAAATGACTCATGACCCACATACTTGGACGTATGAATGAATTGTGACTAGCTTGTTCTGACCCCCAGGAGCTGCCCCAGGCTGACTCTCCCGCAGTCACAAACCCCTTCTCCCCGCTGCTTCAGAAGGCCTTGGGCCTGCTCCAGAAGTGAGTACTCCTCCACACACCAGGGCAGCTCACACCGGGCTGCCCCGGGCCTCGTGGTTTTGTCCTTCTTCCACATTCGTTCTCTTTAGTCAGAAGTAACATCTTTGTCCGGTTTAGTCCGAGTTGTGACGAAAGCTTTTACGAATGGCCTGTTGTACGCTCTCCAGGCACCAGTTGGACGCGGCCTCTGTCGACGCCCAGGCAGGTGAGGCTCTGAAGGACTCGGAGCGGAGCGCGATCCTGGCCCAGCCCATTGTGGAGCGAGAGAAACAGGTCCACAAGATCACGGATGACCTCGGGGACATGTGAGTACACGGATACTGTGGGGACTAAGACACAGGCCTGAGGGTTGGCAACTCAAACCCAGTTCCTAGTGGAGTTGGTGTGTCCTTGGGCAAGACACAGAGTGCAGCGTGATTGAGCTAGAAAGTCTCACTGAGAACCAGACATCCAGAGCAGACTTCACACAGAAGGCCTAGACTGTCCTGCTGCAAGACGAGCGTGCACTGCTTACCGCTGTGGGTCAGGGTTTAATCAGGCATTTTATAATAGCCATAATAGTGTCATCAAGAATGCTATCTTGTCCTTCCTAGAACCAGGAGGTATAACCATATTAGTCCTGTGCTCAGGTCTCTGCACCGGCTTCCTGTCGCTCAGAGAATAGACTTAAAGGGAGAAATGTAGTCTATTTCACTTCATACATGCAGGTTTTGAGTAATACTGTCCACTTCAGTCATTGTTCCTTGTGCAGCTGAAGTGCTCCGATCTGTTCCCTGGATTTGACCTCTGCATTTCCAGAGCACACTGTCCCCTGCATCCATCACCACACGACAATACTGGCTTACGCCTTGTTATTATCATGGGCAATTACCTCTTCTGCCAGCAGGGAGCACTCCAAACTACACGAGACGCCTAAAAGAGTAGTGTTCAGTCCAAGTCCATACACAGACAATACTTCCGATTATAGAATGCAAAACAATGACTTTTGAGGTAATAACACTGGGCTACAAAAAAAAAAATGTCATTCAAAAGTGACATACAAAGCAATCACAACAAAACCTCAGAGCCAATTACAGAATGAAACGGAGCAGAGGAGAATATCACATCTTATAATATGTGCCCCGTTTGTTACTTCACTCTTTACATATTGTCAACTGTTTTTGTGGACCAAAATATCAGCACAAATGCATCTGCGTTCACATCGGTGTATGATTGAGAGTGTTGAACGGGCGAGCGGCGCCTTGATGTAAAGCGCCTTGAGACCATTTACCGTTCTTGCCCTGCAGTGTTGTGTCTACATTTTGTGCCCTACAAAAACAAACTTTCCGATTGTGCCAGGCTGGAGCGGATAGCTATCGAAGTGAAGGACATGGAGACACAGGCGCCTCAGGTCAGCTCCGCCGCCAAAGACCAGAGCAAGATGGCCGCCACTCTGCTGCAAGACATACTGAAGGCGGAGCAAGGCCTGCCCACGCCCCTGAAGGTAGGGAGAAAAGTCACATCATGGTTCTAGATGACACATATTTTAGTATAGGTATAAAAATAAAATAATAATTCAGGTATCGGCATCAAAAACCGTTAAAGTATCGTTAAAGTACTGGTACACAGCCCTGGTCCCGACAATTCCTCTGTGTCTTCCCTAGGCTGAGGCTGAAGGGATGTTGTCCAAGCTCGACGGTCTGAAAGCAGTGGCCGATGGAAACCTCAAGGCGATGGACAAACTCAAAGCCACGGTCGACCCGGAGCAGGCCAGCGCGATGGGACTGCTGGCCAAAGGGAAGACGGTGCAGGAGGTGAGAGGATCACTCTCTAACCATAGGTCCGCCCGCCGTGTGTGCCCGTGCTGACCCCCCCTGCGTGGTTACAGGTCTTTGACCAGCTGGTGGGCAGAGTGGACCAGGCCAAGGCCGACACTGAAGACGTTCTCAGGAGGATCGGGAGCAACACGGACAAATTAGAAGACGCCCTCAGTACGCTGAAAGGTACGCAAGACAATCTCCACCGGACATGGCCTGCTAAGTAGAATCTTTTTAAGTGTACGCGACCGTTCAAAAGTTTGGGGTCACTTCCCCCTTACCACCCGCTAGTGATGTGTCGATCGTGTCGAGGCTTCGAAGCGTGTGCCGAGTAATCTAGGGGCGTGTCTATTGAAGCGTGTATCGATGCGTGTGTTGACGACGTATGTGGTGGCGTTCGAAGCCTCGGGAAGTGGCCGTACCACATGACTGATTCAGAAAATGATTTGTGGATTTGGAGCGCGATTCAAAATAAAAGCGACCGTGAAACTCAATGGATTCCCCCTCACATTTCTAAATAAAAATGAATACATTTAATTTTTGTCTTTATTAAACACATTTACTTGTTGCATAAGCACAGACATAAGCAAAGTAACACAAACACATTTTACATCACAACTCTCTAAATTCTAAAATGTTGTCTTTCAGCCCCCAACATTTATTGTAAGCACTCAACATGTTATACATTTTTGTGTCCACATGATGGCGTAGTGGAGCAAATAAAGCACCTTGATGCTTCGAACCATGTGTGACACAGTTGGCTGCGACGCTTCAGTGCTTCATGGGGCTTCATTTTGCCATCACTACCACCCGCCTTAACCGAGCGCATTTCCCCCCAGTTTTGCATTACCCAAATCTAAAAGCTTCTTGGGGGAAAAAAAAAATTAGACGAAAACAAAAAGCAACAAAAAAAAGCATCAAAAGTGACCGAAAAAAGCCACAAAAGAACAATAAAAAAAGTGACAAAAAAAGCTATGAAATTGCAGCAGAAAAGTGGTAAAAACTCAACGATAAAGTGGCAAAAATGTGACGAAAATGCATTAAAAAAAACACACACAAAAGTGAAACAAACATGTGACAAAAGTGACGACAACACGGCAACATCGTGAGGAAAAAGATCCATTTAGATCCGGTTTGGGGGCTTTAGCTTTCAGATGAGGTGTAACACTGGGGCTGTAAGCTCCAGTAAAGACGCTTTTAGATTTGGGTAAAGCCGAACTAGAGAAATGCGCTCGGAGGTAACACGTTAAAGCGTCCTTATTATTTAAAGAAAGGCACTGCTTTTTTCAATGAGGATAACGTTAAGTCAATCAGAAATCAAGTGCAGACATTGTTAATGTTGTGAGTGTCAGATTGGAGTAGCTATAGCACTGACCTGGGGGACCCCAAACTTTGGAATGGTAGTGTACCTTCTTCTACTCCTGAAGCGCTATGAGGTGTCCCGAGCCGTTGCTAAACTCCCTAAACCACTGGACACATTCTGAGCAGTTCTGCGCGCCAATTCCATTTCAGCGCCATCAATTTGTTAGCATGCTTGTTGGCTAAAAATGTAAGCTCGCACATAATATAAGACTTTTTTCAATCTCTCAGTGGAGATATTCCCATGTTACAGCCAGTGGCGTAGTAAGGGTGCCCTGGGGCCCCAGACAAAAAGTCACAGGAGGCCCTATATTATATTGCTTAGAGGCTCCACTATATGGCCGCTGATACAGTAGGCCTGCATAGACTAGAAATCAATGCTATCATAAATCAGTGCTTTGAGCGTCATGGTGACTTCAAGGAAAAAAAGTTGGGAACCACTGTTATACTGGATACTTTTGTACATCTCTGCTGTGTTTTTGTGAGGTTCAGTAGATTTTTTTTTTTACTAATACATGTAAACAAACAATACAAGTCGTATGTCAATTCTGCCCTATTCAAGCTAACACCTCATGGTACTCACTACTTTAGTATTGTAGCTTACAATTTGTTAGGACATTTGTAAAATTACTAAACAATTTAAAATGAGTGCCCCGTTAAGCTTCCACTCGGGATCGCGGCTCATGATTGGAGTTACAATTAACTGGTTTAACTTATAGTGGCGATATAATGTAGTGGAGCCCTGCGTAGTATACAGTACTGTATGTCCACTGCTCATACGTTAATATTACATTAGTATAGGAGGGGTATAAAACAGCGCCAGATAGCATTAGTGGTGAGATTGTGTAACTGCAACACCATAGTCATTATTAGTACCACAGTATCAAATGAGTAATAATAATATGTTGTATTCTATCGGGGCCCTTAGCACATGATACATGACTCTTTTGTCTCGACACTGGGCACATGCTCTCTCTCTGGTCTGTTTGGAGATTTCTTTTCCACACGGTGTGACTCATGATTAGGGTGACCAGATATTCTGACTAAAAAACTGGGACACTATTTGGGATTGAGTTGCACGGTCAACCAGGAAGCCATTTATTGACTGTTTTTCCTAACCTAAATGGTAAATCTGCTTGTTACTATCTTACTCCATGCACCAATTAGCATTAAAGGGATAGACTTGATATTTTGTATTGGTTTCTACCTGGTAATGAACATTTGCATGGCCCAAAGACATGAATTTTCAAGCAAAGTTTGTCTCTTTGTAGATAATATTGGTCAAAAACTGGGACACTTGGGACAGATCCTGTGTAAAACTGGGACTGTCCCGGGTAAACTGGGACGTCTGGTCACCCTACTCATGATGATTGCGCAAACCTCTGTTGCCTAGGCATTGAGTTGCCTTGTGTACGAAATGCGCGGTATAAATAAACTTGCCTTGCCTTGCCTTCCCTTCCACAGGGTTCGATGACCAGATGGCTCAGGCTCGGGCGCTTTCGGACGCCGCCATCGGTCGACTGCCTGCCATTAACGCCACCATCCAATCGGCAAACGGAGACAACGCGGCGGCCCGGGGTCTGGTGGGCGGCATCTCGGAGCAGCTGCGGCAGGCGGGGGTGACGAGCGACCAGCTCCAGGGCGCCGTGGACAACCTGCAGGTGAGGCCGCCCCACAACAGATCGCCGTTGTCGATTCTGGTTTTAGTAAGCTGCTTTTGTCGGACAGCATTATTCAGACGTTCCCAAAGTCTTAACAGTCCAAAGAACAGAAGTTTTAAAACAACGTGTAAAAGAACTAACACCAAATTCTGCAAGATAAATACTCATTTAAAGTGGCAGTTTTTAACAAACGTGTGTAAATAGCCTGTTAAAATCTTTTCCCAAGATTCAGTTCGCACAATGTGTATTTTAATGAGGCCATTATTTTACCAAAACAACTGCAGCCATTGTGAGTCGCCACTTTGATTTTTATAGAGATTATTTCCAATATGTGCCCTTCCAAGAACCACTTAAGGTAAGTATTTGACCTTCCAAGAATCATCAAACCGAGATCAAGCTCCAGTCAGGGCTGAAATGGGTCAAAAATAGCCTCGAATTGACCGGAAAGTGTCTAAACCATAGACTTCTATTAGTAGACCAATGGTCACTCCTCCTCAAAGAATCCATGATGCTGCTCAGTCTTCTCCAGTAGAAAATGTTCCAGAAAAGAACAAAAAGGTAGCAACAAGCCTCCATGGTGCTCCAGGGCCGGTCAATCAAAGCCCAAAGCTAAGACTTTAAAACATAATTATAACAAAAAATGTTTCACTCTTCTCAGAGTTGTCACTGGAGGAAACTTTTTTAGAAACAAGGTCTTTGGAGCAAGGCTTTGTGTTGTTTTCGAGACGTGTAAAGTCCCCATTGTTTCCTTGTATTATTGAATCTTATGGAAGCGCCCTTAGCCACTAGGGGGTGATATCGCAGCAATGTCAGCACCGGCCATGAGGACCAAAGAGAAGCGATTCCTCGCCCATTGGTCTAAACTGTGTGTCAGCCACGTCTAAACCAGAGAAACATCTAACTTAAAGGATTTAATTAGCACACATCAATGATTAAAGTCTAAAACTGCTGATGGTCCTGAGGAACACCTGCATAAGCCCAAGGACCCTTTCTTCTGCCTTTTAGCCAAAATAAGCTTCAGAAAATTGAACGCATGAACCCTGGTTTTGTTTGGCTTTCACTTGGTTGTGATCAGAACTTTGTGGCTGTTGCCTACAGGGCTTATGGAGAACTGTCCCTAACGTCGATGGACTCCTGGACCGGGCCACCCTCCTCCGCTCCCAGGCTGACAAGCTGCGGGATGGCTCCTCCTCCACGGCCGCTGAGGTGAAGAGCGAGCTCGGCCAGGCCAAAGATCTGAAGAAGCAGGCCACGCAGGTAACATCTCCAGAAGGTCCTATAGAAAGACGTCTCATACAGCACATGGAAGGTCTAACTGATCGTGGCTTTCACAGGGGGCTGAGGAGGCGCAAGCTGCTCTGGACAACACCCAAAGGACAAGAGACGCCGTGAGGAAAACACTACAGGACGTCAACAACATGATCAACGGCCTGAGTGAGTAGTGTACATGAGCTTGCAAAGTAGGAGGTATGCAAACCAAATGTCCTCTCCTTCAAGTACTGTACATACACATAAATATATGACGTCTATGCTGGAGAATAATGACTTCTATGACAGCTTCTACTCCTCGACAGCAGGAGCAGGATTGGATTCATAGTTTCCCTCATTTACAGATAACTTTGTTAGCAGATTATAAAAAAACACAAACTAACTTCTGAAGCTGTGTTGAATTCTATGTGATTTTAAATAAGAATTAAAAGTAACACAAAGTTATGAATAAGCAGTCAATTTTACTTAATGCAAGCCATTAGCTCTGAGATGAACTCCCACCTCAGCGAACACAGACGTTTCCTCTCAAGGTAAAGGGCCTATCTCACCGGCCCGGAGACTAGCTGGTCTCGGAGATGTCTCAGAGACATCTCCTGGAGACAAGGCAATTCTCCGGGGAAGCACGTAATAAATTCGGGTTGCGGAGACGTTGCACCACAACTCCCTCCGGTGAGATAGGCCCTTTAGAATTCACATCTAACATAATGTTTTCACACGTTGCCAGTGACTGTCCATCAGTGTGTGAGACCCTGATAATGTGAGATCTTTCTGTCCAGGAAGAGACACATGCACATTTGTACGGCAAAAAGGAAACAAACAAAAAGGCCCAAGTCCAGGAGCCCAGTCATCCGTGTGTTCCTGTGAATGTGCCTGTACTAATAAAGTGACTTTGATTTTCTGTTAATTGTGGTTTAGCTTATGTTTACTTCAAGGAAATAGTGTTTAGTCATAGTTGGTTCTGAAATGATACACTCAACATGAACCCTGGTGTCTGTGCTCAGGTGACTCGAAGCCCGTGGACACGTCCCGGCTGGACGAGCTGGAGAAGTCCCTGGTGGCCACTCAGAGGGACGTCTCCCTCAGCCAGGGGCGGCTGGAGCGGCTGCAGGAGAAGGAGAAGGCACACAGAGACTATTTGAGCAGACTGGACCAGGACCTGTCCACCATCCTGAGGGACATCCAGAACATCAAGGACATCATAGCCTCGGTGCCCGCGGGCTGTTACAACAACGCCCCGCTGGAAGAGGCCTGAAAAGCCTATTTTTATCTGAAAACATGAAATGAAATGAATACATTTGTTCCTCATATTTATGTTGCTATTGCACTGGAAAAGTCACCTGCCGCTCCCAGAGGCTTGGGGTTGCCAGATCCCATGGCTCAAATAGGAGAAGACTGAAAGCCTATGTCTATGTTTAGTATTATTCCTGTGTCAAAAAGTGAAGTTATGTTGTTAATGTTTCTACAGTGTGTAACCGTTTTTCACTTATGTTATTACCTGAACCTCCCTGTGAGTGCTCTCCCCCTTGCCTTATTTATTCATCATGTTGTTGTTTTTTGACACATTTAACGGAGATTGTAATAAAAGTTATACTTTTCTACTCAAACTTCATTTTATTGAGACAATGCATGATTTACAACCAGTGCAAACAGAGCTTCCGTAAAGAGAATATGACAAAGACATTAATAAACAGGCTTTACAGAACTAGCCTGGAAATCTCATTCAGTTCAACGCATGAGCCATGACTCTTCTGTTCGGCACAAACCTTCAAAAACTGCCCCGGTCAATTCTCAAAAAACAATGAACTGACAACTTGTTTTTTATTTATTGTGTGTGCGTGAGTGTGTGTGTGTTTGTGTGTGTGTGTATATGAGATATTTACATGACATTCTTCTTTATAAACTCCATTACTGCATTTAAAGGTCCTGTATCAAGCTATGTTCAATGTTTGTAAAACTTCTGGACACCTTAGCCTTGGCATTTTACATTTTCATAACTTAAGATTTAACAATAAAGCCATTCAGTCCTGTCTTTACAATCAGCAATAACAGGCTTTATTTTGTCAATAGTGGGGATTGTGAAGCCAAGTATGTTTTTATTAAGGTGACCGTATAAGGTGATAAATACTAGAGAGAGAAAAAAGTGTTTTGCAAAATGTAAGACCTTTAAATGTTTGTCCTCGAAACTACAACCTTTGACCACATTTTAAAGTTGGCTGATACAAAACACCTATAACTAACTTGCGTAAAAGCCGTAAATCTTCTCTGAACTTTCTCCCCACACAAAAAAAGCAAAAACCCCTTACAGACATTCATTTGTGTAGTTTACAATCTGGTGATCTGTACAGGAGTGGTCTTTACATGGATATGATGACTTTATATATCCGTGAAATAGCTTTGAGCACAATCACCATGCCAGAGGTGTCCGACTATGCATGCATCTACTGGGACGAGCACGGGAGAAGAGAGTGTGTCTGAGTGACGGGGGTTCGAGAGTACCATGGTCCAAGTCCGAGCGCTTTGGAGGCAGATGGTTAGTCCTACATTCATAAGGAGGAGACTGGAAGTGCTCTGGGGTGACCACCTGGCAATGAGCAAACACACTGTGGAGCATTGGTGGGATGAGGAATTCAAGTGGACAGCAACATTAAAAATGAATTAATGAGTTAAAGCCTATGTGAAGATAAGACGGTAAGGAGTGAGACGGTATTTCACATTGGCCTGGAGCACCCTCTGCAAGCCAGAGTAGGACTGAAGTAAAAAAAAAATCTGAGGTTTCATTTTTAGCCGACGCCATGCTAGCAAATCAATGGTAATGCACACACACACACATTTATCAAGACAGGTGTTAAATAGCGAGTGCCAGCTGGAAAATAAAATATGCGTTTTTTTTGTGGGCATGCTGCGTCTGATCGAACATTTGAAATGATGTATCACAGTAACGGGGCCACAAATCTAACAGGTACATAAGAAAATGCTGGGTGAGTAAAGAATGACTGTGCTGCTGGTCCACTTTTGCACATGCTACTTGTTGTTGGTAAATGACCCCCCTTTGAGCATTTCTAAATGTTTGCATTTAGATGTTAAATGTAATTTTTGGATTATAATATATAATATTATTATCATTTTGGCCAATAAGAATGAGCAAAATATTATAATCCAATCTTGCCTACTTCTTTACGCAGTATAAACCACATACTGTTCTCATAGGAGGGTGCGAGGGGAAACGGCCAAAGTGGCTGCAGTAGCACCGGTGGTCACCCTCGGAGCAGTTAGACGTACAATCGCAGTCATTTTGGGACAGACTTTGGAAACAGGTAGCTCCTATGCCCTTGCTGGATCAGTGCTACATGGAGGCAGTGAACCCCTCAAGTGTTTTGGGTCGTTAAAGTAATGGAGAGGAGACGGGGAGGAATTTCATGGGGACATCATTTGGAGGAGCTTATTGGAAACGGGGGTCAGAGTTGAGGGGTCGGGTTGTCGTTGTGAGGCGGGCGAAGCTTGCGAGATCGGGAGCAGTGGTGGGTCTCATCCCGAGGCGTTGATGTACAGCTGGCTCTGCAGGATGTAATCGATGACGGGCTGACACAGGTAGTCCACCACGTGTCCGTCCCCGTGTTGCAGGGCCAGTCTGGAAGCACAACAACCACACGCAGGCTCTGAATGCAGCAGATCAAATGCGCCATTGAATCTTTCTGACAGGGGAAAAAAAGCTGTATAAATTCTCCACCTTTATTTCTGGAGTACCACAAGACTTGATACCTGGACCGATCTTAATTGTAGGTAAAGGTAGGTAATCTGTGAGTTTATTATGTTTTTTGTTGTTGGTTTTTTTAACCTCTCTTTGCTTTGTCTTTCTGTTCTTGTTTTGCTCATCTGTACTTGTTCCAGTGTGGAACCTTCTACATTTGATCCAAAAGTCTTTTAGAACTACACGGGCCAAATCTTGATCGAGACCTAGCTATTGTAACCGGGAGCAGCTGATATCCACCAAGCAAACGGTGCATGGATGACTCATCGGTTCATTTACGTGTGTTACTATGCGTGCCGGGACCTTTTCTTTTTTGTTTAAATAACCCAAATGAAAAGTCCATACTTGCAGTATTTCATTATAAGATCAATGTATCTTTCAGTCATATCTGCTGTTCTCTTGCACCAATATAAATGCCAAAATTATGCCAAATAAATCAATGCTTTCAGGTCTTCTATTACTATTACATTTGGAAGGCCCCACTAAAATGCACCTGATCTATGGAAAGCCCCTACATTGAGCATCCCAATCAGTTTCCAGTGGTACCTGCTTTTGGTTGAGCTGACCACAGCCATGGGGTGAGTGCCCGCGTCATTCACCACAATGATATTGTCCTGGACAGAGCATACAAGTCAACATTAAGTGAAAACATCCACTATAAAGAGTGTCTGAGGTCCAGGCGCCGTGAGACGGGACAGACCTTGTACTTGCGCAGGATGGACGAGTGGTTCATGATGCGTTCGGTGTCGGCTCCGTCTCGAGGAACCACCACGATGCCGAAATCTCCTACGATCACCTCCATCTGAAATGCACCGTGGTCAGTCAGCACAGGTCTGCGGGTTCACTAGGCGTGTCATGTAAGTGCGTCGTCTCATCGCATCATCAAAATGGCATCCATAACAAGAGAAAATGTGACTGAAACCCATGACTATCCGACATCCATCATTAAAATACATTCCTTTAATAGGTGGGGATTAAGTATGAATATGTAGCGGTCTCCCATACATGTATTTGTGTGTGCGGAAGGGTGTAAACAGAGTAAGTGAAAGTTTCTTGCTGTGACCAACTAACCAACCATCCAACCAACCAACCAACCCATATTAGATGCCCCCTTAATGTAATTTATTACGGCCACCAGGAAGCATTCACTTCTTATTTGGATTCTTGACAAACAGAGAAACTTCAGAAAGTGTCTATGTTGTTCTGGTCAGGGATTTTACAATTTATACAAGAGAGCGGGTTGCGGCGGACACAGCGCGGATCTGTTTGCCTCTCCTTCTTCACGTTCAGCTAAACAATGTCCCGCAAATGAAAATGAGTGAAGTCAGTAGAGCCTGGTTCTAATGTGACAACTGCCCGTCACCGTACAGCAGAAAGTTCAGGAACATTGCATTTAAGTGGCTAAACGTCAACACGTTTGAGGACATGGTCGAATAATATAGGGGGTTATGGTTATTTGTATACTCACTACTGCCACCTCAGGTCTTACGCGTAACTGCAGCTTCTACATTAAGCTCATGCATGACGGAAATTCGGACCCAAATTAACACCTTTCTGAGTGACAGTGCAGGATTTCAGAGGCAGTCGTGGTGAACAGGTCTGGGCTCATTCTACACATTAGGACATGGCTGGAACATGTAGGGGGGGAGGAAAGTACTTAATTTTAACATTTTTAAACTCTGTATAGTCCCTTTAAGGGCAGAGAGAGCGCCTCTTCTCCCTCCTGTACCGGCTTACTTTCACTTCTGGGTGTAAACTAAAAGGGCATGCCACAGTAAGTGTCCTGGTGTCACTGCTGTCCTTCTACTGGTCAGTGATGTTGATGTACTGTATGTGCATGTGTGTGAGTGTGAAAAAGTATGAAAGTATCCTTACATCACTGTCCTTCCAAAGACCCGGGATGCAGAAGGACTCCAGCAGATCACTCCCACATAGGAGCAGAATTCGCAGCTCTGTCACAAGACACAGTCCATCAGCAGTGTATTAACACACTATAGAAACCCACTATATCACAGATGATAAGACAGAGTGTGGTATCTAGTTTGGTAAGCTTTTAGGTAAAAGAACATTCTACATTATAAATATTACAGGACACAGTTTAAATCCCTGGTATCGTTATTTAAGGTATTTTTAGGCTTTTCATTGTTTTTCTTAACCTCTCAATCATCTCTTTTGCAGCCTTACATACAGTGCCTCTCGAAAGTACTAATACACCTTGAACTTTTGCACATTTTGTCATGTTTACAACCATAAACATAAATATTTTATTTTGATTTTTTTACTGAAGGTTCACACACAAGTAACAGACAACTGTGAAGTGAAAGCAAAATGATACATGATTCTGTTATTTTTCAAAAAATAGAAAAGTGGTGTCATTGGTGTGAAGAGATGGTACTTTTTACAGCAAGTTGGTAATTTTACACAATTATAACCTCAAAAATGAAAATCTTATTGTAAGAAAGAGCTGGTTTTAAGATCTCAAGCCTAAATATAGGTGTGTGGCATGGTTTAAAACTCTGCTTAATATACCCAGTTGATTTTCACTGCATTGACCACCAATCTGTGGCCCTACACACCGTGCCCACTTCAACATGCGACTCTCAATAAAAAAGCTTTGGGCACCTGTGGTCTAGACAGAGCCGTGCGTCGACACACCCAATAAAGCAAACACTCACCGATCTCCTCATAGCGGACGGCGGTGCCCAGGTTGGCATTCTCATCTAAAAGGAAGAACATGATCCCAGTTTAAACTGTCCACCAGGGGGCAGTATAGAGAATACATGTACTATACGTACAGTACACATGAAGTGCGTACCTACCTACGAAGGTGAAGCGATCCATCTGAGGACGCGCGCAGCACATTTTGCCCAGATTTTCACTGATTTTACCCCAGAGTTTGACTGTGCAGGACGGAAACAAGTGTCAGAGACAGTTTGTAACACTCAAACAAACTGTGTTTTAATAACACAGTGTTAACTGCGCCGAGTGCTATAGTTTGAAACATTCAGCGGTTAGTGCTCTTGCTTCACAGCTAGAAGGTCCCAGGTTCGATTCCCACCTGGACGGGGCCTTTGTGTGTGGAGTTTGCATGTTCTCCCCGTGTCTGTGTAGGTTTCCTCCGGGCACTTTTGTGCCCCTGTGACGCACTTTGTGATTTTATCTGTAAAAGGTGCTATATATTAAAGTTTCTTCGTCTTCTTCTTCTTCTACTCCGGTTTCCCCTACCACTAAAAACATGTACAATAGGCCAGGATGAATGATGAGTGAGTAAATGTATGATGGTGGTCAGCGGGACCGTTGGCGCAGATGTGTGCAGTCGCGACAGCGCTTCTGTCAGTCTCCCCCAGGGGAACCTGAAGCTACTAACATAACTTACCACCACTGAGTGTGGAGTGAATGTAAAATGCTCTCATGTGGCCATGTCTGTGAAAGGCGCTATATAAATAAAGATCTTCTTCTTCTTCTCAGGCTCGTATCCATAGAAAACATTGATCATGGATCAGTATGGTCAGATGTCAAATACATTTCTACTAATCTACTAAATGCCCACATAAAGTGTATAAATCACTGAGGTACCCCCTGACCCATCATCATTCCCATCGTGGTCAGGATTAGCTTATTCCCTATTGTGTATGATTTGGGCTGATGAGTGAGGAAACACATCCAGACACGGAAAGAGCATGCCTCTTTTACACCAGGAGGCGGGGTTGGAACCTGGGGACCTGATAGCCGGGATGTGGCGCTCGGCTGTACTCACTGGCTGTGGGCCTGTGGTTCATGTTGCCATGGTTCTGGTAAATGGCCGTGGTCTGGCTCTGCGACTGCGACAGCTGAGTGATCACAGGAGTGGACGAGGGCGTGTTGATGTTGGACAGGATGCACCCGGTTACTCTCTGTTGAACACAGGGCGGTTATCGAATATGGAAGTCAATGTCAGTCGCGTTATAGTTCAGAAAGTACTCGCACACCTCGAGTCATTGCTGTTTTGTTATGCAGCATTCTGATACTGTCAGAATGCCCCTAGCCCCTAACTCCGCATTTACTATAATGTGCCACGTTATATAGAAGTCTCTGGCGCCTGGGTAGTCACATGACCAGCAGCGAGGAGAAAGCTAGAGAGCTGCGTGTCCAAATCTAAAACAGCGTGACTGACTACATCTATTATAATTCTGGCTAAACTTTTACGGACAAATGGTCAGGGCTGGACTGGCAGAAAAAATTGGCCCGGGACTTTTGGGTCAAGACCGGCCCCCCCAAAAAAATAAGTCATATTCAATGCAATAGTGGACCATTAGCAACACTGGTCGTCAATGGAACTTGCCATTTCTATTGTGGGCCGGTGTGGTGCAGTACAGGCCTGTTTACTCATCTGGTCTGACTGGCCCAAAAGTACGTCTGCCCACCGGGAAAACCTCCGGTGCTCCCGATGGCCAGTCCAGCTCTGCCACTGATGGACGTTCATGTGGGCACAAAATCAGTGCTGGTAATGCTTATGTCTTTTTCATGTTCTGAGTCTGGGGTGTCCACATGTTTCTCATCAGAGGAAGTGTTTTTCCCTTTCACTATTTGAGTCTGCCCCCATACTTTATAAAGGAGCTGGCTCTTAAAAACCCATCTAAATGACAGCATGTACGAGTGTCGGTTAGCCAACGCTGATCGCTTAACACTACAGGGCGAGGTCCATCACTATTCTACTCTGACGTACAGTGCTGCTGATGATACCGTGTGGTAAATCTGACCTTCATGAGGTCACGGTGATGCTCCAGCACGCTGCAGGTGGTCTGCCATGTGTCCTGGTAACACTCCCACGGGTCCACCCTGACGCACAGACACACAGACGTTTGCTCTGTTCAAATACTGAGGTCAACAGTAACAAACCATTGAGGATCAACTGATGCTTCTATTTTAACTGCAGAGTAACCCAAACGGTTAAACCAATGGGATTCATTTTAAGCCAAATACTATATGAACTAACCATGAAGTACATTTATGTCCGTACAGTGAACCGTTGCATCAGCAAAGTATAATGAAGGAAGGTAATATTGATAGCAATGAGTATTAGCAATCCACTATGGACATGAAGCATTCACCCTCTTCATTTGCTTGTTGATCTAATAAACTACAGCGGGAACCATATACACATGTTTTGCTGTGGGAGGGACTGGTGCTCTTCACAAAATAGATGACATCATGAAGAAAGAACACTATGTGGAAATATTGGAGAAACATCTCAAGACATCAGCAGGAAGTTAAAGCTTGGACAGATGGGTCTTCCAAATGGACAATGACCCAAAGCAAACAGCCAAACTGGTTACAAAGTGGCTTAAGGAAAACAAAGTCAATGTTTGAAGTGGTCATCACAAAGATGATCTCAATCCAGTTAAAAATGTATGGGCAGAGCTGAAAAGGCATAGGCACGCAAGGTGGCCTACAAATGTGTCTCAGTTACACCAGTTCTGTTTGGAGGAATGGACCAAACCTCATTCAACTATTGTGAGAAGCTTGTGGAAGGAAATTATAAGTTATACAGTTTAAAGGCAATGCTAGCAAACATTAATGAAATGTAAGTAAACTTTTGGTTTTGTAAAACCAAATTATTTTTTACTTTTTATTTATATTTTTACATTCACATTACAAACGCGTCCTTCAACATAAAACATTTAGTCCACACTCAATGTCCTTACAAATTAGGGCTGAAAGATATGAACATTCAAGATATTAATATCAAACAAGCAAGGATATATCGTTATCGTATTGATATCGAGATATGAACATTAAAATCATTCAAATCGAAAAAAGGAAGATATAAACGATATAGATTTTCATCAATAAAACTGCACTCTTTGTTATTATGTTTTTAGTTTTCGGAAAAATGCTTGGTTTTCACCTAACCCATAGTTACATATATACATACACACAGAACAAAACACAAACCAAAAAATAAAATAAAAAAAATGAGCAAACATTGGTAGTGTTACACAGAGGCACAATCCGTGAACCATCTCTCAAATAAAGTCTTGATCTTAATGGTTTAATAAACTCCAACCATCCTTTTCATATTCTTGTAAACCTTTCCGTTTCCAAACGCTGAGTGTGTGTCAATTTCACATCAAACCAAGTTTCTTTTTTTTGGCACATCTGTTTTTATCAATTTTCTTGTAACACCCTTTTCCCCCTGCCAATAGCATATTATTTAACATTTTAAAATTCTAATTCTTTTCATAATTTATCTCAATTTTCCCCAAATAAAAGGTTTCAAAAGTAAGATGTGTCTTAAGTACTTTTTTCCATACAGTTTTTAAGCTCAATCCAATAGTTTCTTATCAATGGGCAACTCCGAAAAGATGCCTCACCACACCGTCTCCAACAGCTCGTATCCCGACATGTTGTCTCAGCTGGAGTCCTGAAAAATCTCACTACATTTTTCCAAACATGCTCCCTCCACATTACAGAAGATGTTGATTTATACCGTCCCATTCCTCCTCTGTCCGTTTAGTAGTGGATTCAACTTCCCATTTCTTTTTAATATATTCAGTATCATCTCTATCTATCTATAAAAGGCTCACCGTTCTTTGATGTCCTGGACGCTTTTACACTTATTATTTTCCGGTAACTCCCAAAACATGCGTGGACCCTGTTCCCAGCTTTTAAATCTCCCATCACATTTATTAGGCATAAAATCCTATCCATCTTTGAAGTGTACACTGATGTGACAAATCATTCTTTAAAACTATTTCAAACCATACTTTTAATAAAAGATCATGCCATGAATTGATGTCGTTGCTATAATGTTGTCTTAATTAGTGCTTAAATTGGAACTCCTCTTATCATATTCATTTCAATTTCTTTTCTTCTTGCAGGGTATGACGGGTTACACAGGTTCAACAAAATTCTAATTTGTGCCGCTTGATAGTAGCTTCTGAAACATGGAAGGGCCAGCCCTCCTTTCCCTTTCGGTAGCTGCAGAGTCCTATATCTTATTCTGGGTCTTTTTCCTTGCCAAAAATACCTTGAAAGAAATTTGTCCCATTCTATAAACTCCTTATTTAGTGTTTCCACAGGGAGGTTTTGAAACAGATATAGTATGCGAGGGAGAACATTAATTTTATTCACCTCAACCCTAGACGTTATTGTCTTTCAATATCCTTTTTTATCTTGGCGATCAATGGGCCGTAGTTTGCCGTTTTCAGTCGGCTTAAATCTTCTGTCAAATTAACCCCCAAATAGTTCAATGATTTCAAGTTCCAATTAATATCATCACTTTTTTTTATATTTTCAGATGGAATATAGTTATATGCATATCTTTAACTTTTTTTTGCAATTACTGTTTTTGGAGGCGTTTGTGAAGATGTATCTAGATGAGGGTCTAACCTCTCATTTAAATCCCCTCCTGCAATTAAAATCCCTTCCCCCTCTAATGTCATCAATTCAAACATTTGCCTGTAAAATGTCCACTCTGAGCCTGCAGGGGTATATATATATATTTAACAAAGTAATTAGTTCCCCTTCTAGTCTTCCCTTAACTAGAACATATCTACTCTCTTTATCACTAATGACCGATAACTTCTGAAAGGGAATTTTACCCGATATCAATATCGCAACCCCTCTCCTATGACCTGATTTATATGAAGCAGCATACACCTGAGTATATTCATTTCTCTTTAATTTATCATGCTCCTTTTTCCCTAGGTGAGTTTCCTGCCAGAAAGCTATCATTGCTCCATCTTTTTTAATTTGCCTGAGAATTGTGTTTCTTTTAATTGGATGGAGAAGCCCATTTACATTGTACGAAATTATTTTAACATGGTTATTATTGAAAGCCATTACTTTACATTATATTCATCGCCCCAGAAAAAAGATAACATATTTTTAGCAATCACAAATTTCACTATGCTACCGGAACCCCGACAAAACAACAAAAGCAGAACAAAACAAACCAAAACCTCAAAAACATCAAAAACAAAAATAAATGGACTTCCAAAAATGAGGCCTTCATCTGGACCCTAACCGAGCCTAAAATAGACTCCGAGGGATGGCCTCTGGAACGAAACCGCCAGAGGGCCCTCGCTGAACAAAAACTAAATACACGATTCACTGGCAGTCCAGCTATACCAGTCCCAACTACTTAATCTTACCATATGGGAAATATTCACTTAACTGTCTTTCCATTAACACGGTTCTTTTAATCCTCACCTTGTCACATCTGGATCAGTCTTTTGGGTCCTGCTCCCTTCTGAACATTTGCAGTTTCTGCACATACCCGAGCGTTGCTCCCGTCACTTTCTCTCCTCCCCTCGGACCTCGACCTGTGCTCAACGTTAGGCGTCTTATCCACCATGGTTTCCGCTGGGTTCACAATCGTCACCTTAAATCCTCTTGCCACCATATCTGTTGAGGCCTCCTCTGCCAAGTTGTATGTTGTCGACGCTTCATAACTTTGCCGGATATGACATCTGAAATCGTATTTTCTTTTCTTTAAGCACCCTCTTCATCTCTGCATATTCTTTCTGTTGTCTCAAAATGTCGTGGTCAATGTTTATCTTCCTTCCCTCAAACATAAATCCTGTTTCTGCCACGCTGCTTTGATTATTGCTTCTTTCACTCTGAAACTTTGGAATTTTACAAAAATCGATCTTGGTGGAGCATCACTAGGGGGTGCACGATGAGCCCTTTCAATGTTGAGTTCAAGTGATGCTGGTAGCTCTAGCTTCTCTTTCAATAAGGTTCTTCGGCTTGCTCTTTTATCCCATGGATCCTAATATTGTCCCTCCTTGATCGACTCTCTTGATCCGTCCGTCTGTCCGCAAACTGTTTCTGTAACTCCAACAACTCCAAAGTTGCGTCCTCCATGTTTTGTATCCGATCCTCGGACTCCATTATGCTTCGCTCGGCCTCTTCCACTCTGCTGTTTGTTTGTTTAATGTCATCTCTGATATCTTCGAAGGACTCTGCATTCTCTCGGCGAAAATCTCTTCATTCACGCAGAATAGTGTCCAGGGGCCTCATTTATCAAACTTGCTGCGCACAACATGAGGCCAGAACTTTGCTGTACGAGGTACACACTTTTCAGAAACACTACTGCGAGACGGGGAGAGGCGAGGGAAGAGGGAGGGGAGGCCAGTTTGAGGAAGTCATGTTTGGTCACTTTATAGAACTAGTTCAATTGAACTTTATTTTCATCAGAAATGACAAAGATTAGAATGAAATGAGCAACTCACTAATGATATTTGTGAAAAACATATGCGACTTGTTCGTGTACTTAAGTTGTTGTCTATATTGGTGCCCACATACGTGCACGTTCGTGCCCGTGCCCGCTTGCGCACTGGTGCTGAAGCAGGAATGATTCCGCTGTACCAACTCTGTGCTTTAATTGACTCATAACTCTGATTAACTGGGTTAAGGTCCCATAGGGATGTTTTTTTCCTGATACCACTACGATACCTGCTTTTCGGTGCCGCGGCTTTCTGCTCCACATGGGATCAGCGAAGGAAAGATTGTGGTCAGGTGTGCGTACAGGCGCATACGCAGGGTTTTATAAATCGGAAAAAAATGTGCATACAGAATTTTGGGTTACTTTGCTACGCACTTTCAAAGTCAGAGTCTCACGCACAGTTTGATAAATGAAGCCCCAGGTCAGACATTTCTTCCGGTGGTGGTATCTCTTTTGTTAACTCCGATACCTCGCTCCTCTGCTAACAGTAGCTTCGTTGCTAGCTCCGATGTACTTTCCACTTCTTCGCAGTTTTCACACGTGTTAATTCCCAGCTTTGATTTCCCTCTGGTCAACATCTAATCCAGTCCCCTTAAATACGATTTCACCTTAGTATATTCTCATGATAAATATTGTTGCTATACTGTTGCAATACCCCGTGAAGGGGTTTAAAGAAATCTTGAGTCGGGAGCGGCCTCGCTATGCTACAGACATGTCAGTAGCTCAACAAAAACATTTCTAAAAAATTCTATCTCTCATTTTTCTGGAATTTGACAAATAGAATTTTTTTTTTTAAATTCTATTTTACCTAAAAAAAATAAAAGTTAATTCTGGTTTCATGTCAGACAGTGAGAAAAAAATGCAAATGTGTCTTTTTATGAAGTGTATGTAAACCTATGGTTCCCGCTGTACATCGACTTCTGCTGGAGCTTCAAGGTCAATCTATTATCAATATTCAGAGACAAACAGGAGGTACCTGATCCAGTCTGAGGACTGCACAGCCATCTGACACATGGCCAGGCGATGTCTGCTGGTCACCAGGCCCTGCAACAACATTACACTTCAGAGTCTGACTTCAGCACTGGCTTTCATCGGGGGATAAACGCTGAACAGCGTCTAAATGTCATCCACATATATTTTTGAATAGCTTTTTGAGAAGAGTGTAACACAAAGGGGGAAAAAAAACCTATACTTGGAGATGATAAGCAACTAATAAAGACACAGCGAAAAAGCGATGCTGCTAGCAGAGGTATAGTGCTGACTGTGTCCTGTGAGTTTGTATAATTGATAAAGAGCAGAGAAAGTAGGACGAGAGGCGGCTCCATTGCACTTTCATCTGCATATTCTGTTCAAACTTATGCATACAGGCACATTTAGCTCACAGTATTAGAATTAAACAGTTAGTTGACCTACATACAGTAAACCACCGGAGCACAGTGGCAGAGTGGTTAACATTATTACCACATAGCAAAGGGCCTTTCACTGAGCTGACTGTCTAATGTAATGGCTTCAGTGAAGATCATTTCTCTCATTTTGATCTTAAAGAACTACAGTAGGTCATTTTCCCTTCACTCTCCGCACTTGTTTGTGTTAACGGTGGAGCCACAGCTGGACTAAACATGGTGAGGACTAGGGATGCACAGATTCGATACTGGTATCAGATATCGGAGCTGATACCCGGAAAAATACGATATCAGGTAACGGCTACATATATCCGATACTGAACTGATACCAGTTTTGGCTCTCGTCGCTTTCAAAACACAACTTTCAGCGACTAAATCGAAGTCAATATGGCTGTACTGTCATTTTGAGAACCCGGAGAATTCAATCGCTGAGTTGGTTTTAACCTCCACAAACTCATTTTTGATCGCCGCGGCATTTTGCGGCTATCACCAGTATGCTAAAGCTAGCGGCAACATGCTAATGCTAACGTTAACTAATCAAGACTGGGACAGAAACTATGATTTCCGACCTAAAGAACCCTAATAAAATCAAATCAGCAGTTTAACATCTCCCCATACGACGGTTGAGTGTTAGAAATGAAGTTGTCGAGAGTGTGGTACTCACTGGTTTGCCATAGGAGTCGTGCACTGGGGAGATGATTCCTCCGATCACGATGTAGTGTCCCGTTTTGTGCAGGTACTCTCTGGCCTTTTCTAAAACACACAAAGAAAACATTCAGCAGGGACACAGATGATTCACTTTCAAAACAGCGTCACACATCTTTTCTATATCCTGCTTTATGCATGACTTTTCTGTCACTTTGCATCGATCGCATCATAGTATTATCAATTAAATAATGTGTATGGAAAACACAGAATCTCTTTTAAATATCACTAAAAAACAAGAGTTGCCAGCTATTAGGGGAAAGGGCTTTGTGCTAGAGGCAATTTGAGTCCTGAAATGATCTAATTGAAGTTCTTTAAAAAAAGCACTGATGAGCATCACCTCATGCAGAAGGAGAGTAGAGCTTTTTGACTTTTACCAGAATATTGACCCTTTGACTTCATTAACCAATCACGACACGCTGCTACCTAAGTCATATTTCAAATAATTATGAGTTTAGCCCTAAATTAGGTTTTATTACAAAAAAATAAAATGTATATGTTGATTATTTTGTTGATTCATTGTTCAGTGTGACATCACGCACAATAATGAAGCTACTTCCAGGTCCAAACTGTACAAAGTTCCATGGGGAAACACAGCAAAAACGACTTCATCATTATCTCTTGCTGAAATAACAACACATTAAAGGCCAACAACTATATACAAATAAAGGAAACTATTTCTCCAGTCAAATGTAATGTTACTTTCAAAATAAGCCTTCAATGTGTATGGGAAAAAAGTTATTTGATAATGAATGTAATAAAAGCACTGCTAAAGAGTAAATGTATATTTCTGTGTGATCAGATGTTTAAAGGGCCTTGCACAAAGCTCTGAGGCTAAAGGTTCAAATCAGGATTGGATTTCACTTCCATTAGACCTGGATGTAGAGCGATGACATCGTCACAGCATTTAGCTTCCTCACTCCGCCTCCAATGACAGGGTCGATAGCCTTTTTTCTTTACCAGGTAAAGTATTTGCTTCTTCTCAGAGATCACACTTCATTGTGATTGCTTTAATCCACTTGTCACACGCTCAGAACAAGCTGAAGGCTGATCAATCAGAGGGTTCGGTGAAATTTTTGCAAAAACTTCATGATACAAAAGAGTGCAGTTTTATTGATGAGAAGTACTAATACACCTTGTTTACAACCATAAACATAAAGATTTTATTTTCCAAAAAATAGAAAAGTGAAAAGTGGGGCGTGCATAAGTATTCATACAGCATGACTTAATACTTTGTGGAACCCCCTTTTGCTGCAATAACAGCAGCAAGTCTTCTGGGGTTTGACTCTACAAGGTTTGCACATGTAGAGACTGACATTTTAGCCCATTCCTCTTTACAAAACAACTCAAGCTCTGTCACATTAGAAGGAGAGCGTTTATGAACAGCAGTTTTCAGGTCTTTCCACAGATTTTCAATAGGATTTAGGTCAGGACTTTGACTGGGCCATTCTAACACATTAATATGTTTGTTTTTAAACCATTCCATTGTAGATGTTTGTGTTTAGGGTCATTGTCCTGCTGGAAGGTGAATCTCCGCCCCAGCCTCAATTCTCTTGCTGACTCCAGCAGGTTTTCCTCCAAAATGTCTCTGTATTTGGCTCCATCCATCTTCCCAACTATTCTTACAATCTTCCCAGTCCCCGCTGAGGAAAAGCAGCCCCATAGCATGATGCCCCCCCCCCCCATATTTGACACTGGGGATGGTGCAGTCTTCTCCTGCTTTCGTGCTCTTTTCCTGCCTCTGCGAGTGTCTTGTCTGACTTTTATTTTTCCTCTTGGACCACCTGCTCGCTGTCCTCCCGAACCGCTAAACTATGGAATTGATTAACTGGAATCTCATCGCAATTGATAAGTTTTTTTCACAAAGTGAGGCCACGGAGGAGGTCGTCTTCCCTGACCGGATTTTCACAGCTCGGTTTGCGATGGATGTCGTTTGCCTCGCAGTCCTGTCGGTCGGAGACATCAAAGATATTTACTTATTTGGACTCTTGATAACAGGGTACCTGCTTATTGGATGGACTGCCCTGGATTATCGGAAATTTGGAAAGACAGCAGCTTTCAATCGGACCATGCTGCTGTGGGTTGAAATTAACAAGCACTTTGGAGCCGGGAGTGACCGAGTGATGGAATTACACCGGAAAGTAACGCACAACGTGGACTGTTATGTAGGACCTGGCAGCTCGCTGTGAAGACGGACAATAGATGGACTTTATTTCTGGGATGAAAAGGGATGAACGTTGAAGGGAACTACCTGCTCTGGAGAACTGAACTAAAGCGGAGACCAAGAAAAAAGCTAATTCATTATAAATGTATGAACTGTTACTGGAATAATTCTCGTCCTCCTGAGAGGAGGTTTGAAGCAGCTGGACCGCTTATCTCTCCTACGCCGTCAACACTTCCCTTCAAGGCCAAGCCACGGAGCTAAACCTGATAAGGACTGAGCTCTCTGGGTCATATTTTGCATAACACTGACTTTCAGACTGTAAACAACCGCACACACATACCCCCGCCCTAACCACGCCCCCGTCGTTCTGCGTCTGCCTCAACACGTTTCTTCAGCCCCGCCCCCTGGTCAATGGCCGGTCGTCCTTCCCCTCCCCAAGAAAAAATTCCGCACGTGACCTCGTGTGCTGTGTATTTCCCATGTCTTGATGTGTCTATATATGTGCTTTGCCTTAACTTAACCTGATTGTAATTTCGCATTTTTTCTTTTGTAAGGCGCATTGAGTTGCCTTGTGTACGAAATGCGCGGTATAAATAAAGTTGCCTTGCCTTGCCTTGCCTTGCACTCAGGACGATGAGCAGTGTTAGGTTTGCTCCATACATAACGTTTTGCATTTGGGTAAAAAAGTTAAATTTTTGTCCCATCTGACCAAAGCACCTTCTTCCACATGGTAGCTGTGTCCTCCATATGACTTCTAGCAAACTTCAAACGGGATTTCTTACGGCCTCCTTTCAATAATGGCTTTCTTCTTGCCACTCGTCCATGAAGGCCAGATTTGTGTAGAGTACGACTTATAGTTGTCCCATGTACAGATTCCCCCAGCTCAGCGGCAGGACGTCCCAGCTCCTCCAGAGTTATCTTGGGGCACTTGGTTGCATTTCTGACCAGTGCTCTCCTTGTTCGGTCTGTTAGTTTAGGTGGACGGCCGTGTCTTGGTAAGTTCGCAGTGGTGCTATAATCTTTCCATTTCCGAATGATGGATTGAACAGTGCTCCGTGAGATGTTCAAATCTTGGGAAATCTTTGTATGACTTAACGCGGCTTTAAACTTCTCCACAGCTTTATCCCTGACCTCTCTGGTGAGCTCCTTGGCCTTCATGATGTTGTTTAGTGACCAATACACTCTGACCATAGCTCTGAGGCCCTCACAGAACAGCTGGAATTATACTGAGAGTAGATTACACACAGGTGGCCTCTATTTAATGGTTAGGGCAAGGTGTGAACGTTCTGCAGTCATTAGGAATGTTATAAAGGCAATTTAATGCACTCAGAAAATGCTGTATGAATACTTATGCACGCTTCACTTTTCACTTTTCTATTTTTTGAAAAATAACAGAATCATGTATCATTTTGCTTTCACTTCACAGTTGTCTGTTATGGTTGTAAACATTACAACATGTGCAAAAGTTTAAGGTGTATTAGTACTTTCACAAGGCACTGTATATTTTTTGTATCTTGCTTTTTCAATCAGAAAAGTCCTTTTTAACTTTCCGAGCACATTTCTAACATCCCAGTTCCTCACAGGGATACGTGTACAGGCAAGTTGCACAACTTACAGGGTCACTTTTTAGGGTCGTCCTCCCAGACACATTCAAACTTGCTGCAAGTTCAAGTTATTTCCACAAATGTCTGAGTTCACAATATACTAGAGGACCAAAGGAAATCATTCCACCACTAGAAAAAACAATTAGGTATATGGCCATTAATGAACACACACTTATTGTTCTATAAATGAAAGCTTAACAATATATTTTGAATTCAATATTTATCATTTGTATATTTACTCGCAGTTTTTCTTATATTTCTATGTGATACTGTCATTTTCACTGAATTAAACTGTGTGAAAAAAATTGGTCTCAACTTGTGTGTGCTTTAAAATGTGGTATGGAACATTACAAGCCTGTATTACCAAGTTTGTCAAAGTGCTACAGTGTCGTCATACTCATTCACTTGGTGGTGGTAAGCAACTGTTGCAGCCACAGCTGCCCCTTGGGGTAGACTGACGGAAGTGGCGACCAGTCTGTGCCATCAGCCCCTCCCACCACTCGTGACCTCCTCCCAGATCACAGCAGGAGAATCAGGACGTTAAACTTGATGTTCAATAACAACATCAAGGCACCGCCCCCTAATGTGACGAGCAGCCCCAGTGTCCATTGGCCTGGCCTGTGCTGCTCCAGCTCTAACCCACTTCTCGTTGTGCATTTAGCCCATACAGTATGTGTGGGTCACACGTCCGCGCACCGAGGCCTATAGTGTTCACTAATGCTACGTTAATAGTCTTGGTTTGGCTTTAGACCTTTGCCTTCGCTCTGCCCGATCCCGTCAGACCTCTGAAGCTCAGCAGGAAGGGCCTGGTTGGCACTTGAATGGGAGACCGTTTGGTAACACTAGGAAGTCCTCTACAACGCTCCAGGATCAATTGTTTTAAAGGTTTTCAGGTGAGAGGGTCCATCAGCAGGGAAAACTCTAAAAACAAGGTGGATGACATGTCTTGTGTCCCAAGGACACAATTACAATATGCACCTTCAGGAGGCAGGATTCGAACCCCCAACCTTCCGATCATGAGACGACCTGCTCTACCAACTGTGCCACTGTCGACCCCACATAAAAAGCACTTTTAAGCTAAAAAAACCCACAACATAGTTTAGAACAGCATGAATGTCTTAGTCCAATTAGGTTCATTATGTCTTCATTAGAATGATTGTTCTTATAGTTGTAGCCGTAACGTCAGGTATGAAATTAACACAAAGGTCTGGCTATTAGAACAAAAGTAGCATGAATGTCTTGGGTTCGATTCCCGGGCCTTTCTGGCCATACTGACCACCAGCCTGGCTCCACATCTGGAGATGGGAATCCAGCCACTGCACCGGGGTTCGCCCCAGCGGCATCCAAAGAAATATATTCAATAAAGTTCACTTTTACCTACCTAGCCCTGTATTTTGTCGATCTGGTTTAGTTAATGTACCCCCCCCCCCCCCCCCCCCCCTCTGGTTGACAGATCCGGTTGTGTCTACTTGGTTCCCTGACCCTCACCCTATATTATTTAGATGTTTTGGTTTTAGGCCTGGTTTAGTCCAGCTTTCCCCCTCACAGTTGGATAGTAGACGCTCCAAAAGACTAATTTGATCATAAATTAAACAGTTTGTAGTGGCCTATTAGATCATTTCTGATGCAAGTGATGAACGCCCGGGGAAGGATGCAGTCGCCACATGGATCACTCTACGCTGCTCCAAACATCTTAGACCTGACGCCCAAACCCTTTTATGAAATCATGACATGTTGAGACATCTATCCAACAGCGGCCACATTACAGTATCCTCTTCTGCGTTAGGCCTGTCCTGGTCCAGCTGTAACCCACTTCTCGTAAGGCGTAGAGCCTATATTTGTGGGTGCGTCACGCGTATACGCACCGAGGCCTATATACAATCATACCCACGACGTTTGGTTAAATGTCACCATCACATACGGGGCCTTTCGGTAACGTCTGACACACCTATGAGCCCTATCAAAGACGTGCATTCCAATGAACGGTAACATGAGGGCAGAGACGTCGCCTTTGCGTAAACACCACCGCCCTAACCGACAGTGACAGAAAAGGCCGTGTAAACAACGCGAATGCGCCTGTGTCAGTGAAATGCACCTAAAATATGTATTTGAAACCAAAGGTGATGAGATGGACGGTCCTACCGAACATGTGGATGTGGCCTTTGGTGATGGGGTTGAAGCTGCCGCACGAGAGCAGGATGACGTGCGTCTTGGCGCTCTCCGTCATGGTTTTTGGTGGATGGTTAAGACTCGGTGTTCGGTTCGGTTCCGTGTTGTTGTTGTTTTTGTTGTTATTGTTGTTGTCGTCGTTCCCAGCAGCGCGTCCTGTTGTTGTCGTTGTCCTCGTCGTCGGTGGTGCTGATGGGGCAGAGATTGAGAGGAGACTGAGGAGGGGAGGCTGCAGTGGCGCTTTGGAGACTGAGGGGGCAGGCCTTAAAGACACAGCGCACCGCGAACATTAACCCCTTATCTTAACCGAGTGCATTTTCTTCAGTTCGGCTTTACCCAAATCTAGAAGCTTCTCTACTGGACTTTACAGCCTACAAGCCAGAGTAATGTTTCATTTGGAAGCTAAGACCTAAAACTGATATAAACTGCTCTGTTCCCTCAGGGAATGTTTTATTTTTCATTGCATATTTGTCACTTTTGTGGTATTTTCATCCTAGTTTTTGTCAATGTTTGTGTTTTTTGTTGTTCTTTTGTTGCGTTTTCATCCTTGTTTTCGTCTAGTTTTTGTTGCTTTTCTGTCACGTTTTGTTCCTCCTTTGTGGCTTTTTTGTCTTGTTTTTGTCGCTATTTTTGATGCTTTTCTAAGGATGTTTTTAGATTTGGGTAAAGCGAAACTGGAGAAAATGTGCTTGGTTTAGGTGGGGGTTAATAATGGTAAAATGGTAAATGGTCTCAACTTATATAGCGCTTTAATACATTTAGGCATGACAGAATTGCTAAAATTTGTGAAATGTGGTTAAAATCCATTCTGTAAAGGTGCATTATGGAACTTCTTACCTAAAATTTTCTATTGTGGCTGACTGATGTGAGGTGGAGAGAATGAGCCAGGTACAGATTCTTTATAGGGACAGGTCTGCAGCATGTTCCCCTTTAATGGAGTGGAGGAGAGAGAGGAGAGCGGGAACTCCTCAAAGTAGGGAGACACAGGTTCAGGTGGCTCACCAGCTTCATCGCTTAAATACAATACAGTAGAAGTTCACATGACACACACCCAGGTCGTACCGTGAGTGCTCTCCATGTTGGGACGTCCCAGACAGCCACCCCTGCTCCCCCCATCGTCACCTCCAGAATCAAGGACTCCAACACCCCCTTCATCCCGCTCACTGCTGAGGCCACTTTATCAAAGGCCCCAGATCCCCCCTGCCCTCTCCATCCGTAAGGAGGAAGTGCACGGGCAATTTCTAAAACCATCCCCGCGGACACCCCAGTGAGACACTGCGCAGACAACTGGAAATGTCTTTACAAACATTTTCAATACCTTATTAGAGTCATGCCACGTGCCGTCCTGCTTCAAAACATCCATCATCGTCCCTGTACCCAAGAAACCAAGGATCACAGGATTTAATGATAACCGGCCGGTAGCGCTGACGTTTGTGGTCATGAAGTCTTTTGAGCACTTGGTCCTGCCACACCTCAAGGACATCAGCCAACCATCACCTCCCTCATCAACCATCGACCAAGATGCTGGTGCAGTTCTACACGACCATCATCGAGTCCATCCTTACCTCCTCCATCACCGTGTGGTACCCCGGCGCTACAGACCGGGACAGGCGTGACTTCAGCGCACTGTTCATGCTGCTGAGAAAGTGATTGGCTGTAAACTCCCATCTCTCCAAGACTTGTTCAACTCCAGGACCCGGAGGCGTGTCGGTCGGATCTTCTCACCCTGGACACGGAAAATAGATTAAAAACATTATACTACAAACAAACAAAAAGAGAAGAAAAAGAAAAACCTGTTCAGGCCTCCAGGCACATGTTGACAGGACACAACTACGCCAACATGAACTCCCGAAGGACGGCACTGGGTTTGGGCATCACCACACATGCTGGTATAATCATTTATCACTGTGGACCCCTGCCTTCAATCTGACATCCAATTCTAGAATGTCCGGATTCAGGACCTATTGATAGACACTCTCTAAACCAGACCTGGGCAAAATATGGCCACAATATTCAGATGTTCTGTTTGTGCAATGATTTTTTCTCAAAATAGTAATCTGACACAACACATGAGGTCTCACATGGGAGAGAAACCTTTCAGATGTTCTGTTTGTGCAATGAGTTTTTCTCAAAATAGTTGTCTTACTCGGGCCACATCCTGCCCGCGAGATGATTCAATCCGGCCCACAGCTTGTAGGGCAAAGTATGTCAAAAAAATTAAATAAAGTAAGTCCCATTCCTGTATGGAGTTATGATTGAAGAAATTACCAGAATGCTCACTCCAGCCACTAGGGGGCTGCTTAAATAAAAATAAAAATAACGAATTTCACCAGGCAGAGGGCACTGACATAATGAGAGATCAGGATATGAACAACACATTGGCTACAGTTCTGTCAGGCTCATTATTATTCATTTATTGAAAAAGGTTTCCTCAACAGTATTTTCCCAATTAAAACATATTTTTATTTTGGAGCTTTTGTTTATGGACCCGGAAATACACTCCCCATTTATGTTTTGGCCCCCAGGGAAATTTACTTGGAGACCCCTGCTACACTGCATCGCTTCATTTCATTCAAACGCAGAGGTGCTTTCAGTGCGATGGTAAAAGTTCACGAGGATAAGAAGTTGAATAGCTTAAATAACGATGCACACACATGCTTGGCTTGATACGGCTAAAAATAATAGTCCTATAATAACAGTAGGTATCAGCTATTCGAAACACACATTTAGTACATTTAGTGTAATGTACAATCGGATAAAGTTGAGCAGAATAAGTTCGAGTTATTGTTGGTGCGGCCCTCCGACTCGATTCAGGCTTCTCATGTGGCCCCTTATGAAAATCAATTGCCCACCCCTGCTCTAAACAGACTTCAGATTGTACAAAATGCTGCCGCCAGATTTTAGACTGGTGCACTCAAAAAATCACCCAATCCTATCAAAACTCAGGGCACGCCGTTCGGTCTGAGGCCAGGGCCCCTCCTCCACAGGATGCACCCTTCGGTCTGAGGCCAGGGCCCCTCCTCCACAGGATGCACCCTTCGGTCTGAGGCCAGGGCCCCTCCTCCTCAGGATGGACGCTTCGGTCTGAGGCCAGGGCCTCTCCTCCACAGGATGCAACCTTCGGTCTGAGGCCAGGAACCCACCTCCTAAGGACGCACCCTTTGGTCTCAGGCAAGGGCCCCTCCTCCTCAGGACGCACCCTTCAGTCTCAGGCCAGGGTCCCTCCTCCACAGGATTCACCCTTCGCTCTGAGGCCAGGGCCCCTCCTCCACAGGATGCAACCTTCGGTCTCAGCCCAGGGCCCCTCCTCCTAAGGACGCACCCTTTGGTCTCAGGCAAGGGCCCCTCCTCCTCAGGACGCACCCTTCAGTCTCAGGCCAGGGTCCCTCCTCCACAGGATTCACCCTTCGCTCTGAGGCCAGGGCCCCTCCTCCTCAGGGAACACCCTTCGGTCCCTGGCCACGGTCTCCTGAAGGTCCCAGAGTCTCGTTCTAAAACCCGGGGAGATTTGGCGTTACAAGCAGTGTGGCCCTAGACTCTGTATTTGCCTCTCTGTGGACTCTTAAAAAAAAAATTGAGGACTGTAATTTTCTGAAAAAATGTCAGTTGACAGATTTTTCAGTTCTGTGAGGGCTATTTATTTTGTGTGTTTTCTTACATTGTTTTTACGTCACCCATGTTATGTACAGCATTTTGTGATTTCTATCTGTGTACTTCAGAAACGGATCCCATCCATCCATCCATCCATCCATTTTCTTCCGCTTTATCCGGGGCCGGGTCGCGGGGGCAGCAGTCTCAGCAGAGATGCCCAGACTTCCCAATCCACGCACACCTCCTCCAGCTGTTCTGAGGGGACCCCGAGGCGACACCAGGCCAGCTCGGAGACATAGTCCCACCAGCGTGTCCTGGGCCTTCCACGAGGCCTCCTCCCAATAGGACATGCCTGGAGCACCTCCCGAGGGAGGCGACCAGGAGGCATCCGGAACAGATGCCCTAGCCACCTCAACTGGCTCCTTTCGACGTGGAGGAGCAGCGACTCTACTCCGAGCTCCTCCCGGGTAACTGAGCTCCTCACCCGAGCTCTCATTTCAGCCGCTTGTATTCGCGATCTTGTCCTTTCGGTCATTACCCAGATCTCATGACCATAGGTGAGGGTGGGAACGTAGATCGATCGGTAAATCGAGAGTTTTGCCGCTTGGCTCAGCTCCCTCTTCACCACAACAGTCCGATACAGCGACCGCATCACTGCTGACGCCGCACCGATCCGTCTATCAATCTCACGCGGATCCCATATCAAACAAAAATCGTCTACCTTCCCTTTTAGTTCTTCCTAGTTTTTCCAATCGAACGTGCTTCATTACATCATGTCATAAATTAATATAGGTTGGAGTTTTCATTCCAATTTAGTAGGATCAGTCGTCTAGATAGCACTAGCACATATTTAATAACAGTTTTCTGCTTGCTAATAAGATCAGCAGTTACTGGAGGTACTCCAAAAAAGTGCAAGCATAGGCAGGGTGTGTTCCACAAACATCAGACATCAATTTAAAAACATTTTGTCCAATAAAAGCTGTTATAGGACTAGGGATGGGAATCGAGAACCAGCTCTACAAGTAGACCCGGTTCTGTTTGAGCAAAGCATCGGAACCGTACGTCTACTCTTTTTGCGTTCATGAGAGACAAAAGGGTGTTCAATTAGAACAGTCCATTATTATAAACGTGTCAGTTCTACGTTTTCACTTTGCTGCTGCGAACGCTCCGTTTATTTGCGATACGTCGCTATTGACATGACACACGGGGTTCAGGGCCTCGCTGCTGCGCCCGCTGTCTCCCCTTGCCGCTGTGCTCTGAGCCCGGGTCCGAGACTGTCTGTCCCCGTTCTGAGGGCACCTCGGCAGCCTCTGCTCAGGCCCGGGGCTCAGAGCGTAAGCTGCGGCTGCCTGTCCCCGCCCTGAGCGCACTGTGAGCGGGTCTACCTCTGCCCGTCCCCGCTATGAGTGCGCTATATGAGCGGATCGGCTGATGTCTCGCAGCTCTGGCTAACGGGCTGCAACAGAAGCAGTTCACACGGACAGGGAAGGAGAATGTAGCGCCGGATGAAGCAGAAATAGATGAAAATCTGTAGGGTTTGGGCTGAGACCGAGTCCTGTTGTTTAGGTGTTACAAAACAGCATCAGTCTGTTACAAGTTACAGACACTTGGTGAAAAGTACAAATGTTACCACTATATTTGAGGATGCCAGGCAGGCTGAGTGTCAGCAGGAGCCACAGTATATTTGGAAACGTGCTTAATTTAATGAATATAGGTAAAATGATAGGTAAAATTATTGATGGCATTGATATAAATAAAATCTTATCAATTCCCATCCCTAGTTAGGACAGTTCCAAAAAGTGTGAGCTAGTGACGCCTGTTCCAGGCCACACCGGTCACACCGGTCACAAGCTGTGTTCACTCCATAGAACATTTTGGAAAGCCGTACTTTGGAGAGGTGTAGCCTGTGCAGAACTTTGAATTGGAGCAGTCCATGACGAGCAGATTGAAGATGAGTGGTGCTGTCTTGAGCTTTAGTTCATTGAGATGCAGTGATGTTTATTCCAATGTCCTTTTGCGAAGCTTCTTTTAGATGATCAAGTGTAGGCATGTATTACATATCTGACAGTTCATTACATATTATAGAAATTGAACCTTTTTTGAACGGATCTTTTAAAAGTATAGTATTCATGTCTGAACTGATCAAAAGATGCAAACACATTTTAAATGAACACATTCTGTATCAAATGTATTCCTTTGACTAATACAAAAATATCTTGCCATTTAAAATTGTTTCTAATTTGGTGCCAAATTTTTACAGTATGAGAGACTACAAGACTTTTGACTTTGGGAGAAGTAGGATATTGGATATTTCATGACCAGTAATAGAATCTGAAGCAAGGCAATCCCATTCCACCAAGTTCCTTTGGTCTTTGTTAAAAACGTTTTCTTACTCCTTGGAGTCTCTTTGTTGAGAAATTAAACTGTCCCGTTGTTTAGTAATAAAAATATTAATTCTTACTATGTTAATTCTTCCCCATAGAGAAACCTGAAGGTTACCCCATTTGTCTAAATTCTGTTTTGTTTGTTTGTACATTGTAGAGAAATTATGTAAAAATAAAAACAATTGTTTATTTTGAGCAGAATTTTAACTGCTCAAATAAACTAATAATAATAATAAAAATAGTAAATGAATGAAAGATAGATATGGTATTAGATTGCCGGGCTAAACGGCTGATCAAACAAAGAACACTTTCAGAGAAACGGACATAATAACAGGAAGTAAGAGTATTTTTATGTGAATATCGTTTTAACACAAAGTACTGTAGACTTACTCAAGTACAATTTCTTCAAAATGTTACTCTACTAGCCTGATTATTCATCCCTGTAGACAACCACAAAACAGTACAACGTTTAAGAATCACAGGCCTAGTCTATCTTATAAATACATCAATAGTTGACAATAATTGTGACAAAAGTAACACAACTGTGTCCGCCTCCTGCTGTTGTTGTGTCAGCTGTGCTCCCAGGCCCCGCCCCCCGCCGCTCTCATACAGACAGGAACAACATGGCGGCCACTGATGCTTTAGCGCCTCACCTCCATTAGCCTCCTCCACGGGCAATGCTCTAAAATCAGGCCCGGCGAGATGAACCTCTGCGCCCAGTACTTACGGTGAGACTCCAACACGACCCATCCTCCCGGTTTAAAGCAGCGGTAACCCCGGCAAAATGTTCGAAAACCTCCGGGCGCCCGCGTTGTTTTGTTCCGATGCTAAAGCTAACGCTAACGGCTAATATCAACAAATCATTGCTGCCGCGTCTTCGTATCAATTTTATAGACGTATAACCGGCATCCACCGTTGTTGCAATGTTCTCCCATTACCGGCACAACCCAACATACGTGTTACACATTAATAATTCGGGTATTTTAGCACGAAGCAGCCTTTACTGTGTCACGCTTGAACACTGTCGACGACGTCCCTGACGTTAATTCATTGCTAAATGTCAATCCCTTCTTATCTGCCGTTTCTTTGTGTATTCTAGCGAAAGGGAAACTTGCTTGTTGCGTGATTAACTGCAGCTGGGGATGGAGTTCCTTGCAGTGTGGTATTATGGTGTGATGAAATATCACAGTGCTATTCCATTGAATAGCTCTGTAGTCGTAGTCAGTTTCTCTTTCTTTCCCTATCAAATGGTAACCGCTGGACTTTTTATTTCACGGCTGTATACACATATATGGTGTGTTGCAGTTTGATGTTACGATGAAATGTCACCGTGCTGTCCCGTTGACCCTCTATGGAGACATTAATTGTGTGTTTTTGTGTCGCCCGGAGCAGACAGGCAGAGGCCCTGAAGGCTGACATGACAGGTGAGTGTCGTAACGCACGTCACATGACCACACAGGTTTACGGAGTTACTAAAACTGAAATAAACACATTTTTTTCTCCCCCTGATGTTTTAAATCTTAAATGTTCCATTGAATAGGTTTTTACATTATGATAATGCTGAATGAGAACAAGGATTTTATGTTGTAACTAAATTATGTTGGAACTATTCACCCTCTCCCCTCGGGCAGGAGGCTAAGGTCCATACAGACCTATACCTCCCGCCACAAGAACAGTTTTTTCCCCCCTCCGCCATCAGACTCATGAACGATAACAAGACCCAATAACTCTTTATCAGACTCATGAATGTAATAACCTGTTCCGGCCATTTGCACTGCTCTATTGCACTATGTGGTATGTCCATAGATCTGCTGCTAACACTTAATACACCTGCACTTCTGTGTCATATTGTTGTTGTCTTTATCATAATTGTTATAGTTATTATTTATCTAAGTGTTGTGTTATATGTTTTACAACTAATTCCTAGTTGTGAATCTGTTCACAACTGTTCTAACAATGGCCAATAAAGCAATTCTGATTCTGAAATTGGTCATCTCTAAAGTATTGCTTCATCTAATTATAGGTTCAGTAGGGGTTTATTTTATTTATGTATTAGTTAATAGTTTAAAGGGTCTATGGTAATTAATCAACATTCTGATAAACATGTCAGCCATTTTCCCCGGGAAAGGTGCTATATGCCAGCAGCAGACTGAGAATAATATAATGACAATTCACAACGATAACAGTAACATTAGTATTGGCTCAGGCACAAACATAAACATACTTTGGGAACAGGCAGGTGTCCCAAAACCTGCAGGAGGATAAAAACGGTTGATTATTGTGCTTGATTCTTGAGTTACCGTTCGGGCTGGTAGGATAGGTTTTTGTCATGATGCAATGTGTACAACGAGCTGATTTTATTTTTTGTCTTTCTTGGATTTGAATTAACTGCCTAAATGATTGAGAGCCTTTTATTGTTTTAATGTGTACAATACACTAGGACCAATATAATACTGAGATACAGTAGTAGTCACGATAAGATATGACTTAGTGGAAAAATGCACTCGTCACAGCAGCTCTTAAAGGTCCTATAATCATGCTTTAATCAGGCTTTTACAGCTACAGCCTTGATCTTTGTTGTTGTGTCAATCAAAACAATGTCCGATTGTCCGTGGTATGACAAAGTTGTACTAGTTACCCAAAGTTTCCTAATTCTACACAATTCTTTCTAACCTCCATAACTAACATGTTGGTATGCTTTGAAGCTGTGAAATGAAGCCCGTTGAATAGGAAAAGTAAAGCTTCTCTGTCTCTGGTGTTCAGACTCCAAGCTGGGCGTGGCGGAGGTGTGGACGTCGCGGCAGGCCTTGCAGGATGTGTATCAGAAGATGCTGGTCACGGATCTGGAGTACGCTCTGGACAAGAAGGTGGAGCAGGACCTGTGAGTTGAAACTCCCATTGTTACATTATGACAGTTCACTTAGCAGCGCCCTAGTGGTAATGCTTTCTAATGCTGCATTTCAACCCTTATATCCAAAATATCAAAATGGCCTAGATCTGTGGTTCCCAAACTTTTTGGAGTCGTGTACCCCCTTGAAGCTTTGGGTGATGAGTTGTGTACCCCCTACTTTGACACGATTACAAACACGGGGAATATCACATGTTTATTTCCTCCATTATTACAGTGACCTCAAGCAGCTTTTCCACGTTCAATATTTTTTTTGCTCGTCTGGGTGATAGGCTATTAAGAATATGTAAATACAATTTTTTTTATGAAAATGCCAGTTTTTGATTAATTTGAAAATGAGGCTGTTAGTGTGAATGGGTAAAGCTGAGTGTTTTACTTTGTCTCAGTGGACCAGGACCTCTTCTGCTTTTGTCACTCATTTTGAACATCAAACTCCAGATTTGTTCTGTTGGCTTCATCAAATCAAGACCTTCAGCACGCTCTGGGGCGGTTTGCAGCCGAGTGTGAAGCGGCCGGGATGAGGATCAGCACCTCCAAATCCAAGGCCATGGCTCGCCAAAGGAAAAAGGTGGCTTCCCCTCTTCGGGTTGGTGGGGAGTTCTTGCCTCAAGTGGAGGAGTTCAAGTATCTCGGGGTCGTGTTCACGAGTGAGGGATGGATGGAGCGTGAGATCGGTGCGGCGTCAGCAGTGATGCGGTCGCTGTATCGGACTGTTGTGGTGAAGAGGGAGCTGAGTCAAGCAGCAAAGCTCTCGATTTACCGATCGATCTACGTTCTCACCCTCACCTATGGTCATGAGATCTGGGTAATGACCGAAAGGACAAGATCGCGAATACAAGCGGCCGAAATGAGTTTCCTTCGCAGGGTGGCTGGGTGCACCCTGCGAGATCGGGTGAGGAGCTCAGTTACCCGGGAGGAGCTCGGAGTCGAGTCGCTGCTCCTCCACGTCGAAAGGAGCCAGCTGAGGTGGCTAGGGCATCTGTTCCGGATGCCTCCTGGTCGCCTCCCTTGGGAGGTGCTCCAGGCATGTCCTATTTGGAGGAGGCCTCGTGGAAGGCCCAGGACACGCTGGTGGGACTAAGTCTCCGAGCTGGCCTGGTGTCGCCTCGGGGTCCCCCCAGAACAGCTGGAGGAGGTGTGCGTGGATCGGGAGTTTCACACACTTGGGTCCAAAGTTCTTGAAGTTTGGTTCTGAAGCGGACACATTTAGGCCCAGAACAAGCTCATCCACGTCTGAATTATAGGACTCGTTTACCTGTATAAGCGTGTTTCCCAGGCGGCGGTTTTAACAGGTCAATATCAATCCGATTTTGATTAAAAAAATATTCAAATTTCTTTGGGTACCGAAGTTTGGGAACCCCTGGTTTAGATCATCCCTCAAAACATGCATTGAAATAATGTTTAATTTGTGTATTGGTGTAAATACCGCCTTAGCTTCCAAGGTCTGACGGGACTGGGCATAGCAAAGCAGGGAAGGGCCTGGTCAGTACTTGGATGGTAGACCGTTTGGTAACGCCAGGAAGCCTGGCGAATGTTTTTTTAATTTATTTATTTGACAGGGACATGTACAGGAGCATTAATCCGCATATGAAAAGATGCTTTGTACCAGACTTTAGTTCTTGGAGCTAATTTCCATCTGCAGTCCCCAAGACGTACAATTACAAAACAAAAAGCATAAAACAATACAGGATGGAGTGAGTGAGTGAGTGGTTGGTGGTGGTCAGAGGGGCCGATGGCGCAGATTGTTTGCCTCGCTTCTGTCAGTCTACCCCAGAGCAGCTGTGGCTACAGTAGTAGCTTACTACCACCAAGTATTGAGTGAATGAATAGTGCAATGTAAAACGTCTTTGAGTGTCAAGAAAAGCACTATATAAAACCGATACATTATTATTATTATTACTCTCATTTTCTAAAATCATTGCAACAGTGTGGTACAGTTTGCATCAGTAGCAATAGTGTGTGGAGCTTCGACATCAGCAGCTGAACCTAAACTTCAGCGAAGGAATAGTTTTTTTTTTTTTTTTTATTTAGTTTTTTTTTTAACTAAAGTGTTTATTGTTCTTCACATTCTTATCTTCACATATTTTGTGTGATATCAAAAGTTTCAAATGTTTACAGTACAAGAAGGAATTGTTTTATTGTGACAGTTCTTTGATAAGAGTCTGTAAATGAAGTAGGGCTGGGAACTTCAGTCGTTTAGTCGACTAATTGGTCGATGCCGTCGCGGTCGACCAAGACTTTCATTGGTCGACTAGACTTTACTATGCAGGGGCTTTCAATTGCAGCATCCATCCATCCATCCATCCATTTTCTTCCACTTGTCCGTTGCCGGGTCGTGGGGGCAGCTGTTGGAGCTGCCCAAATCACATCACACCAGCCCCTATGGCTCCTCCTGCAGGTGGTGGGTCCACAAGAGGACGGCCTCATGGTTCCAAACGGGCCTGTTGGTCTCTCATAAGGGGCTTCACCCATTCACTCTCTCATTCATACACCAGTGTACGCAGACACTGGAGGCAAGGAGGGTGAAGTGTCTTGCCCAAGGACACAATGACAGTGTGCACCTTCAGGAGGCGGGATTCGAACCCCCGACCTTCCGATCATGAGACGACCCGCTCTACCATCTGCGCCACTGTTTTTATAATGGTTTTTAATAATTGAATAATAATTTTTTTTTTTTTTGGTCGACTAATCGCTACATGTGCCATACTCTGGGTCGACCAACCATTTCCTTGGTTGGTTACAGCCCTAAAATGAAGACCGCATGGGAAAATTGCGCCAAATATAGACTGCGATTTTTTTGGACTTGCAGTGTAAGACGGGGCTCGAAACAAAATTATGTCTTTGTGATCTAAAAATAGAATCACTCGCATGTTTGCGACTGCAAACAAATGCTTTGGTGCGCCTTTAAAAGAAAACCTTCTTGTACTACCTTAAAAAAGCTTATGTCATTGTTTTCACAAACGCTGCCTGTCAGCAACAGCAAACTTTCTGTTCCAAAATGGTTCAAGGGCATATTGTAAACTACGATCTGTCCTCTTTTGGCTCAGTGCCGCTGTCCTCCCGATCACATGCGCTGGGACAACCTGCACCAGCCCAGCCCGTGTTCTCTACGTATAAGTGGCTGTGCATCGCTCTTATTCATCTACCCGCTTTCATTGAATGCGCCAATCAATATCGGGCGGAGAAGCAGCGCAAACTTCAATCCAACCCGCTCGCCCCCTCGTGCAGCGCTGAAAGCGAATCATCGCTGCTCTCGCAAAAAAACAAAACGTAAAGTCACAAACGCAATGTTTAACAAGTATTCTAAGGTTCTGGCAAAGACGTTTGCCGCGTGTAGCGCGATCTATGAAGCTGTCTCCCGCAGCACACAGTGAGGAGACGGTGAAGCAGAGGCGGAGCAAGTCGGGGGTTGGGGGCTGAATCATTGCAAACAGCTAAAATAATACATCTAAAATGCAACAGAAGGCTGGAAGTGGCATGTGATATGTTTAAATTCCCTTCATCCCTGTTAAAAGATTCCCTGTTTTTTTTTTGGTTGCGCTCCTACATTTTTGACTGTGTTCCTAAATTTCAGAATTAGGAGCTCAAGCGCTACCAAGAAAAAAATGATGAGGAACTTTTAAAATGATGAAGGCTCACTTTAGCCTAAATGTCGCCCCAATGCACCGAAACGCCTTGACGTGCAGCAAAAGAGCCGCCTCCTTTATTTTCTATGAGAGAACACGCACCGAGGTTGTAGTCACGCGCCGCGCCGCTGGACCCCGTGCCACGGAGGAAAACCCAGGCTTTTAACCATCCTACAGAGTCGGGTTTGGCCATGACAGACAGGGGGCGCCGTGAACTTTGTTTGGACGAGAGAAGCCGCGGAGACAGAGAAACCATCGTCAGGGCTCAGGCATCAGGGGAAGCATGTTAAACTCGTGTCTGTCGCCAACTCGCTATTGACCTACAAAAAAGAGCCAGGTTTGCGCTCTCTCTCTTACAACATGGACATACGTGTCTTCTTTTATTTATGATCAATGTATAAGTCACGTGTGTAAAGCCCGCACGGTTTGAGATCCACATTGAGGTCGGCTACACTGGCCATTTCTGCGTGCCTTTTTTACGCGTTTATCACTGCCTTCCCTGGGGCCCTCCCTCTGCAACTGCACCTTTCTCTGGGATGAGGCGTCTCTTTCTCCTCATCTGCGCCATGGGCCACTCTGAGTGGATGCACGGCACTATGAAAACCAGCAGCTTGTATTCCAGTGCGGCCTGTGTGTGTTCAAGGCCGCAAATTTAGCTGCTTAATTGGCCGAAATGTACGGTACTTAAATGGAGCTGCAGAAAGTTCTATCATGTCGTCCATTGCGCTGTGGGCACCTGCCATGGATCTGGCCTTGTTGGTGTGCGAGTTAAAGGTGTGAGGTGGAGAACTGCCCTAGGAATATGTCCCTAATCCCAATGTCTCAATTGTGGGCAATATGATTGCCAAGCAGTTCAACTTTAGAACCATAATGTTATAAAGCACTGCTTTATACCTGGGCCTGGCTGTCCCGCCTCATATTGTCCAGATTTGGATCAATGCCCACTCTTTCAAAATGACTTCATCCAACCAATTCTGCATAAAACATTTCAAACACTTAAAATGAATATGTAGTTTATTTATATTGTATATTCATGTTCACCTTTGGGCCACTTCAAGCGGATCCTGGTGCATTTGTCGGGAACATCCGCTATGCTTGTGAACATAGCCCAACTCCGTTACATAAAAACTCGCATGACTAACGGGTGATTCTTTTTTTTGTATGTTTGTAGGTGGAACCATGCATTCAAGAACCAGATCACCACCTTACAGAGCCAGGCCAAGAACCGAGCCAACCCAAACCGCAGCGAGGTGCAGGCCAACCTGTCTCTGTTCCTAGAGGCGGCCAGCGGCTTCTACACTCAGGTAGGGCCGACATTTGAGGAGTCTGTCAGTCAGCCTTCAGCCTCATGCGTGTGTTTTCCTCTGTCCAGTTGCTGCAGGAGTTGTGCACCGTGTTCCACGTGGACCTACCATGTCGCGTGCGCTCCTCTCAGCTGGGCATTCTCAGTGTGAAACAGAGCAGCAGCGCCATCGTGAAGCCTCAGCCCAGCTCCTGCTTCTACATCTGTCAGCACTGCCTCGTCCACCTGGGGGATATCGGTACGAACTGTACTGGCTCATGCTGCAAGTAACGCTGCATTCATGAACACAGCCCCCAATACATTTATGATCAAAGTATATTCCCCATATAAAGGGCAAGAGCCGAGAAGAGCTGACTTAAGCGGTACTCTCTGTTACCATGGAGCGCCTGTTACTCACCAAAATAGATGGATCTTTTTTGCCATTGTACAAAATACAACAAAATGAAAGGGCTCTCATTCTTTACCCCATTCATACAAGAAAGTGTCATCAATGATCAAATAAATATAAGTCAATTTGAAATGGCATCCTTTGTACAATAAATAAAAATGAGAAACAACTCAAATAATGTTTTAAACGTTGGCTCAAGTAGCCTTAATAATTTATACCTACTTTTGTCATCATTATGTATGTATGACCCATATTTGGCATTTACAACTTCCTAGGACCTACAAGTTATAAAGAAAAGCTGCATTGAGCTTAAACACTTTATCACAAAGCCATTACAGTGTTTACAAATTAATTAATTAACGTGTTTACCTTAATTAAATCCTTTCCGTATTCCCTCTCGGGGTAATACAAGTGGTAATAAGATGATTGGGTGGTCTTTTCTCTCTGTCTCTGGCCAGAAAACCACAATTGCAACAATTCACACGAATGGAAACATGAAGAAGAAGCTAACAGGCTAACGGGCTAGCGACACTTAAACAGTATTTACAGCCAAGTTTGAGTAAAATAAAATGATCTCCATTGTGTAATTGGATGTACAATATCCCTCTGTCCCTTTTGTCTTTTCTGTTAGTGTAGTATTTACTCTCACGGACAATTGATGATTAAAAAAACGCAACATGCTCCGACACCTGCAGTGGCGCTTATGGCCTCTAGGGGCACGAGTTACTTAGTTTTGCTTTAATACCAAGGAGGTAAAAAGAGTGCTTGTGCTGGCCTTGACTTTGAAAGCAGTTCGCCTTGACTTTGAAAGCAGTTCGCTTTCAAACTGGTGGGACTAATGTGGTTAACTGGTTTTTAACATAAGACCTTGTGGGACAATGCATTTTGGGGCATGTTGAGGATATCGTACTTCCTAAATAATGACAGTCTTGGCCATTTCCATTCAATAGTGATTGATTGTGCTGTCCAAGTTGCAGTGTAGACAATTTGAACTTTTAATTATTAATTAGGCCAAACTGTGTATAATGTTAGAATCAAGCTAGTCCACAGCCAAAACGTATTTCCGGTTCTTGCTTGGTCTGCACTTGCTACTTGATATATAATAATTATTATGCTTAAATATGCACAGAAGTGTAATGCTAACGAGACACATGTCTGCTCTAACTTTCTTCAGTGACGACAATAAAAAGTCTTTTTAGAGCCACATGTTTTTTATTTGTGGTTTCTGCTTGTTGCAGCCTAAGCAGATAAACAGAGTGGAGTTTGAAGGATAAATCGACCGATAAGCACTTTAATAATTAGAAACATGCGCGAATAAACAATTAGTTTAATGCAGCAACAGCTTTAGGCATTTGCGTGAGCCGCATGGCTAAAGTTAGTATTTGATCTGTTGTATAATAACAACATACCTTAGAAAAGGTCGAGGTTGCCATCCGTCCATCAGGCAAAGGGACAAAAGCTCAGAAACATTTCAAGACTGTTATCTTCATGGAAATTCCACCCCGGACTCTGCTTTTGAGACGAGGCGGAAACTGAGCAAGACAGTGGGTTAGCGAAGGAGAAGAGTGAGCAAAAACGGGCCAAGTCTCTCAAATAAACTTTCTTTCCATTGAGAGACTAAATGTGTGTTTTGTCTGTTGATAGTTGGGCACAAAGAGATGCCAACTACTAGGTGTGTAACAATGCACCGTGCCACAGAAATCTGATGATATAAACCGTACTAAAGTGACGGTGCAAGTTTTAGTCCAAATGTCTTAATATTTAAGCGTGTCAGACGCATGTACGTGCACCTAAACAGAGCATGTGTGTCATCATCACTTACTGGTAAACTGGAGGCTGCAGGCAAAGTTGCATCTTCCAAAAACAAATTAAATCCATGTGCTTTTGCAAATGTTTCTCCTGCTGATGATGGACAGGCTGCGGTAAAGTGTAGATCCAGTGCAAATGCGTACGATCCAATCTTGGTCACAATCCGCATCAAGAGCTTTGTTTCCAAAAAAGTACAAGCAGAATGTCATCCAGGAACAGCCCAAACACAAGCCTCAAATTAAACTGAAACTTTAACTTTAGAGCACTGTTTTTTTTTTTTACTTTTGTATTGTGAGCCCAGGAGCACATTTTACTGTAAAGCAGCTTTGAAAAATTAACAAGCATTTTTAATGTATTTCTGAAATGACAAAAACTGCCTAATGATGAACATTTAGGCTATTTTATTTTAAAACTGACTCATTAGCCAATTATATCGCACTTGCACCGAACCGTGGGTCCTGCACCGTGAACCATACCGAACCGTTACACCCCTACCAACTACTGCTGATGAACTAATGAATGAGATGAGCTGTGTCCATGCAGTGATTTATTCAAGCGTGCGGGACTGAAATCTCTTTGGCTGTGGAGCTACCGTTAGCTTGATAGTAACAATTAAAACGTTTATTGCTTTGGGGAGTACTTACCACTGCTTTGTTTCCAGCGCGTTACCGGAATCAGACGAGCCAGGCAGAGTCGTACTACAGACACGCCGCTCAGCTGGTGCCCTCCAACGGTGAGTCTCAATCTGCTCCCACACTTCAGAGCGTTCAGTGGGCGATGATCTAAACAATTGCCAACCGTCATGTGCCTGTCCCTTTCAGGTCAACCTTACAACCAGCTGGCCATCCTAGCCTCTTCAAAAGGAGACCACCTCACCACCATCTTCTACTACTGTCGCAGCATTGCAGTCAAGTTCCCCTTCCCCGCTGCCTCCACTAACCTGCAGAAAGCTCTGTCCAAGGCCCTGGAGAGGTCCTTTATTTACCACGCTCTTTTACACTCACTCACTGACACGTTTAGTAACCAGGTCTGCCATGTGCCTTATGTCTCTACAGTCGGGAGGAGGGGAAAACCAAATGGAGTCTGTCAGAATTCATCAAAGCCTTCATCAAGTTTCACGGACATGTTTATCTGAACAAAAGTGTGGACAAGCTGGACGCACTGAGAGAGCGGCTGGAGGAGCAGTTTCAGGTGCGACATTTTCAACTCTACAGGATTTAAAACTGATAAAAAAAAGTTAAATACAGACCAAATTGACTCATTTTCTATGCTCTTGTATGAAATATAAACTCTGTAGATTTCCACTTTGGGAACGAGTAAAGACTGAAGGGTGTGAGACGGGACCCCTTCCAGTTGTTGGTCTGTCCAGCTGTTGTACACTTTAAGATCAATTAGTAGATGTAAAGGCTGCCGTTATTTAGGCTTTATAATGTACAATAGAGGTCTGTAAAAGATACTAACCCTGTAGTTGAAACTTAGTTGCAACCAAATAGAAATCACTTTAGAAGTGATTACAAAAAGCAAATGGCAGCGACCTCAGTCATTTTGCAGTATGATAGTCTTTTTTTTAAATCTATAATCATGCAAACCCTGTAGTTTTGACAGGTTAATCACATGTTCAGAAACACTTGTGAGTCTTGTATTATTTTTGTTCCTGGACAAGTTTAAAATCCTCTGAAATAGTGCATTGTAATTGAAGTAAAATTGCCTTTGGATATTTCAAATCTGATTAGACCTATTGGCACATAATACTCTCCTTGTGTTCCTGTTGGTTCAGCGACTGATGCTGCAGAAGGCCTTTAACTCCCAGCAGCTGGTCCACCTCACAGTCATCAACCTGTTTGAGCTGCACCACCTCCAGGAGCTGAGTGAGGGAGAGCCTAGCCCGGGCTCCGAGCAGCAGACCGGCTGGACTCAACTGCTCAGCCTCTTCAGTAAGGACTATACACATACACTCCGCAAAGGGGACAGGACAGACACTGCCTGTACAAGACTTTTAAAGGAACAGGCCACCGTTCTTCCACACTGAGATATGTTCTTACCTGAGCTTAGACAAATTGATAAGTACCTGTCTGGTCTTTGTGCCCGTGGAAGAGCTTGGTCGCTTTTAACTTCACCTTGTTTGGAGCCATAGGAATATGCTGGAAGAGGCCCAATGCTAACAACATCTTTGGTCTTTTTGCGTGACTGAGCGCACGCACAAAGACCAGACAGGTACGCATCAACTCGTCTAAGCTCAGGTAAGAACATATCTCAGTATGTACAAAAGGTGGCCACTGTGCAATGGTCCATTTTTATATATTTTTTTGCGAGTGTTCTCTTTTTAAGATCTTGGTGTTGAATGTAGTAAAAAATAGACAAAACTCACTGTTTATGACGTTTATTTGATTACTTTTTGTCGACTTGCGTCATACCAACATGGCCGCGCCCCGCTTATTCCCACTCTTATCCATTCACAAATGGTGCGTTCCAGGCAACTGGTAACAGGCAAATTTCCAGCCTCTCACAAAATGCCTTGGAACGGCGTGCAAAATGGTAATTCCAACATGTAAACTTGGAGATGTACAGACTGCTCCGCGTTCAGATATGAGATGAAGACGGCAATGGCGACCCCCGGTGGAGGAGTAGGGCTAATTATATATCACATAACGATATGACAGCACTAGTCAGTATGACGTTATGTAGCATGTTTTGAATTATATCTAGTGTGGAGAAACTTTCATGTAGCGTTAGCATCTTATTGGCTAACTTTTGTAGCATTAGCCTTATTGTTTACATAGGAGTTTATTCTGCGTGAACGGTTGTACGTCGTAATTTTCAAGTGGGAAAAATAGTTGCCTTGAACGCACCAAACTACCAACATGTTTGCTATCCACATGATGCACGGAATTCCCCCGACGGCACACAAATATGGCCATTTCCTTTTGTGGAAGACGCCAGCCACAAAAGTCTGCAGAGATGTACGTGCTGATCTGCAGACGTTACAAAACTCTACTGCAGTTTTCTCAAAAAAGTGGCTCCTACAGACTCTAAACTCGCCTTAATTTTGTTGCAAGTGGCACAAAAATGTATGTGCATTCCATGGATAGAGATGTTTGAACTGACCTTCTTCTCACTGAAACGAAACTACAAGCTCTCCTGTGTCGTTTGCCAGTGTCCTTCCTCGGGGCCATGTGCAGCAGAGCCATCCTGAACCTGTCTGAGAGTGAGGAGCAGGTGGGCGAGTGTCCGCTGCCCGCCATCAAAGTGTCTCTGGACTGGCTCCGACTGCGGCCCAGCGTCTTCCACGAGACCGCCGTCCATCAGCGCCAACAGTCAGTGCACCGCACACTTCACCATCTTTACAGGGATCTAGACTCCAGATTTTACCATTAGACCTTCCTTACATTGGGGTGCCAGGTGTAGTGACATTTCTATTCATGTGAAAAATGAAGCACGGAGAAGATGAAATGATCTCCAAAAGGCATGAGGTTACAGATGAGACATTCCCATAACACAGGTTTTATTTTCATTGTCCTTTTTTGGCGCCTTAACCTTCCATCCCGGGGGCCTCTATGATGCTTCAGAATACATTTTATTTCAGTTTTTTTTTTTTTTTAGCGTTTCAGGATAGAATGTAAACGTTATCATGGACACGGTTCAATCAGCAGTGAAAACCTACCAGAAACCCCAAAGTAAGTAACTGAAAGGTCAAATACACATTGATATTAGGGCTCATATCGATAGATATCTTTTTCATAGAATTCTGTGCTCCTTCTTCTCTCATTTCGTTTATCTCCTGACCTAAACATCATCGAAGACTGCTCCAAAGAGCAGTGTGTACAAGACTGCCCAGAAATGTCTGTTCTGGAAGAGTGTTGTGAGGACGAAAGGGCATAAATCCCCAAACTAGAACTGAAAGCTTTGGTGTTTGAAATATTTACATATTCTGCTGTGGCCCAAACGTTTGCTCTGGTGTTTTTACATTTTTGTTATTTTGAAAATGTATAAGGTGGAGAAAAAAAACTTAATTAGAATGTCTCATCTGCAACTTTATGCATTTTGGTGTAGTTTATTTTATTTAATTATTTGAGCAGTTAATCTGCTCAAAAGGAGTGGGCCGAAGCAAAAGGCTTATAAGCGCCCACCCCAAAATAAAATGAACATTTCCATTTAACAATCAAAGCAAGGAACGTAGTGCAAGGTAACAAATAAAAAAGAACAATAATAAAGAAACGACAGAAAAAGAATGTACTACAACACTCACAATATCTATATCCAGTCAATTACAAAACATCAAACCAAATCGGCTATTTTGACCAAACTTACAAAGCACTATTTTAACTCCTCCAGTAATAAACAGAAACGAGTAGATGCAAAACACAACAACAGCTGTTTCATTTCTTGTACAATGTCTAGTACAGAGCGAGTAACAAATGATGATCATTAATATATTTCTTACAAACTGTTACCAAAGCCAAACATTGGTACATTACTAAAATCACTAGTGTAACATTACCGGAAGTCACTATTTTAATGTTATAAAGGCACGTTACTATGCAGCAGTTTATATTATACTTTGTGATCCTGCTACTTCCCAGTTGTCATTACCATCCTCCGTATAATACCAACTTGTGTACAATTGCCTCTTCTTTTATTTTCATGTATAATGTATTATGAAGCCCTACATGGTGTAATGCATTAAAAAGCATTGATACTTATTATACTCCGAGATCTTGCTACTTCCCAGCTGTCATTACCATCCTCAATATAATTTGAATGAGTTTAGTTGTTGTTGTTTTTATTTGAGTTATGTGTGAAGTATGATGTAAGCTCTGCATAGTGCGGTGCATTAAAAAGCCAGGGTGTAGAGCGGGCCAGTTGAAGAGGGCAATAAGCTCCCCAACAACAAACCCCCACCCCACCCTAACAGCTGATTTGGTAGATGGTGTTCCTATGCTGAGTGGGGCATTAACAGACAAGGTTTTGAGCCCGTTGGGAGGGTCACTCTCAACAGATCCACAACCTGCCAACCCTAATACTCAATTTATAATTTGAGCAATAGAATGACAACAGTTCCAAGCAGCAACATTCATACTTGATTATAGAGGAAAAAATACACAACATTGATCCCACTGCATTTTGGAGATCATTTAATCTTCCTCTTGCTTCATTATTTACATGAATAGAAATAGTTTAAACTTTTGCTCCCCACTGTAGATCAGTCGGGGGAGGTTTGTGTTCAGCAATTCAAATTGTCTTCATGATACGAAGATGAGGCTACTCAAACATGTGCAAATGGCCCAATACATAACTCCCAAGTATGTTTGGATGAGGGAACAACATTGTAACGTGGTAAAAATAAAAGTAACTAAAGTCAATTTTAACAAGGGAAACCTCTAACTTTGAGTCAGCTTCTGTTTAGGTTTCCCAGCATGACGAGCTGTCTCTGTTGTTGCAGTGTATGGCCGTGGCTGGTGTCGTTGCTGAATGGCTTTCAACCCAAAGAAGATGATGTTTCTTGTTCCTCAGGTACACACCTTTCAAACAAAAGCTTAACCTCATTAGAGGAGTAGCTGGAGGTGCTCACTAGATATAATGGGCTATATATATAGATAGATAGATAGATAGATAGATAGATAGATAGATAGATAGATAGATAGATGGATAACTGTAAATGTACATGAGAAGAAATCTGAGGCCTTATTTTAAGGCTTACTTAAAAATATAGCTGACAAAACTTTGTAACATCATAAGTTGACCTAAGATTTCTTCTAGGATGTACTGAATCCAACGAAATGGATAAAAGACAGGTTTATTTTCAGTGTATTACAAATATACGGTAAAAGCATTTTAACATTCATTCATAGATGATAGTGCATATTCATGAATGGGACACCCTTGAAGCAACATTTAGCTTATGGGCCCAAGACAATACACAATATTAAAAACACAAACATACATTGGTAACCTGGGATACATATTACCCTCGATACCTATTCTATTACCTACCAACTAACCTTACCTACTCTAATTTAAAACTACCCTCACTTTTACTAGCTTAGAGTTGCATGAATTTTACTTTAAAAAGGTACGTTTTATTATTATTTTTTTGCTTACACACATTAGTACATACTACCATCAGACATGAATTACACGAGTCTTGTTAGAGGTCATCAGCTAGGGTTTATTGTAAGTTTCTAGAAGCTCAATTTGTAGTTTCTTTTTAAAAATAGCCAGAGATGTTACGGTTTTAATGTTAATGTTCAGCTCGTTCCAAACTTGTGGGCCTTTACACGCCACACTGAAGCTTGTGCACTTGAGTGTTCTCATTTTTCCTTGTAAGAGGGTTTTACGTCTTGTATTGTGATCATGAGCAGGTGTAGAGATTGGGATAAGCTGAGCCAGTCTGTGCTTGGGTCTAAACACTACATTAGACATTATACATGCATTTTGAAAAAAGCTGCACTCAGTGAGTTTCAGAAGCTTATATTTATAGAATAAGTGATCGGTGGGGCTATTAAACTTGGCCCAAGAGATGGCTCGAATGGCTATCTAATTTCAAAAGATAGCTGGGGAATGTGTTGCAGTAATTTAGATGGGGTTCAAAAAGGGATCGGTACAAGATCAAAAGGGCCTCAAGGGGAAGAAAATGTCTCAATTTTTTAAAATAAGCCGACATACTTGATCAATATGTTTTTTGAAATTCAGGTGTTCGTCAATTTGAATTCCAAGAAATGTAATACAGTTTAGTCTTTCAATATTTATACTGTTTATTGAGATATGTAGATTTTCAAGATTTTTCCAGTTTCTATTAGACCGAAATACAATAAATTTTGATGATGATTTATTACAATTGAACCAGGTGTCTACTTTTCTTAATTCATCATTTACAGTGTTTTGTAGAAGTGTTGGGTCTTTGGGATAAAAAAAAGGTTTGTATCATCTGCTGTATCATCATGACCGGAACTGCTCTGTGAAATGTCCTTGAGCTGCCTGAAGGTTCCTGAAGTGTGGTGTTTCTGTCACCCACAGCAGTGCCTCTGCCGGAGGAGTTTGAGCTGCAAGGCTTCCTGGCTCTGAGACCTGCTCTACGAACTCTGGACTTCACTAAAGGCCACCAGGGGGCGCTCCGCACCAGACACCAGCGCCTGGTGTGCCTGGGCAAATGGGTTGCAGACACACAACCTTTGTAAGATCAGTGGGACTTTGCACAATAATAACTTTTCTTTTCTTCTTTTAACAAGAGGTGCCTGATCGGTGTTTTATTGCATTATGTTTAGTGCAGCCCTGTGAGGCAACTCCTGTTGTGATTGGGCTATACAAAACCATTGATTTGATTGATTGATTGATTGATTCATCAGCCCGATCGGTCTGATTGGCCTGATCGACTCATGAACTTCGGGAGGGATTTGATTGGCCGAAATAACATGCACTCTTAAAAATACCATAAACTATATATATATAAAAAAAAAAAAAAGACTAAAGACATACATGTCATTGTCACAGTAATAAAACAAAATGCTGTAAACCAAAACTGCTTTGTACAGGGTTCGAACAGTCATGAAAATCCTGGAAAAGTCATGGAATTTTAAAATCAAATTTCCAGGCCCTGGAAAAGTTTTGGAATTTTGAGAAACTTATTTTAGAATCCTAAAATATAGTAGAAAAAATAATGGGTAAATCAAAAGTAAATAAGGAATCATGGTGCACATTTTTATTCAGGCAGTTGTTGGTAGCCTGGTGAGACCAGAATGATTCCCCTCTATATTTTTTTATACAGAGGGGGATCAGTTTGGACACCCCGCCCCGGTTGGCGGTATTCGCAAAATCAAACCATTCCCGTGCAATCAGATTCATTTATTTGCGTCACGTGTTGTTCACGAGCGTCACTCACGGGACGCGGAAGTCCCTCAATAACAATCTACAAACGGAGCACGAGAGAGAGAAAGAGCGTGTCTCCAATCCACGGTAAATGACCAAAGACACATCGACAGTCGGGGAGTTTCGTGATTCATAATCCTGCGCAAATATGAACCTAAAACCGCCAATAACATCACATCAACGGCAGACGCCCGCCCTTCGCTGATTGGTTGACTCCACTTCCTGTTTGCTTGCGTACGTACCGCTGTGGGAAATGGAATCGACGCAGCGGTGACCAGACTCACTCGCTGCTTCAGAGGCGAGACTGGTTCCCAGGCCTCTAGGCCTGTAGCGGCGACACGTCCCCTGCCTGTATGCTCTGAAGGAGCTGGGCTACCTGAATAGCTAATACTAGCTAAAATGATGACAACAATGCGCTTATGGAGGAAATGATTGGAGCTGGCTTCATAATTACACGAACACGAGACCAGACGATGCAAAGCTGCTACCGCACAAAACCCTGGAAATGCAGACCACGTGAACTTTTCCTCAGGCGAGTAAAGAATCGAGGCTCTTGTTTCTACGCTCTTGCATGCATGTGTTTAAATTGGCTACATTAGCTCATGGTGCTTTATACTTGCATGGTCTTTGGCAATAACGTAACAACGGGACTATGGCAGGTGCCGCACGCGACCACAACCAGAGCAGCGCTTCAGGCCATTACGCCCGGATTAGACGAGCAAACTCACAGCGAACAAAACTCAAACAAAACAATTAGTGTTTGTTTCATCACGATCGCGTTGTGTGTTGAACAACGTTTCGTTAGTAAAATAAAACCTGCAGCTCTATTGTCTCTGTGGTTAGAGTAGGTTAAAGACGCATCTTCGGAGGTTTGCCATGTAACTTCACAACAGTATTATAAAAACGATAAAAGTAACAAAGCCATAACGTCAGGCGTGCAATAGGATTAGGATCTTATCCTGGCTGGGTCTTTTGCAGTTACTGCTCACTCCAGTGAGAATCTATTGGCACAAAGCATAGTCAACCATTTAAAATGTTATCGCGATATTACACAACGCGATCTCGTAATCGCAGAGCACACGATTTTGGAAGTGAATGGAGCAGTGAGATATGGCAGCAAACACTAAACTGCTGTAGGAAAAGTGTTGGAAACTACGATCCGAGGCAGGAGTCCGTGTCAGGTCTTATTTTGCTCTTTGAGCTGAATTGTCTCTAAATGGCTGCGAGTCAAAGAGAAATTAAAACGTGTCTGTGTTTGGCACCTCATGTCCCGTCTCCTTATGTCAATGTTCTTCTCTTTCTTCATATTGTCCAAAGTTACATCCCAAAACCAAAATGCTGCTCCTAATTCCACTGTGTTTTGGCGTGTGCTCCATCTCGCCTCTCCGTGTCTATCAATAACACGCATCTGAAGCAACGAGTCGCAGCTCAGACCGGGATTTGATTGGCCGAAATAATAAATAATAAATAGTTTATTTTTTGTTAATTGGGAGTTTGATTTCATAACATTTTCCCAACGAGTTAAAGCAGGTGTTTGTTCTTACTTTTCCTGCACTTTGTTACTGACTGGATCAGAGAGTTTTATCTTTACAACCAAAGTACTGATCGGTGCACTTCTACTTTTAAAGATGTTACGTGGTTTGTCACCTAACCCAGTGCTAACCAGGTGATCAAGATGGATTGATAGACTATTGTATGTATTGTCTGTGTGTCCAGGCTGATGCAGTGCCGCGTATCTGAAGACGGCCTGCTTACATTTGTCACTGACCTCCCCGAGCTGCCCATCGACGAGCCGCAGGAGCGAGAGGTGCTTCAAGAGTCCTCCAACAGCGAACAGAGCCCCAACGATTCGGGCAGCGCCAAGTCCAACATCTCTGTGGCCAAGGGCCCCACCAGCGTATCCATCAAAGAGAACCTGAAGCCCCGCGAGCCCAGCCGAGACTCCCCCCGCACCCCTCACCCCAAGGAGCCAGTGAAGGAGCGCTTCACCAAAGGGAGCGCCACCGCCGCCAAAACCGACAGCAAGTGGGACAGCAAGAAGAAGAGCGAGGTCAAGAAGAGCTCACAGGAGAAGATTTCTGACATCAGCAAACTAGTAAGGCTCTGGGAGTTATTGATAACATGACACAATATTCAACAACATCGTCGGATAGGCCACAGGGTTCAAAGTGTGTGGGGGAAAAAGACTATAAAGTATAGTCCGGAAATTACAGTAATGTCAGTGACTGATTTGAAGGGGTCATGTATATCCTTTGGAGCTTTTCCAGTATGTTTTGTTGACAAGCTGAGGCCCCCCTGGCATGGCTCTGAGGACCCCACAGCTGTCGCACATACAGCTGGAACCATATGTTTACATACACTTAAAAAGACACATTTGCGTTTTTTCTCACTGTCTGACATATGAAACCTTTTCCTTTTTTAGGTCAATTCGAATTAAAAAAAATATTTCTATCTGTCAAATTCCAGAATGAGAGAATTTTCTGCACAATTTTTGATAACTTTTTACAAAACCAAAGGTTTACTTACATTTCATTAATAGCATTGCCTTTAAATAGGGATGTAATGATTCACTCAAGCCCCGATTCGATTTTAAGTTCCTGATTTAGAAAAAAACAAACAAAAAAACACCTTTTTTTGACCAAAGGAATGTTTTTAAACTGGGGACAGGATAATTGGTTGACATTGGGGCGTTTGATGCACCTTAACGTGCACGCTTGTAAACGCTTGTACCCGTGCACGTATGTGCACTGGCGCTGAAGCCTTTTAAACAGGACTCAGCAATGATCCCGCTGTACTGGAGGCGGGCAGAGGGCGTGTCGTGATGTCCGCGTTACTTTCCTACGCTCTTTCAGAGTCTCGCAGTTTGATATATGAGGCCCCAGGTCTTGTGCTTTTGTTCTTGGGTTGATATTCACATCTCAGCACGTTCATCTCTGGGACACAGAACCCGCCTTTTTTCTGATCTATATGATGACTGGTCATTTCCATCATTGTTTGAACCAATGAACCTGACACCTTTTAAAGTGTTTTGAAATTGCACTCAAGGATGAACTAGACTTGTGCTTCCAAGGACATGACATCGTCATCTGGGTTTTCCCCAATTGTTTAAAGGTATAGTAGTCTGTAGTGTATGTAAACGTCTGACTTTGTAAAAAGTAACAAAAACATTTCAAAAAAATTCTCTCTCATTCTTCTAGCATTTCACAAAATACTAATTGACCTAAAAAAGTAAGTAAGTTAATTCTGTTTTTTATGTCAAACACTGAGAATAAAATGCAAATGTGTCTTTTTATGAAGTGTGTGTAAACATCTAGTTCCTGCTGTATTATGTCCTCCGCGGTGTGGGTTTGAGTTTCAGCTGTGACACTTGTTGAATGTCTCCAGTTCATTCTGGTTCAGTCATAGATTAAATCTCCCTGTTAATGTAGGTGTCATTGGATTATACTGGTGACATCCTTGTGTAAAAACAGTTTCAAGTCTCTGTGGAGTACTCGTGGTAACGCATTGTTGTGTCTCAGGTGAAAGCGCAGACCGAGCTGAGGAAGACTCCGGTGTCTGAGGTGAAAAAGAGCTCAGGGACTCCCACACAGACCACCTCCACCTCTCAGTTTGTGCCCATCCACCACCCGGGGGCCTTCCCCCCACTGGGCAGCTGCACAGGTATGCTTCAGCACTTACACACTCCTGTGCTGGATTTAATAAGAATCATAATAATGATGTGTTACCAAGTTTCTCATTATTCATTCACTTCATACTCTGTGGTGGTGAACTACTATTGTAGCCACAGCTGCCCCAGGGGTATACTGACAAAAGTGAGGCTGCTAATCAGCCCCTCCGACCTCCAACAACCACACTCTCATTCATTCTGACCTGTTGTACATGTTTTTAGTGGTAGGGGAAACCGGAGTACCCAGAGGAAACCTACGCAGACAAGAGGAGAACATGCAAACAGCCCACACAATCCAACCCAAAACCCGGGGCTGTGAAGCACAAGTGCTAACCGCTCTGTAGAGAAGCTAGTACTGTAGTCAGGTCTTTTTGAATATGAGTGAATGTGAGTTAAGTGTAAAGTTACTTTAAATATCAAAACCCCTAATTTCCCTCATTCCTTTGTTTGATAGAGTGTTTGCAGATCTTCTGAAATGATGATTATGTTCTTGCCAACATTGGATTTGGGCATTCAAAAGCATTGGATACCAAATGACTTCCTGCTCCATGTTCAAAGCCTGTGCTGTATGACCTCCTGGCACAGTTTAGTGACTAGTGTTATCTTGGTAACATTTGTCATTGTAAGGGTTGTGTCTCCTCCAGGCTTCCCTCCCTCTGCCTACATGCTGACTCCTCCTGTGCCCTTCCACGGGCTGCAAGGGTTCGCCTTCTCCCCCGGGCCTGTGTCTGTCCCGGGACACTTCCTTCCCCAGGCCCCCCCTCAGCCCAGTAAGTCGTCCCACCCGCCCCACACCCAGCAGCGCTCTCCTCCTCAGGGCTCACCGGCCTCAGCGGGTCAGCCCCAGGCGCCTGGAGCCCCGACTGTGAACCAGCAGCAGGCTCTGCAGCAGCAAGCTCTGCAGCAGCAGGCTCTACAACAACAAGCTCTGCAGCAGCAGGCTCTGCAGCAGCAGGCTCCACACCAGGCCCCCCAGCAGGTGGCGCTGGGTAAGAGTCCCCCTCATCAGCTGGGAATACCGCAGGTACGTCTAAACACTGCAGATGTGTCACTTTCTACCAAGCTCAGACTTTCTGCTCGAGCAGTTTGGAGTATTTTCCAAATCTGCTGTTAACCATGTTTTAACTGAGTTCCTGGTCCAAAACAAACTTGGTAATAGTGTCTTTTATGACCTAAGAGCTAAGAAGAAGCTTCTGTAACTAGAAGCGAAACTTTACCAAAACTCAGTCCAGTTGATGATTTAACCTTTTCTACTGTTAGTACTCTCTGGGTAAATGAGAGCCTTCACAAACATATTGCTACCAAGTAACGAGCCAACTATAGGAATTATCTACGCTTCAACCTCAGATGCAGACACAGCAATGGTATTCGTCGTCAGCGTCCATGTACTCTGCAGCAGAGCAGAACAAAGACCTGCTACTTGAGTGATACTGTAAACAACTTGAGTAGGGAAGTTTGACAGTTTTTGTTCTCTCCTCCTGGGAGGAGCATGGGTCTTATGTTTAGTCCACTTTGAGTAATAGTTTCTTTTATGACCTAAGAGCTAAGAAGATGCTTCTGTGTGAGCAAAACCTCCTCAACTTTACCATAACTCAGTCCAGTTGATGATTTAACCTTCTACTACAATCCTGGGATAGTATTTTGCTTCATTCGTGCGGGTTTGAGTGATCCTGTTTTTTCTTCTACTGCTAAAGCGCTCCCATCTTTATGTCCTAGATTTAGCTGTTTAACAGATAGAGCCTGAGGTTGTGTTCATTATCGTGCCATAAATCTATCAGCATGCAGTTTGCTAAAAATGGTGGCGTGTAGTTGTATTGTTCCAATGGTAATTCTTCCTGTTACCAACAGAGCACTGCAAACAACACACATGATTCTTAAAAGATTAGTCATTGCTCGTTAAGTGTCTTTTCCATATACACACCTTAATTAAAATAAAGTGAAATATAATTTGTTTAATGAGCAGCAATTCTGAACAATATGTCCATTTAATCAGTACTTTTGGAGAGGGAGTAAAATATTCTTTAGAAATAATAACAATAAACAATACTCTTAGACCGATTTATTTCTGTATGGTATAGTTTATTGTGTAACGATTCCTTTCTCATTATTGTCCAGTTCTTGCAGGAGCAGCAGTCCCCTCTGTGGAGCCAGGGCTCGGGGCCTAAACTGCCTCTGCCCATAAAGCAGCCTCAGCAGCCGCAGCAGCAGTCTCTCTTCATGTCCTCAGACAACAGTCTCAAACATTTCGACCCTCCGCAGCCCTCCATGCCCAGTTTAGACAAGAAGTTCCCCCCCAGCGTCAGCCTGCCTCCAGAGAGGCTGTGGGAGTACTCCAACCCGGCTGTGATGGAGCGTCTGAGGAGGGAGAGGGAGCAGGAGGTGCCCACGGGGCGACCCCTCTTCCAGGTAGGCCTGTCACGATATTAGTGATGTATATCGTCATCCTCATCCTTCTGGTGAAATCTTTATTAAAAAAAACTTAATTGTGTGTTAAATTGAGCCTGCTTAGAATTACATGTATTGATTGAGAAAATACATGCAAAAGGAGAGTAGTTACAGGGTACGTTTTGTTTTGTTCAAAACAGCCTCTCGTCTCTTTTGGGGCGACGTGTCTGTCAAACCCCTGCAGCATTTTCTTAACCACTGGCTTTTGAACAGTGCAGAACGGAAACGTGCCTGTACTAGGGCAGCATCATTTCATGATTTTGATGGGGGAAAAAATTAATTGCAATTTTTCGGACAAATAGTGCAATTCAATATGCAATTTTTATATTTGATACATTTAAATGCATAAACTGCTAAAATTATGAGTGAAGGAAGTCATTTTACTTTTAAACTTTAGTCAAACATCTTCCTGCTCAAATTGCCCCACATTAGAACAGTACACAATAATCTACTTTCAAAATTTCACTACTCAAAAAAAACATAGGGAACACTTGAACAACACAATGTAACTCCAAGTGTTCCAGCGATTAAAATATTTAATCGCAGTTAATCTCATGAACGATTAATCACACATTTTTATCTATTCTAAATGTCCCTTGAATTATCATTTTAATACTCTAATACTCCTATCGGGTTCCTCAAATCTACAGCAAACATGGCGTGCAGGTGGGGAGGGTTAGAAAGCAGTTCATTTTTACAACGCCACTCATAGTAGGCGTTGTTTTGCTGAATGTCCAGTTTTATGGGATAAAAGTATCATTAGCATGTTCTGGTTTCTCGACTTTAGAGAAAAGAGTTTAGCTCTTTAGCAACAACAGCAGCACATACTATATGTGACAGGCGCCGCACATGTGATAAAAATAATGCAGCTGCAAGAAGGGAGGCAGTGGTAAAATAACAAGGCAACAGCTTCTTACTGATCTGAGGAGGGCAGTTTCTTCAGGTCGGGTAACGGCTGCTCCACTGTAGTCCAAACTTCGTTTGGTTTGACAAAAAGAGTCCAAGACGTGGTGAAAGTAAAGCCTCAGAAAAATGTCTGCTCCTCGTTTCCTGATGAGTCCATAAGCGATTTCAATGGTGTCCTCAGCGGTGTTGGCGAAACAGACCAACAAGTTCTATTTCTCCTTCTGTAAACTCTCGGTCATGACACGCTCCTGTTTGAGTGACAGCAGCAGAGTGGCTGTGGCGGCTTTGTGTATCGGCAAATTAATCGTGTGATTAAAAAAATGCCCGCTGTTAAAATTGACTTGCGTTAATAACGCAATATTTATTTATGTCGATCAAGTGTTCCCTTTATTTTTTAAGCAGTATATTTGGTTCTATGTGGACAGCGCCCTCTTCTGGAGGAGTTTCCCTGACATTCAGAGTCTAAGGCAGTGGTTCCCAACCTCTTTTCCTTGAAGCCCCACCTGGGCGTGCTGTAGTTGGGCCACACCCCCCCCCCCTGTCCAAAACTGTGGCCCCCACAAATGATTGAAAAATGAAAATAATTGCTACGAAGTATTTATTTCGAACAAATAAACTGCAATTGGAGTGTGTAATGCACCTGTAGTCCTTACTGAGTCATATTTGATGATTTTAGACCATCTATTTTGCTCAAATACTATCATTTATGACCTGACCCTCTGACCAGGCAAAGCCCCTGCTTTAGGAACCACTGCTCTAAGGGACAGCCACGGGACTAAAATAAGTCCGGGATGGAATCAGTGTCTGTCTAAACGCTCCACAATTCTGATCAGTGAACTGAATGATGATCTATCATTCAAATACCAGAGACGGATAAAAAAAGAAAAACCTCACTCTCTTGAGATTAGGTCATTGCATTAGTCCAAACCTCAATTGCAATTCGATTGCCGCCTCTAATGGCAACATCTTTACAGCAACCTTTTGAAGCAAATATGAGGTGGATTTTTGTAAAACCAGCAGCTTTCTGGAGCTCAATATCTGGAGCTATACACAGTGCCTTGCGAAAGTATTCGGCCCCCTTGAACTTTTCAACCTTTTGCCACATTTCAGGCTTCAAACATAAAGATATAAAACTGTATTTCTTTTGTGAAGAACCAACAAGTGGGACACAATCATGAAGTGAAACGAAATTTATTGGATATTTCAAAAAATTTTAACAAATAAACAACTGAAAAATTGGGCGTGCAAAATGATTCAGCCCCTTTACTTTCAGTGCAGCAAACTCTCTCCAGAAGTTCAGTGAGGATCTCTGAATGATCCAATGTCGACCTAAATGACTAATGATGATAAATAGAATCCACCTGTGTGTGAACAAGTCTCCGTATAAATGCACCTGCTCTGTGATAGTCTCAGAGGTCAGTTTAAAGCGCAGAGAGCATCATGAAGAACAAGGAACACACCAGGCAGGTCCGAGATACTGTTGTGGAGAAGTTTAAAGCCGGATTTGGATACAAAAAGATTTCCCAAGCTTTAAACATCCCAAGGAGCACTGTGCAAGCGATAATATTGAAATGGAAGGAGTATCAGACCACTGCAAATCTACAAAGACCCGGCCGTCCCTCTAAACTTTCAGCTCATACAAGGTGGCGCTACAAAGTATTAACTTAAGGGGGCTGAATAATTTTGCACGCCCAATTTTTCAGTTGTTTATTTGTTAAAAATGTTTGAAATATCCAATAAATTTCGTTTCACTTCATGATTGTGTCCCACCTGTTGTTGGTTCTTCACAAAAAATTACAGTTTTATATCTTTATGTTTGAAGCCTGAAACGTGGCAAAAAGTCAAAGTTCAAGGGGGCCGAATACTTTCGCAAGGCACTGTAGATCCTGTTTTCATGATCCGTCCCTCTGTGCGGGCGTTGCGCGCTGAAAAAATACCCTGACCTGCACATCACTCATCACATAACTATGGATCATACAGAGAGCGTGGAGCAAGTCAAACTCAAGAATAGTTTTACACATTGGTGAAAAATCTTACTTAGAGGTTGGAATATAAATCCCAATGACTTACAAAGTACAGTACCTTGAAATAAAATGAATTGTATCTTGCAGTCCAGTTCGAATGCTTCTTAGCTCCTTCTGCTTTTCTACATCTTTGCTTGGCTTATCTCTGCCCAACTTTTTTTTTTTCCTCACTTGCTTTCTCTCTGTCCTCCCTTTCCCTTTCTGCTGTGTATCCTGGCGGCCCCTGGGGGGCGTAGGACCCTAAGTCGTCTCCTCTGCTGCCTCCTGACCTGTTAAAGACTCTGGCAGACTTTGGGGAGGACGAGGGTTTGGGCTTCCCCAAAGCGCCGTCTCTCTTCCACGCCCTGGCCTCTCCTCTCAGCTCCGCTCCCGGATCAAACCTCTTCGTATGTAGCTCTGTTTTACCACCGGTACAGCTGCACGATTTGACTGCACGCACGGGCTCTGCTCCGTCAAACATGTAACCATTCTGGTCCAGTTTCATTTTCCAATCAACATCAAAGGCCCTATACCTCATTTTCATAAGTAGTGGAACACGATGACTTTTGTACTTTAAGGCGAGACACGGCAGGTGAAGCCATTGATACTTCATGCAGTTGTCGACGTGGAGATTCTGTAATAGTTTTCTCCCTTCACGTCTTAGTTTTCATGTCGGAGTATACAAATGACAAAACTTACCCCGTACAATGCTTATTTTATGACGTTTTGTCGTTAGCGAGGCGGAGATGACCAGGAGAAGTAGCTAGTACATCGCTTCGCACATTTATTCTCAAATATTGACATATTTTACATTTGAAAAAAACAGGACTCACTTTGAGTTTTTACAGATTTTTTTACTTATGATTGATTAGCTTATTCAAAAACTACTACTACTACTTATATGTCAAAAAAAATAAAAAAAATAAACATGTATCTATCCATTATTTTGGCCATGTTAATAAACGAAATGTCAGGAAGTGGAAAACATAAAATGACAGAAAACCTTTTTATTTGTATTTTTTTTACAATACAGTTTTTTCCCCTCATGTCAGTTTGTTTGTTTGTTTGTTTATTTCCTTATTTGGTGTCTTGCACCTTTAAAGGTGCCCAGCCCACATGGGCTTATAAGACACAAAAATGCAGGCAGACAACAGAAAAACATTAAACAAAGAGTGTCCTCTTACGTTGAAGCCAAGCGCTTAATAAAAACGTAGACAAATAAAATGGCTTATACTTAAACAAATACTTAAGCCTTTCCTCATCTGATAATTCAAACAAATTTACAGAAACATCAGACAGTTTACAAAATAATAACCTTCTCAAATCATGATATAAAGGACAATAAAACACAAAATGCAATTCGTTTTCAATATCATCTAACTGACACAAACAACATGTCCGCTCCTCCTCTGGGACCGAGTGGAATCGACCCGTCTCCAGAGCCAGGGGCAGAGTCCCAGACCTCAGCTGAGCACAGACTGACCTCTGACCTCTAGGCAGGTTCAGGGTCACATAGGGCTCAGGGCCAAAATGATCTTTTATCAAAAAATAAGTTCTCAGCTTTGGCTTACACAGGACATCAGTTAACCATTTATGTTTATACTTTTCAAAGTAGACTTTTGCAATTTCTCCAACATTACATCTCAACTTGTTTCTAAAAATAAACTGGAGATCAGCATCAACAAAAATGTTCTCCATCTGCGCACTCCAGCCATATCTATTAGACAGGTCCCATTTAAAAATGTGTTTGGACAGTCTTGTGTCAGGCATATTGATGAACCTATTCCACAACCGTACCATGTCACAAACATGCCTCACTTCGCATGGTTCCCAACCCATGTCTCCGTACAGAGCAAGCTTAGGGGTGTTTTTGTGTACACCTAAAAAATACCTTAGAGCTCTGCATTGAACTTTTTCACTGTGGGTTTGTTTACAGTAACCCCAGACCCCAGCACCATAATCCAACACAGGACAAACACAAGATCTGTACAGCTCAGTGTAGGTTTTATAACCTAGATCACGACATGCCTTAAGTCTGTTTATAACGGCGCCGAGAGCTCTCCCTGCGGATTCAGACAGTGATTTAATCCCTTCGTCAAATGTGAGATGTTCATCTACAGTAAATCCAAGATATTTGTACTTTTTAGTAAAAGAAAGGACTATAGTGCCAAAACAGAATTTAACGTGTGATAATGCAAAACTTGAGTTTTATCACAATTTATCAACAGTCTCATTTTGTTGCACCAAGCATGAACAATATTCAACATTTTCTGAAGGTCTGATTCCTTTTCAGCCAATAGCACGATGTCGTCCGCATACAACAAAATACAGAGTTTCAAGTCTCCCACATTAATGCCCACATCTGCCTCTTTTACTTCATTTACTAAATCATTAATATATATGGCAAATAATGTGGGAGACAGAACATCACCTTGTTTTACGCCATATGGTGTTGGGAACCAGTCAGTTAAGTGGTCATTTACTTGAACACAAGATGTAGGATTTTTATAAATAGCCTTAACTGAGTCATAAAATTTACCGTCAATACCCATTTTTAATAACACATAACCAAGTAAATCTCGATTAACACAGTCAAAGGCTTTCTGAAAGTCTATGAAACAAGCAAAGGTAGACTTTCCCTCTTGTTTTCTAGCATTTACTACAGTGATAAGAGAATAAATGTGATCTATACAGGCTCTTTTCTGCCTAAACCCATTCTGTTCGTCGGCCAATAGGTTAAGGGATTCCAGGTAGCAAGTCAACCTCTCATTGAGAATACTGGTATACAATTTGTATACACAACTAAGAAGACTTATTCCTCTGTAATTCATCGGCACTCGAGGGTCTGAACTCTGTGACTTTGGAATAGGTTTGATTACAGATTTGTGCCAGTCTGTGGGGACCAAGCCCTGCTCAAAGCAAGTAAACAGTAAATGATAAATCACTGGGAACAAATCAGGCTGTTTCAGCAATTCATTAGACAAGTTATCAAATCCAGTCGCTTTCTTAACCTTGAGTTTATCTATAGCCCTTTTCACTTCACTTTCTGTAGACTCAAAATTTAAGTATGGATTAGATGAAAACTTTGCAGAGATTTCCATTTGGTTCTTTAGCGTCTATCATTTCAAAATAAAAATCATCCCACTCAGGGGACACAACACTACCTGCGAATAACGCTTTGAATTCAGATTCCCATTTCTTTAACACCACTTCAAAATCAAAACATAAGGATCCATCCTCCAAAATTACTTCTAGTGGTATCTTTTTAACTTTCCTTGGACCAAGTTTATTTACCAGACTCCAAAAATTTTGGGGGTTATGAATTTGATTATGTTCAATTTTTATAGCTAGTCCTCTTTGATATCTTCTCTTGTTTGCTCTAAGTCTTTTATCAAACTGGTGTTGTTTATTTTTAAAATAGTATAAATGGTAAAAGTAATGGTCAGCAAAAGTTTCTTTAAATTATTATATTTTTCCCCTATTCACCTGCAGTGTCTTGCCTTACATGAATCAAACATTCCTTTCATATGTCATGTGAAATAGTAACTAAATGTTTTACTTAGGACTACTCATCAGTAGTCAAGAAGAAGTAAAAATACTGAAAGATAAGTCGACTCCAAAAAGTACTCCTCTCCTCTGCATATTGCTTTTTCTCGAGGGTTGTCATTAGTAACCCGGAGTAGGGCGAGCGTGTACTGACTGGAGTGACGTCTGGGTCTAAATGTAGAACATGAGCAGCAGGCTGATGGCTTTTTCTGTCTCGTCTTTGTGACCTTCAGAATCGGACGGAGGCTGGAATGGAGAGCATGAACCAGGTTCCCTCTCTGCTGCAGGGCTTCCCCATGCAGGTCTGATCATAATAATAATAATAATAATTCATCGGTTTTATATAGCGCTTTTTTGGACACTCTTTACATCGCACTATTCATTCACTCCATACTTGGTGGTAAGCTACTACTATAGCCAGGCTGCCGGTCTGTGCCATCGGCCCCTCCGACCACCACCAATCACTTACTCACTACATTCGCTAGGCTTCCTGGTGTTACCAAACGGTCTCCCATCCAAGTACCGACCAGGCCCTTCCTGCTTAGCTTCCAAGGTCTGACGGAATCGGGCAGAACAAAGGCAGTATGGCCACAACCATGACCATGTCTGCTTTCAGATGTAGTACAAACGCTGGGTCAGCTTTCTGTCTGACATGTGGATCTCCAGTGTTGCTGTATACACAGAAATGACCTTATCCAGAGTTTCAGCTGAATCGCTTTTCCCCTGGCAACTCATACCCAGCCCAGTGCCAGGTTGACCCGTGTACACAAGTGTCTCCACTGGCCAGAGCAGGGTCAAACAGGGTCAAAGCGCTGAACTGATACTAACGTGACCAGACTTCTGGTCTCTTTATAAGCCAGAGGAGAGAGGACCGCCCTCACTGAAACAGGCAGGTCATACAGAGTTAGTATTTTACATCGCTGTTGAAAAAGGTGAATGGCACGGTGGTGGCACCGTGGCGCAGCAGTTAGCGCTCGTGCCTCACAGCTCGGAGGTACCTGGGTTCAATTCCCACCTGGACGGGAACTGCATGTTTTTCCCGTGTCTGCGTAGGTATCTTCCGGGTACTCCGGGTTCCCCCTACCACTAAAAACGTGTGCAATAGGTGAATCCTCCAGCCAGGACACCATGGACAAATACCGCCTTTTGCTGACGTTAATAAAATCAAAAACTAGAGGAAAGAAGCAGCTAAGACAAACTATGAAGTAAGCTAATTATACTAACAGCAGCTAATCCCCTCTCAAAACCTCAGAATGATGTGAAATCCCCCTTGCAAACAAGATGTGTCATCTCAAGGGGTTTTCCAATAATACAATGAAATTGAAAACAAATTGAAATATGGAATCATTCAGAGGGCTGTCTTCTCTCTCTGACTAGAGGGCCAGAGGCTGTTCATAAAGTCAAAATGCATAAACAAAACGAGGGTAGATGGGCACCGTGCCAGTGGACAAAGGCTAATTGTAGGATAGTCCGATGTCAGAATACTATCCAGGTCACAAGAATACTAATTCCATACCACATGTACACTGTGTTTTTTCTTTTTTAAACAGCTGAACCAAAACAGCATGTTCAGCCAGTCCTGCGGGAAGAGCCTACCTCCAAACTCCAAACCTGAAGCTCCGCTCATGCCCCAGGAACATCCCATTTACTCCCTGTTCGAAACGCCCTGGTCTCCTTCTCTTCCAGCCAGCTCGGGTAAGCACTAAACTTATTACATCGAGAAAACAAATTCTAAAATGAAAATAGAAGCAGAAGTAATGATCATTTTCATTGTTTGTCAGACCACTCGACTCCGGCCAGCCAGTCCCCTCACTCGTCCAACCCCAGCAGCCTACCCTCCTCTCCCCCCACTCACAACCACAACAACCAGCCCTTCTCCAACTTCGGGCCCATCGGCACCTTAGACAGCAGAGAGCGCCGCCTGGTGGACCGCTGGAAGACTGACAAAAAAGGTCAGGTACCAACAGTTAAGAGAAAAAAACTATTATCAGGGCTTAAAGTATTCCGGACGGATTTTCGGCTTGAGGACAAGACCAGGCTCCGGCGCAGGCACAATTTATTTATCAGGCTGCAAATTACAGTCGGAGGCACTTCAATCTAGCCTTCATCAACATACCTGTTTCAAAGTCCTGGTTGAAAAAGTCCTGGTTGAGCCACAGAAAGTTCAGGCTCAGGATTTTTTTTCACTTTTAGCCCTGTATAATATGTTGAAACTAACTAGAAATAAAATGGTAATGTAAATAAAATGTGGTCTTTGTTCTCAGGCCCTGGCAGTGGCTTTGGCCTGGACTACCTGCCCAGTGCCCCCTCTTCTGAGTCCAGTTGGCCTCAGAGCAGCTGGACCAACCAGGAGTCTCCCATGGAGGAGTCCACGGTGCTCCCAGACAGCCTGAAGGTAACAATTCCCAGCTCACTGCGCCAGCTGCTTAGCGAGAACCTACACCAACTAGGGATGTGTGTTTTCTGTAACCAGTAGTCGGAGCCCTTAACAGTTAATAATCAGTTGACCCCCGCACTGAAATTGAGCCCTTTGCTAAAGTGTACTATCACCCAGGCGGCTGGTTTAAGGAGGGCCTGGTTGTGATTCATGCACAAACCACATTTCCCTTTTGGTGCTTTGACAGTTTGTTGATGACTGTTAATGAAGATCACCAATGACCAGTGTTTAAAGTTAGGCTCCAACATCAGTGATGAAGTTCTCTACATTTTATTTTTGTCCCCAATATTGTCAATGTCAGATCTAAATAAAGGTGTTGTATCACAATAAGATTTGATCATTTACATATGAGCCTGTACTTTTCCAGACCTCCGATACCCCTACTGAAATTCTTTTCTTGATTTGGTCATTGTACCCCCTACACCAAACACCATTCCATTCCACTTTCACCATTCTATGAATTGCTACTTGTGATAAACACCATTGATTGAACTTAAGAAGCCCATGATTGTGTCTACTCTGCTAGTGTTTACAGTTTGTGTGTTTTCAGTCTGGAGCCCTGTGCATTGATCAGAAGTACTGTTTAAGAAGTGTAGTGACTGTTACCTGTCTGTTTGTGTCCAGTCGTTCTGGTCGAGCTCCATGATGCAGCCGGGCCCCTCCGCTCTGGAGCAGCTCCTCCTGCAGCAGCAACAGCAGAAGCAGCAACGTGCCCACGCTGCCATGGGCAGCATGGGTAACATGGGTAACATGGGCAGCATGGGCCACATGGGTAACATGGGCCACATGGGCCACATAGGCTCTATGAACCCGCCACACTGAGCACCCACGGCTGCAGCAGCGGCTCATCTACACCCATGTCCACAGGAGGAGACTCGGTGGATAGCTAACACCAGGCTGCTTTCAGAGCACACCCGCTCACGGCCAATTACAGGGAGACCGTCCCTAGAAGCGTCCTCGGAGGAGTTCCACAGCGGCAAGTCCTGGCCTCAGGCACACGCTACATGGAAGATGGGAGGATTTTAACACAAGCGGGAAGGAATTCTGAAAGTTACCTTCAACCATGCAAACTTTTGAGCTTTGGAATAATTTTGGATTTGCATTCCAAAATTATTAGGCAAAAACAAAAAGAGGGTTATGGGTATATTACCATTAAGATTGTATCATACTTTTAGCCAAGTTTTTTCTCTTGTATCAAACTATTAAGTTCTCCAAGTATTGAACTAGAGCAGTAGAGCAGAAAAACTCCAGGCTTGTATCATTACAGCAGAAAAGGACTTCTGAACTGACGGGTTAGGAGGGAGAAGATCTGACGAGGACCCAGCCGCTGTATTACAATAAGACGATCCAGCGCGGCTTCAGCAATGACAGACATTTTTATGGAAGAATCAAACCGTACAATTTTATCCTGATAAGTGATTTGGACCCTTTGGGGGAGTGTGGGAAAGTGGTATCCCAGTGATGTTTTGTAAAATAGTTTCTAGTTTTGAAAAAGTAATTGTGTCGGCGCGGTAGGGTGATGCGTTGAGGTCTGGGCGGCGACGCCGGCTCCTGTGAAACATGAATGTAGCACATCGGTCAAAGTGAGAAGAAGACGGAGTCCGTAGCAGCGACTCGGACGTGTGACCTGCGCATACTGTGTTCTACCGAGCTTTACTACGGCTTTTCAAAAGTACTTATCCACGCGTAATCACTTCTAATAATGTACATTTATGGAAAAGGAGAAAATGCACTTCCGCCCCATTATCCAAGAATACCATGCGCCAAAAAAAAAAAAGGGTATCCAAATGCAAGACACGCTTTGTAGTAAGTGCAATTTGAGTGCTGAAATGATCCAAGTACTCTTAAAAACACGAGCGGTGTGTGTGAGCATCATCAGGCGGTGCAGGATCACATGTGTAAATGATACAAAATGCTATTTCAGGTATGGTTTTTGACGAGGGAACAACTTTCTGACACGGTTAAGTCGGAAACCTAGATCTTTGCTCCGTATGGGACCTTTAAAGTGGACATAACCTGTATAACTGCGGCTTAGAAACCTGCGTTTTGGGCACTTCAGCATCGATCACGTCACTTCAGATCATCCCCCTATGGAAAGGAGAGTTTTCCCCGGGGCTTTGATTAAACATGCTAAAAACAGTACGCGAGACTCACGTTTTTTTTTTTTTAACCCAACGGCATGCTATCAAATCACGGCGCGGTTTGAGCGCAGACTGGCTCCGTCGGACGCTTTCGGATTGGATCTAGGACGCACCCGAAAATCCGGGAAATGCAGATCGGAGAAAAAGAAACGACCAAACTAATGAGGTCTGTTTTTTTTTTGATTTTTTTTTTTTTGATGAAGGAACAACATTATCGTTAACCCCACAAAAGTTGACCTCACGCGTGATCTCGTGAGGCGGCTTTGACAGGAGGCGACCTACCGCCTCGTCAGACCGTCGGTTTCGCGCTCTGCTACGTCGCCGTTTGGATCTACTCCTATTTGTTTGGTATTTTCACGTACGAGGGCCGTCATACCGGCGCGTAAAGGTGAAACGTACACTTCCGTAAGCACATTTAAAGATCCTGGTCCAACAGACGGATCGCGTCATCGTTTAAGGACCAGTGAGCGTTGAACCGTTTATTTATTTGTAACTGTCTTTTGTATTGACGAGGAAGTTCCCAGAGCACATTTAACAGGCGAGTGGGGACTGGGGTATGAACTGTTAAACACACACAACAATCACACGCATTTAGAGGACGTTTGCCGAACTCTGAACTAAAGAGTGAAAACCCAAAACCTCACGGAGACGGAAGAGTTTGCTTTTTTGCGGAGGACTTAATATTACCCGGATATAATCACAGATTTCAACTCTAGTGCGGTTGATCCTGCAGCCTTATTGACATTCTATTCTGTTCTTACTCTTTGTAAGTGATGATCTTTGTTGGATCGACGGGATAATATGAGAGCGAGTATCATGTTGTCGAGCTGATGCTAAAGCATTTGCCAAGGACCACAATCGCAAAAGGAATAATAGATTCTAAGTAGTTCTCGCACACCGGACCGCTTAAAAATGACCCGAACAACAGAAATGCAAAAAATAATAATAATTTAAAGAATTTAAAGTCCAAAACGGCCTGCAGTAAAAAATAATAATAATAATAAATACTTGTGATAAATATAGGAAGACCCATGCTACATCTATGGGCTCCATTTGGCCCTTGGATCACAGTTTGGACATTCTTGTTTACGTTTCTAGAGATTCCCCTGCCCCTTTCTTTTTTGAAGTCCCATGTTGTTGATCCTTCGGCTTTTACAAATCCGTTTGGACACTGTTGCCTGGGCATTTTTATAACATTTTATAACAGGAGAAAGTGGTTTCCGAGCGCAGACTCGACTGCAGGCCGTTAGCGAGACCAGTTCGATCGCAGTGAGGCTGTCAGGATTTCTCCAAATGGTCCGTTTATGTTGAGGGAACAATATGGGCTCTTTACCAACGGCGTGAGGAGCGAACTACCATCTCAGCAGCAGAACCGTGACCAGTTCTTTTTTTTTTTTTTCAAATGGAGTGTTGTAGTGAGCTTGGGGAGCTTCTTTAGTCCTGCTTTCGAAATCGTCCACTGTGATAAAAGAGTTCTGAACTTAAAGTGGACTTGGCTTCCGCCCATCTTTGTGCTCGTGCTGTTCCTTGTGTGCATTGTGTTTTGGATCTAATGCTTTTTTAAGGCGAAGGAGGGGGGGAGGGGGGGTGGACCTGTCAGAGAAACGCACTTAGTTATTCGGTGTTTTGTGTTTGTCGCATCAGCCTTCAATAAAATCTCTCCTGACTTTCTCGTGAAGTTTTATTTCCCTTTCTTTAGTAAATTGATGCTGAACTGTTTAGTGTTGAGCAAAACTGTGATTGTGACTTATTAACCTCTTACTGAGCACATTTTCTCCAGTTCGGTTTTACGTGTGCTCAATTCAGACGTGGGTTAAAAGGTTAACGAGTTCCTGATGAAACCAGCAGGGGGCATCATCTGCTCTTGAGCCGCAAAATTCGAATCCTAAAGTTTCTTAAAGGAACTCCGTGGAGTAGGAGAAAGTAGACAAATCTAAAGTTAAGGAAGTCACAGCTTCATCACTGTAGTAAAGATGAGTTTCGGACACATGCACCAGGATGTTTGGCTTGTATGAAGAGAAATTAAGCCCTTAAATGTTAGCATTAAATTGGATTCGAACTGGCATCGAATCTGAAGACTTGACATGAAAAAAGGTCTTGCATTTTTCACATAATTATTCACGTAAAATATTATTTGCACGTATATATTTGTGAATAGAAGGTATGTTTTGCTTTTTGAATCTCTGCTTCTGTGAATAAAACATATTTTAGTGTTTGTGAATCTGCTTTTGCATGTGCCAATTTGAATCTGCATTTGTGAATCACCTAAAGGGTGAATTATTCTCCTTTGTGGATAATGAAACAAATTTCACACCTTTTTATGAAAAATCTATGCACAGTTTTAAATCCTCGCAAAATCCACTAGGGGCAGTGTGATGACCGACTGCACATTTCCAATGGAGACGCTATAGCCAGGGAAGAACACTAAAAAAAAAACGTGTCTTTATGATTTTTGGAAACATAGCTGTTTAAACTAATTCAATGGCGCTGATTTCAAAAATCAATATTATCAAGCCAAATTCTTGTGTTATGATCACGTCATTGCCCACAAATGGTAAATGAGTTTCATGAAAGGCCAATGTTACACTCGCATTTCCTTTTTTGTGTTCATAAAAGTGGATGATGAAGTCAATGTCAATTATCATAAAGCAACATAACTAAGGTTCAATCTGCTGATTTTGATACCAATTTACATGCAATTCTGCTTCCACTGTTTAGTTATTATTCATATTTCACAAGAGGTTTTTTTTTATGACTAATGGTCTCGTCCAACCATCCATCCATTTTGTTCCGCTTTACAGACCCTCACAACACGTTTGGGTCTGCCAGGTCTGACCGGCTTCCTCCCCTGCCAGCGGATCCAGATCACCCCCCCCCCCCCCCGAGTGTCCAAGCGGCCGGAGTCGATCATCGACCTCCGGCCTAGGGTGTCTCGGTCCCAAGTACACTTATGGACACCCTTGTGCTTAAACATGGTGTTCAAACGGTAACTTGCACAAAAGTCCAATTATAGAACACCGCTCAGGTTCAGATCGGGGAGGCCGTTCCTCCCCATCACCCCTGTCCAGGTCTCACTGTCGTTGCCCACGTGGGTTGTTGAAGTCCTCCAGTAAAACAATGGAGGCCCCCAGTCGAAGCACTTTCTAGTTCCCCCTGGAGAGGACAGGTGCAGTAAGGTGGGGGGCTGGGGTAAACTTTTCAGCAGATTTTGGACACCTCAAGCACTCCAACAGACTCAAGCAGGTAATAGTTTTTAACAAACACTTTACACTCTGTCTTCTTGGAATAACTAGAGATGAACGAGGTGCTATCACACCGTGTGATTACTTGCACTATGTGCCAGCAGGAGTATCAAGACGTCCATATCTCTCGCAGAGACAGTAACGCTATCAACATACTCATTGAGATGAACGAAATACAATCTGTGATGACCGATTTGACCATGAACACAAAAATGTAATTGAATTAGTATAAACATCTATGTTTCCAAAAATCAGAAAGATCAGTTTTTAAGTTAATTTTTTTTACAGTGTTCTTCCCTGGCTATAGCGTCTCCATTGGAAATGTGCAGTCTGTCATCACTGGGCAAAGACAATGTAACAAGGTTTTTGCTGTATTCGCAACATCCTCTGTGGTGGCAAAAATAAATGTACTCTCCAACAACAAAAAGTCGGGTACCGCTGCTTTAACGCTTTAAAGGTGCAGTATGCAACTTGACCTCAGCACACTTGATCCTGAGACCACCATGATGGAAAGTAAAGGAAGCCTCGCTGACCACTCATACAGGCGCGGGGTCAAATATGCACAAATATCAACTTTTCCCCACTAAAAAGTTGCTTAACCTCTTAACCCCTGCCTCAACCGAGTGCCTCTTTCTTCAGTTTGGCTTTACCCAAATCTAAAAGGCCCTCGACTGCAGAAAGCTATGGCCTACAAAACTGATGGTAACTTTTTTTTGTCACTTGGTTGCTTTTTGTCACATTTTTATTAAGTGTTTTTGTAGTCGTTTTTTTGTGTAGTTTTTTCCGATATTTTTTTTCTGCAAAGTGAGAGCTTTGAAATGAAACGTTAAGTCGAAGCCAAATACGAGTCGTTTTATTGAAAACTCACTATAAAATGTAAACGCTGTATAACAAAGCTCCGTAAGGTGCACATTTAAATAAGAAATATCTTAAATAAAAATAGCCTATAAAACAAAATAGGTCAAGCTTTTTCTGAGGGCAGCATTTATATATAAAGAGATAACAAAATAAAGTGCTCAGTTTAAGATCAACTTTTGTAAACAACAGCTTGATGCAAGTTTGTACGTGAAAAAAAAAACAAAAGTTGACATTAGTGCGTATTTGACCTTGTCGTGACCAGCGGCTGTATGAGTGGTCAGCCTTTACTTTCCATCATAGAATACTCCGGGATCAATTGTTTGGAAGATTCCATCTGCGGATGGAGCCTCTCACCATGCAGTAAACCTACACAACAATTGATCCCGGAGCGTTGTAGAGACCACTGTGATGGAAAGTAAAGTGCTGACCAGGTCAAATACACATACAAAGTTGCATAATGCCACTTTAACTTAATAGCTTATCTGAATTTGAACTATATTGATATATGCGATATGGTCTAATTCCATATCTCATTAAAATATATATCGATATATCTTAAATATCGATATATTGCTCAGCCCTACTATATTGACGCTTTTAGGTTTGGGTAATGCCAAACTGGATAAAAAAAATGTGCTCGGTTCAGGCGGGGGTTAAGAGGTTAATGCACCTTTTTAACTTTGACAGCCCTTATTTAAAATCGACCAAAGTGGCTCTTTTGATGAAGGTTGCAGAACCCTACACTATAACACCAACAACAAACAAACAAACAAACAAACACAATAATTAAAATGAGGGTGCGCCCCCATAATAATATTGTGGTTGCCCCGGTCCTGTTGATGTGTAAATGTGCGCCTGATGGATGACGATGACGTGAATCAAACTTTCCTCAAACTTCAGTGCGCGCTCCCGTGTGTGTGTGTGTGCGCGCGTGTGTCCTGCTGCTGCGCGCTCCTGACCAGTGTGGCACTTTCCCACGGACAGGAGCACGAGTGTCGTCCGCTCTCCGGGGCTAGCACTTTCCTCCGCTCCTTTCCCCCACTTTTACCACAGCAGACCCACGCGGGGGTGCACCCCCCCACCGCGGCCGCCGCCTGCCCCGACTTTGAGCATCTTAAAAGTTGTACAAAGAGCGGAATATGTTCGAGAGCGAGCCCGGTTAGCGACGCCGAAGCTCCGGGGCTACTTTTAGCTTCTTAAAGCGACAGCTCCGCCGGCCCGGGGACCACTGGACACTTTTTTAGTTTTTTTGTCGCCGACTATGGACACGGACTCGGCGGTGGGGGACAGGGAGTCCCTCCGAGGGGACCCGTTGGTGAACCGGCTGCTGGAGGACACCGTCTGCCAGCAACAGGGGTGGCTCCGAGTGCACGGTAAGTCCCGGTTAGTCGGCTCGGGGGGGGGGGGGGGCGGCAGTGCACCGCCGACTGGACACCGACGTTTGGAGGAGCGGTTCAGGGCAGGGGCCGAGTCCGGGTTAAGTCCTGCTCTAGTTCGTGTTTCGCCCTGGCTGGACCGGTGTGGACCTCAGTACTTACTATCACTACTACTACTGCTCCTTTAAATACTACAATTATACCACTGCCACTATTACTGCTGCTACTACTGCATACACAACTACTACTGTTACTACTACTACTACTACTACACCCAGGATTCATGGATGTGTTCAGATTCTATACAAGTCCTCAAATGAATGGGTGAATCAGACAATGTCATACGTGGGACCCCAAATAGGCCGTTCTAGAATTCCATTTCAGCCGGAGCAGGTACCGATACAATTCTACGGGAGATGAATCGTTTTCGAAAGAAATTCCCCAAAAAGAAAATGTCCAAATGTCGTTATTTGACAGTGCCTGGATTCACAAACCTGACACCTTCTTCTTCTTCTTCTTCTTCTTCTTCTTCTTCTTCTTCTTCTTCTTCTTCTTCTAACTGACAGACGTCACACTCATGTTTTTGAATACCGTCTTCACTTTTGGACGCCTTTTGTGAGGGAGTAATGAGACCGTAGTTTATATGAGCTCGAAGAGACGACTTTGAACTTTGTGACAGTTTTTGTTTCGTGTGAAATAGACCAGGAGTTACCGAGAAATCAGCCACAAACTAAGACTAGAAACCAGCATGTTGACCGTTGCCATAGTTACCGCCATGGAGTTTTCAGCTGCTCCTCTTTAGATGTGCTCTTTAGAATGTTGCCATGTCACATGAAGCTAAAGTGCCAAAGACATAAAGACGTAAACTTAAAGTGGCATCATGTGACCTTTTGACTTGACTTCTCAGTGACCCCAGCTGCATTTTTATTTTCAATCACAGGGGCCCCTCCGATGCCCAATTGTTTGCAGAGTTTCTGGTAGGTTTTCACTGCAGGACACCTACAAAACGATTGGTCCTGGAGCGTTGTAGAGACCAGTGTAGTGAAGCAACATGCTAACCACTCATACAGCCATGGGGTCACCGAAAGGTCATTTACGCACAAATATACATTTTTTTAAAGTGAATGTTTGTGGGACGCTTTAAGCTAAGAACCTCCTGGGTTCAGCCACTGGGCTGTAACGCCAGGAGGCCCTGATCGGGACGTCATCGGGGACAGGAGCTGGGATTGAGGACGTTTATTTCCAAAACGAGTGGGTCTCATTGTTCTTTCTGACTGGATCATTGAATTGTCCTGGGGCAAAGACATTTATTTAATCGATTAGTTGTGTCAGTGGACGAATGAAGAGTTGTCCCTTTTTGCTTTTTGATGGGATGTGGCCCAGCGGGTGATGAAGGCCTCGTTTCAGTGCTGGTTTCTGCGGGACGGGGCGGAGGTCAGGCTCCAGCTGCTGTGGGGAAACCTGAGCCGCGCACCGGAGTGTCCGCTCATGTTGTCGCATGTGGGACGGTGCCGTGGCCCCACCCCTCGGCTCATTCTGACGGAGCGCTCTGATCCCGGGTTAGAATGTGAGGCTCATGGCTGGGGGAGTCTTGAACGTAACACATTTTTAGTGTGTGAGTCAACCTGGGAAATACAGCTGCATCATTGTGAGGTCACCATGGTTCAACATGGTCCAACGTCCAACGTAAAGATCTGATCATACGTGTTATCAGGACTTCATAAACCAAAACACTGAGACCTTCAGCAGACTCTGATATTACTTCATTCCTTTACGTGTGACGTAGGGCTGGGCGATGTGGCCCACAAGTCATATCCCGATATATTTAGGTTTAATATCGATGTACGGCACATATCATGATATTTTTTCCGCCAAGTGAAAGCTGTGAAATTAAATGTTAAGTTAAAGTCAAATACGAGTAGTTTTATTGAAAACTCACTATAAAATGTAAACATAAACACTGTATAACAAAGGTTAGTTATTTATTTATTTAAAACAAATTCTTGGATAAAAATAGCCTGCAAAATAAAATAGGCCAATCTTATTCTGAGGGCAGCATTTATATGTAAAAAGATAACAAAATAAAATGCTCAGTTTGAGATCAACTTTATTAAACATCAGCTTGAGATGTTTGTTTTGTTAACTTAATAGCTTATCTGAATTTGAACTATTGATATGCTATATGGTCTAATTCCATATCTCATTGAAAAATATATCGATATATTTTAAATATCGATATATTGTCCAGCCCTAGTGTGATCCATAGCATCTCTCCCAGCCTGATGCTGCTAACTATGGTAGTGTAACACTAACTCGGCGACTGAATGAAATGGGTTTAAGGTCTTTAAATGAGGTACATGTCCGTGTTTACTTGGATCGGTGTTGGTGAAAGTTGTGTTAAAACAGTGAGAGACAAAAGTATTGATTCATTATTAGATCATTGGAATCGACCGATCTAGAATTGAGTTTCCTTGTATTGGCCCAGTATCAGAGCATCCCCACCTGCCGCTCGGGCATTTGGAGAATTCGAGACTTTAGAGTAGGAGTATCCAACCTTTTTGAGTCCGAGCTACAATATGTAACACAAATGTCTGAAAACGACTGGACCTCTGTGCGGCTAACGCGGAATTCACCCCGGACAGAAAGAACCATCATGTTATTTCCAACAGTTACAGAAAATAACGTGACTCTTGTCATTATACTTTGCTACATTGACAGAGATGTTTGTAGATTGTGACGGCTCTCTCAGGCCGACTCTGATCTCAGAAACGTCTGTCTGCGCTGTCAGCCATTCAGACTTTATTGTTTGTAAGTGGCCAAAACCTTTCAAAACTAAAGCTAATGCATACTCGCTGTTGGTCGATGCGCAACAGGCTGCACTTAATAGATTTTTGTCTGTTTTGAAGTAATGTTAGCCGTGAGCCGCCCTCCCTCTCTGAGACTGCGTGAGGTGTTTTTCATTTCTATGTGCGTGCGCATCCAAACAGAACGCATGTGTGTTCTCACTAACCACTAGACTGAACTCTGCAGTCCAGACCTCCAAAAACACATGCATCTGTGTGTCTTTGTAAATGTTCCTCTGCAGATGACCGAGCCGTGGTGAGTGATAGATCCAGTGTCAGAGGCGCAGACACATGCATAAGATCTCATCTTGGTCCTCAACAGCTTTGCTTTAATAAAAGTATAAAGTCCAGGAGCAGCCCAGACATGAGCCTCAGAGAACAAACGCAGCTGTGCATGAAGCTGCCGTCTAAAGCCAAACCAAAAAGGTAATGAGCACATGGCTGACATTATTTTTTACTTTAGAACGCTACCATTTTGTTTTCTTTTTCGTTGTGCACATCAGAGGCGTTTGACGCGTTCAGTCTGAACATACAGTGCCTTGCAAAAGTACTAATACACCTTGAACCTTTGCACATTTTGTCATGTTTACAAACATAAACATGAAGATTTTATTTAAATTGTTTTATTGAAAGTTCACACACAAGTAACAGACAACTGTGAAGTGAAAGCAAAATGATACATGATTCTGTTATTTTACAAAAAATAGAAAATAGAAAAGTGGGGCGTGCATAAGTATTCATACAGCATTTTCGGAGTGCATTAAATCGCCTTTATAACATTCCTAATGACTGCAGAAAGTTCATTAGGACCAAGACACAGCCGTCCACCTAAACTAACAGACCGAACAAGGAGAGCACTGGTCAGAAATGCAACCAAGTGCCCCAAGATAACTCTGGAGGAGCTGGGACGTCCTGCCGCTGAGCTGGGGGAATCTGTACATGGGACAACTATAAGTCGTACTCTACACAAATCTGGCCTTCATGGACGAGTGGCAAGAAGAAAGCCATTATTGAAAGGAGGCCATAAGAAATCCCGTTTGAAGTTTGCTAGAAGTCATATGGAGGACACAGCTACCATGTGGAAGAAGGTGCTTTGGTCAGATGAGACAAACGTTATGTATGGAGCAAACCTAACACTGCTCATCGTCCTGAGTGCACCATCCCCAGTGTCAAATATGGGGGGGGGAGCATCATGCTATGGGGCTGCTTTTCCTCAGCGGGGACTGGGAAGATTGTAAGAATAGTTGGGAAGATGGATGGAGCCAAATACAGAGACATTTTGGAGGAAAACCTGCTGGAGTCAGCAAGAGAATTGAGGCTGGGGCGGAGATTCACCTTCCAGCAGGACAATGACCCTAAACACAAACATCTACAATGGAATGGTTTCAAAACAAACATATGAATGTGTTAGAATGGCCCAGTCAAAGTCCTGACCTAAATCCTATTGAAAATCTGTGGAAAGACCTGAAAACTGCTGTTCACAAACGCTCTCCTTCTAATGTGACAGAGCTTGAGTTGTTTTGTAAAGAGGAATGGGCTCAAATGTCAGTCTCTACATGTGCAAACCTTGTAGAGTCAAACCCCAGAAGACTTGCTGCTGTTATTGCAGCAAAAGGGGGTTCCACAAAGTATTAAGTCATGCTGTATGAATACTTATGCACGCCCCACTTTTCACTTTTCTATTTTTTGAAAAGTAACATAATCATGTATCATTTTGCTTTCACTTCACAGTTGTCTGTTACTTGTGTGTGAACTTTCAATAAAAAATTCAAAATAAAATCTTTATGTTTATGGTTGTAAACATGACAAAATGTGCAAAGGTTCAATGTGTATTAGTGCTTTCGAGAGACACTGTATAACATTATACCTAATTCTTATTTTGAGCATTAATGAGAACAACAAAAGGACCAGCAGAAACATCTGAATCCTTAAAAATCTCGTGGGGAGGACCTTTGAGACCCCCCTCCATATCAAACTCAGTCTCACCCCTGGCTGTCTGCATTTCTTGTATTTTGAGTGGCCCCTAATGTCAATTCTGATACTATAGTAGAAATCTTTCTGCTTTAACCCCTAGAGCTGTTCATTGACAAAGTGATGAGCCGAGACGATCCGCGCTGTCCACAATAAACACCCTGGACGTATGAGTTAGACGGATCAGCACGATTGCAGAAATGTAAAGTTTGCTGTAGTTCCATATTCTGTGACACCTCATCAGTCATGGTTGTGCAGTTCCTCTTCCGTGGTTTTCCGCGAACACGGCTGACTGTAGAGCCGTGCGTCACACCTCAGGGGCCGGTGCATGTCTCACAGTCCTGTCCTGGGACCATGGGCTCATCTTTTCCACTGCAGCCGCCTCCACTCTGCTGTGTCTGTCGCTATTCTCAGCATTGTGTCACCGCTGTTCCCATCGCTCCCGTGGAGGGTCTGGTCAGTCTAGCTGAGCCCTCTACTGGAAGTGCTTTAGAGTTGGAAAAAGCAGAGGGAACTTCTGTGCTGTGGACATCATGAATTGACCATATTTGTTTAATTATTGTGATTGTTCTTCAGTAACGTAAAAAGACCATGCCCGTCTCTCCACCTTTTGCAACCTGCTGCAGTTTGTGGTCATCAGAAGCCTAAAGCTGGATTAGAGTCGGAGGACACGCCCGCACCGTCCCACAGCCAACAGTTCTGTGCTCGGCAGGGTTTCTGTCTGGGACCACACTATTGATTTAAAGCAAACTGAAAATAAGTAATGTCACTCCTGTTGCTCTTCTAAACCTGCTCCAGATGGCACCATGTAGTTTGACTTGATCTATTTATTTATTATGGTTTATATTGGAATTGTGTGCAATATTCATACTCTTTATGTGTGCGCTTTGTTGCATTATTTGTATTATAGCCATATTCATGTTGGAAATTAGGGGTGCACTGATCTGGTACTGGGCTCGGATATTGGAGCCGATCTGAGGCGGTATGTTGGTATTGGACGCACGTTTCTTTTACACAACAACGCACATCGTCCCGCCTGACACCCGGCCCACTGAAGACTCTGGAGGAGGCAGATCCATGTCTCAGCGGGAGGCCCCTTGTGAACACACACAACGGTCACGACACAGCCCCATCTGAACACTGATATTGGGGTGTGAAGCTTCTCACATTTATATTTAGTCAAATAACGGTTTGTTTTGGAATGACTTACTTTTACTTTACTGTTGGCTGGACAAAGGCGTGCACTGTTTTGTGGTTTAAGCTTTGTTTTCATATAAAAGCAGATCCCGAGGACGTGACCGCTGCGTTTTCCTGAAGACTATTGCCGTGTAAATGCCACCTGAAAATATACAGTTTTGAGTACTGATTACTGTGGTTTAAAAACACAACTTTCACAAACTAAATCTGAGTGAATACACGCTGTACCTCATTTTGAAGGTCAACCTAAAGAGTTAGTTTAAACCTCAGCTCGTACTTTTGCACCGTGCAATATGCTGCTGCTAGCAGCTGACTATAACATAATCTCATCAATTAATCTATATTGGTCTAGGGCTGAACGATTAATTGCATTTGCAATTTTATCGCGATATTACACAACGCGATTTCGTAATCGCAGGGCACGCGATTTGGGAAGTAAATGGAGCAACGAGATATGGCAGCAAAGTCCGCTCCGTCGCGTGCTTTTGTTTACGTCTCAGTCTAGTTAAGGTGCGCGGTAGATTGTGGATGTACAGTGAAAATATCAGCGTTTATCATGCAGCCACCGCGAAGGAATATTGCTTTTCTCCGTTAGCATTGCGTTAGCCGCAGTGCTAATCACGCCATTCCCTCTACTACACGCTCTGACGATCACAGAAACTCCCTCACCTCCGGATTCTACGCCTCTGCCTCCACAGACATATATAGGTGAGTCTGTGCTGATTGTAAAAAGTAAAGAGTCGTTTGTGGCTCAGTTTAGGAGGCTTATGTTTGGGAATGTTGTGGATAAAGAACTTATCTCAAAAGCATAATGACGTTTCATGACCATTAAGTATCCGCGAAGTGCCATGTGCCTTTATTTACCTTTGCGTCTACCGCATATCCGCTCCGTAGGTCGTACAGACGCTAGATATAAACACTAAACTGCTGTATGAAAAGGGTTGGTAACTAGGATCCGAGGCAGGAGTCCGTGTCATGTCTTATTTTGCTGAGGACATGTGCTGTTTAAGCTGAAATGTCACTAAATGGCTGCGAGTCAAAGAGACGTGTCTGTGTTTGGCACCTCATGTCCCGTCTCCTTGTGTCAGTGTTCTTTTCTTTCTTCATATTGTCCAAAGTTACATCCCAAAACCAAAATGCTGCTCTTAATTCCACTGTGTTTTGGCGTGTGCTCCATCTGGCCTCTCCGTGTCCATCAATAACGCGCATCTGAAGCAACTACGAGTCGCAGCTCAGACTGGGATTTGATTGGCCGAAATAATAAAGTACTATTTAATAAATTAAATAGCTTATTTTGTATTAATTGGGAGTTTGATTTCCTAAAACTTTTCCAACTAGTTAAAGCAGACGTTTGTTCTTACTTTCCTGCACTTTAGTCTGGGTGATGTTACTGACTGGATCAGTGAGTTATTTTTTTTTCATATCTATATAATTTAGCATTTATTTATAGACTGTACTGTTAAGTTCAGACAGTTTAAGAAGTGCAGTCCACACACATTTTGAATAGGTCAAGCAACAATTTTGTTGCAATTTTCACTTCAAATATTGTTTATTATGAAACAGGCTGATTTATTGCTTGTGTTAGGTGAAAAATACATGAGACGAGGACCTTGCAACAATAATCGCATATTTAATCGCAATCGCAATGTTGAAGAAAAAAAATCGCAATTAGATTATTTCTCAAAATCGTTCAGCCCTATATTGGTCACTGTACAGGGTCTCAGTTTGTAATGAGGTCTGAGTTGGTGGTAAAGAATAATGATATAACATATTTGTAATGATCCGATTTAATATTATGAGTTGTTTATATTAATGTAACGCAGCTATTCCCAAAGTCCGGGATGTCATGACCCCCTTATTGATACAAAAATCTCACGGGGGGGGGGGGGGGGGGGGGGGGGGGCAGCAATGATATATTTAGGAATATAGGAATTTGACATTATTTTACAGCTAAGATTACATAACAATCTAATTTAGCAATGACTGTAGGCTAAATACGCCCCACTGCAGGTGTCGTAGCATGTTGTGTTTTTTACTCATGAATTGTCCGTGAGTGTAAATACTACGCTGACAGTAAAGCCAGAGGGACAGAGGGATATTGTTCATCCAATTACACAATGGAGATCATTTTTTTTCACTCAAACTTGGCTCCTGTTTAAAGTGGCACTAGCCTGCAGTTAGCTTTGCCCCTTAGCCTGTTAGCTTCTTCTTCACAATTCCATTAGTGTGCATTGGTGACTCCGACCTGGTGGCAGCGAAGTTGCAGTTGTGGTTTTCTGGCACCGGGGGAGATGAAAGACCCCCCCAATCATCCCATTAACACTTGTATCACCCCCAGAGGGACGGCGGAAAGGATTTATTAAAGTGGCCGTCCGGAGGTCTTACGTTTTGGTGATTTTTCAAACAATGCATCTTCCCTTGTCCCCCCTTCCTCTTCCAAACACTCACTCAAGGCCCGCCCTCCTCCCCCCTCCCTCACAGGAGATCGCTCTGAAGGCTCATGTGCGTTTGTTGTTGACAGTGAAACTGCTACTCCGTGTGGAGGTAAGCTAGTCTTTATTAACATTTCACCATCGCCGATCTCACACATATCAGTCCTAAAAATCATGTGTGTTTGTCAAACTTGTGAAAGAAAGACCGCATCAAACACACAGTTCATAAGTATATAAATAAAACACGAGCATTGTTGTATAGTAACTTTATTTGAATTGTTGTATTGCTGAACATGCTGGTTCAGCAATACAACCAGCGAGTTGTATGGAAGAACTCTTCATAGCGCAAAGTGGCAATCCATCTTGTCAATAGTTTGACCTGAAAACAGAATTATTATATTTGAACACATGTGACATTATTCCTACGTGACATTTGAAATAAAGTAACTATAATACTGAAACTACAGCTTTTGCCTTGAGTAAAGTCTGCATGAGTAAAGCAAAAAGGTCATTTATTTGTTTCAATGTTTAAAACACAAACTCTCCTGGTTTACTAATTCTACAGTATTTACGATTGGCATTGACTTGAGCCCTTTTGCGATTTAAATCCCACATTTTAAGAACTGTAGGGATAATATCACAGAGGCAGGTTTCTGCACATTCATTACTGAATACAATGCTAACGACTACATTAGCATAAACACAAGTCCAGCGAAAGCTTCAAACAATCAGCCAGGCTCGACCACAGGCTTTTCACACCTAATCCAAATCTACGTGACAACAGAACACTGAAATGTGAAACTACCAATCTGCAGAGAAGGCTAACTTGGCTCAGTGCTGCTAGCCTTGTTTTATTTTACTTTACAGAATGATACATTTTAAGAAAAGCGAGGATTACTGCAGCTCCAATATCATTCAAAGTAGCGTTTTTCAAGCACAAAATAAATGTGAATAAAGTGTAGGCTACCTGTTGCTTGAGCAGCAGAGAAACAGCATGGAGGTGTCCAGAGCGTAAACACAGGCGGGGGGTGTGGTCTGAATCAGGGAGGTGGGGTCTGTGAGCGAGTGGCGCTCGTTGATTGACAGATCTGCATCCCGGAAACTCCAATCCTATTGGCTTAGATAAACCGGCGGGACTTGGCAAGCGTAATGTATATCATGAAACACCAGCAGTATATTATTGTACAGGACCATACTATCATTTTTAAGCATTTCTAAAGTTTTATACATAGATCAGTAACTCCGGACTGCAGCTTTAAGGTAAACAAGTTACTTAGTACTGCTTTAACGCCATTAATCGCCAATCTAACCTCAATCTCTGAAAAATGCCAACTGGCTATTTTTCCATCTGCCAGTGGAGTTGTGGGCTGATCCTTCTGTTTGTTCTGCAGGAAATCCTGAGGAGCTGTCCTCTTCCTGCATCTGTCCTATTGTCCTCAGAGTGCTATTGTTCAAAGACGGCGCACCCTTTACATCTCATTACGTCTGTTTGTCGAGCTCTTGCACAACGATCCCAGCTCACCCGGGCTTGTTTTATTGTGAACACAACTTCATCTCCTGCACATTTATCTATTATTATCAGTGCAAAAAAGTATTCAAACATGTATTGGAGCTCACAGTGGGTAGAAAATGTCCGTGAACGCGGAACATGTGGTCATAAGACTTCACTATCAGCCCGTCTTGAGTGAGAAATGAATTGGACACTCCTCTGAGTTTTGGTGAGAGTGTGGGCTGAAACAACTAATCGATTTCAATAATCAAAAAATCGTTTTCTGTTTAACACAAACTCAAAAAGAGAAAAATTGACTTGAAAATGTAGTATTTTTGATCTTTGTTTTTAAACTTACGGGATGTAGAGGCCAGGGCTTTGTACATTGCAAATGTAATAAATATATGTCTGTGTCTCAATTATCCAGTTAAAGCAGAATTAGCGAGAGTCTCACATTAAGTTCACTACATCACATTTAGGTACGTACACACCTAACCACGCGAATCGCGTTACCGCTTCTGTTTGGTCGCTCGAAAGGCTTGCAGTCAGTCGCTCGCATGTGTTCACTTCAGGAGGAGCCTCTGCTGGAGAAAACTCCAGGTTTGCACTCGCGCTGTTGTTGCAAAGCACCAAGATGTGAATGTACATTGTTTCCTGATTATTGGCTTGTGCTTTGGTGACAGTGGAATAGTTTTCCTTTCTTGAGTGTGCAGTACCTTCTGTCCAGCGATTGTCATGACAAAATCCCCTAAACATGTTTGTAATCCAGTGCGTTCTTTATTGAACCGTATCATTCCTCTGATCCGAATGCCTGGGCTCGGGAAAGGCATTTCAAACCACAGCTTCAGCGTTGTCATAAAGCTTTGTGTTTCCGTTTTACTTCTGTCTTTATGATATAGTAAAGGTGGTTCGGTTGCTCCAAATTCAGACAAGTGATCTGTGTCCTTTATCCTGAATGTGTGTTTCGGATCCCGTTCCTCCTCGCGCTGCGTTCCCCTGCTGTAAACAGCTCACATGTGCAGTGCACTGTCCACATCGCCCTGCTGCCACATGGAGCGCCAAGGATTACTGCGCATTGACAATACACAGAAATCTGCGTTAGGTCTGAATGCAAGTTTAGGATATTTGACTATGTCTAAAGAGTTCTCTGGTTCAAGTGATGTCGATGTCTTTCGGGTTCGGCAGTAGAAGACTAAACGACCAAAGTGAATAGGATTTACTCCAAACTGTGCGGATGAACCTAAAGGCAACTCCAGTAATGTGAATCAACATTGTAAGAACCTGAGGGGAAACGGCTCCACAATGTTTTGCTTATGCCCCTTTTCATAAACGAATGTCCAAAGTAAAGTTGAAATCGAGAGTAGTTTCTCCAGTTGTCCTGTCTGTTGTGTAGATTACAGGATGTGATATACTCTGCAGATAACCAATTTGGTTTCAAGGCAAAGCATGGCACGGCATATTTGCTTTAAAGGAAATGATCAGAAAGTATAGGGGTAAAAACTCATCTATGCTCGTATGCTTTATTGATGCATCCAAGGCATTTGACCGTGTTAACCACCTAAAGCTGCGTCAGCGAGGAGTGCCTGAGTATATATTGAGAATCTTAGCCTACTGGTACGCCCAGGAGGTGATACAGGTGAGGTGGGGCAGTAGTGTGTCGACTCTGTTTGGTGTTACCAATGGAGTGAGACATGGTGGAATCCTTTCTCCTGTACTGTTTAGTCTGTATATGGATGAACTGTCACAGCTGTTGAATGTGTGCAGGACTGGCTGTATCGGGTCAACACTTGTAAACCATCTCATGTATGCCGATGATGTTGTTGTATTTAGTCCGAGCAGGGCTGGTATGCAGGAACTTTTAAATGTGTGTTCCACATATGGTGTGAAATGAATGATCTGCAGAACAAGAGACGATAAGCTTTTGAATTTCCCTCTATTTAATTTGTGTGGGAATAATCTGACCTTGTGTACATAATCTAAATATTTGGGACATTTTATCACTGATGATTTGGCAGATGATGATGACGTGCTCCGACAGTGCCGTATGATGTCTGCTCTAAACTGTTTTTTAATTTTTAATTTTTAATTTAATTTTAATTTTAATTTAAATTTTTTTAATTTTTGTTTTGTTTTGTTTGTTTGACTGGACCCCGTGTCTGCAATAAAGATTTGATGATTTGCCATATTGTACAGTTGTACCCGGAGTAAACCCACTCATACACAGAGACAACATGGAACCTCTGTCCAAAAGCGTGTGCGCGCGTGTGTGTGTACGTGTGTGTACGTGTGTGTGTACGTGGGGTTATTTTTGGCCGCTGCAGAGGAAGCCTGGCCCCATGTCCTCTTGTTGTAGTGTTCCGCGGGGCTCCTGTCTGGGGCCGCGGTGAGGAAATGGACCGAATTCCTCCACCGGTGACGTCCACACCTCGGGCTGACCTGACCTCCGCCTCAGTGCGCTCCGAGCTGCGCCACAGGCTGTTAGGAAGCCTTGTCTGCGAGAGCCGGGGATGTTTGTCTTTGACTTTCCTACCCTAATGTGAAGAGTTGTGGACAGTGAGGGCTGAGAAGGCCAGTATTCACATTCGTACACCTGGACCTGACAAAGATAAAGGCCAGGACGTCCCACAAGTCACACTTACATGATCAGTGAAGCTTAAACCCTTGTCTTGAAGACGGCCTCGCTTCCTTATTGCTATAGATAGTGGTCCATGTGCGGGGTAGTCACCATTATTATCGACTTATGGCTCAATAAATGACGGATAAACAATACATTTTTGGGCTCAATGGTTATCGTCTGTACATTTATTTGCATTCCCACCCCATTTTTTGAATGATTTTTTTTTTTTTTACCAACTTATGTCTCATTATATTTCATGTTCAGTGTGTTTTTTATTTTTTTTGTTTAAGATGAAGTACATTTTGAATAGTCTTCATTTTTAATCTTTAGAGTTTGTTTCTGTGGCATTATAAGTAGGGTCACAAAGGGGTGGAAAATGTCCGATAGACGGATCGGTGCGGCGTCAGCAGGGATGCGGTCGCTGTATCGGACTGTTGTGGTGAAGAGGGAGCTGAGTCTGAGGCAAAGCTCTCGATTCACCGATCGATCTACGTTCCCACCCTCACCTATGGTCATGAGATCTGGGTAATGACCGAAAGGACAAGATCGCGAATACAAGCGGCCGAAATGAGTTTCCTTCGCAGGGTGGCTGGGCGCACCCTCCGAGATCGGGTGAGGAGCTCAGTTACCCAGGAGGAGCTCGGACTCGAGCCGCTACTCCTCCACGTCGAAAGGAGCCAGCTGAGGTGGCTAGGGCATCTGTTCTGGTTGCCTCCTGGTCATCTCCCTTGGGAGGTGCTCCAGGCATGTCCCACTGTGAGGAGGCCTCGTGGAAGGCCCAGGACACGCTGGTGGGACTATGGATCCTCTCAATTGTGAGGATCCATCCTCCGTTTGTCCACTTCGTTGACGTCCTCGTGGTGGGCTCCTCATAAACGGAGGCGAGTGTCCTCGTACCGCCGCATTTGTGCTCCGGCCTCTGGAGCGAGCGGCTGCGTCATATCACCTATCAAATCATATAATAACATTTCAATCTATGCTTACAAAAACTACTGTTTTATGAATAAAAGCTGTGTATAAACTGGTTTTGGTTGGATGTCTTACTGTTTGAACATTTTGGCCTGAATAAAATGATATTTCTGCAAGGATTTGTAAGAAATTCATTTAAAATATATTTAGCAGGTCCAGTTTGTCGCTCATAGCTACAGTTGCAGACTGACGTTAACGACCATACGCCTCAATTTTCAATAAATAGGCATATTTATTAGGCCTTTCATTAACTTTATACAAACCTCTTTTGCACATCTTTACTTGCTTCTACCAATGATTTTATTCCAATAATTTTTTTGCACAAATGGAACAAAACTTCAAACTAATAAAGTTTTGCGAGAAAAGGGAAGGGGAAAAAAACCGTGTTGCAGTGCATCATGGGTAATTTCAGCTCTCCGAGGCAGCGGAGGATCCACAGGTGCATCCTTTATAAATGAGTCAAACGGAGGCGTTGAGCTGCGAAGGGGGCGAGTGGTCTGAGTGAATTGGAACACCGCTTACGTCCGAAGTGGTCGAGACGCCGAGGATCCTGGCAATTGGGAAACAAGCTATATCTCCGAGCTGGCCTGGTGTCACCTCAGAACAGCTGGAGGAGGTGTGCGTGGATCGGGAAGTCTGGGCATCTCTGCTGAGACTGCTGCTTCTGTGACCCGGGCCGGATAAAGCAGAAGAAAATGGATGGATGTTAATTCCCTGTTTATTCCCATTAATTCCCTAATTACAGTGCCTTGCGAAAGTATTCGGCCGCCTTGAACTTTTCGACCTTTTGCCACATTTCAGGCTTCAAACATAAAGATATAAAACTGTAATTTTTTGTGAAGAACCAACAACAAGTGGGACACAATCATGAAGTGAAACAAAATGTATTGGTTATTTCAAACATTTTTGACAAATAAAAAACTGAAAAATTGGGCGTGCAAAATTATTCAGCCCCTTAAGTGAATACTTTGTAGCGCCACCTTTTGCTGCGATTACTGCTGTAAGTCCTTGGGGTTTGTCTCTATCAGTTTTGCACATTGAGAGACTGAAATATTTGCCCATTCCTCCTTGCAACACAGCTGGAGCTCAGTGAAGTTGGATGGACAGCGTTTGTGAACAGCAGTTTTCAGTTCTTTCCACAGATTCTCCATTGGATTCAGGTCTGGACTTTGACTTGGCCATTCTAACACCTGGATATGTTTATTTGTGAACCACTCTATTGTAGATTTTGCTTCATGTTTTGGATCATTGTCTTGTTGGAAGACAAATCTCCGTCCCAGTCTCAGGTCCTTTACAGACTCCATCAGGTTTTCTTCCAGAATGGTCCTGTATTTGGCTCCATCCATCTTCCCATCAATTTGAACCATCTTCCCTGTCCCTGCTGAAGAAAAGCAGGCCCAAACCATGATGCTGCCACCACCATGTTTGACAGTGGGGATGGTGTGTTCAGGGTGATGAGCTGTGTTGCTTTTACGCTAAACATAACGTTTTGCATCGTTGCCAAAAAGTTTGATTTTGGTTTCATCTGACCAGAGCACCTTCTTCCACATGTTTGGTGTCTCCCAGGTGGCTTGTGGCAAACTTTAAACAACACTTTTTATGGATATCTTTAAGAAATGGCTTTCTTCTTGCCACTCTTCCATAAAGGCCAGAGTTGTGCAGTATACGACTGATTGTTGTCCTATGGACAGAGTCTCCACCTCAGCTGTACATTTCTGCAGTTCATCCAGAGTGATCATGGGCCTCTTGGCAGCATCTCTTATCAGTTTTCTCCTTGTATGAGCTGAAAGTTTAGAGGGACGGCCGGGTCTTTGTAGATTTGCAGTGGTCTGATACTCCTTCCATTTCAATATTATCGCTTGTACAGTGCTCCTTGGGATGTTTAAAGCTTGGGAAATCTTCTTGTATCCAAATCCGGCTTTAAACTTCTCCACAACAGTATCTCGGACCTGCCTGGTGTGTTCCTTGTTCTTCATGATGCTCTCTGCGCTTTAAACTGACCTCTGAGACTATCACAGAGCAGGTGCATTTATACGGAGACTTGTTTACACACAGGTGGATTCTATTTATCATCATTAGTCATTTAGGTCAACATTGGTTCATTCAGAGATCCTCACTGAACTTCTGGAGAGAGTTTGCTGCACTGAAAGTAAAGGGGCTGAATCATTTTGCACGCCCAATTTTTCAGTTTTTTATTTGTTAAAAATGTTTGAAATATCCAATAAATTTCGTTTCACTTCATGATTGTGTCCCACTTGTTGTTGGTTCTTCACATAACATTACAGTTTTATATATTTATGTTTGAAGCCTGAAATGTGGCAAAAGGTCAAAGTTCAAGGGGGCCGAATACTTTCCAAGGCACTGTATAAGGCCTTCAATAATATAATTTATCCTGATCGTTTCCTGCCTCAATATATGGACCTTTAGCTGGACGAGGCCTTTCTCTGTTGAGTTTGCATGTTCTCCCTGTGTCTGTGTAGGTTTCCTCTCGGTACTCCTCCGTCCCTACCACTAAAAACATGTACAATAGGTTTCCCTCTGGGGCCAGGACTTCCTTGAACACGAGATTCCTAATCTCAGTGGAACTTTCCTGGTTAAATAAAGGTCAAATAAAATCTGAAGATGGGTCCCCAGGAAGAATCGGTCAATAATCAATAAAGTATATATATAATGATGTTCTGTTCACCGTAATGTTGTGCCATGTATTGTTGCCTAATACTGCAGGTCCCAGGACTCATAACTTCAGTTTTACTCTGTTTAACTGGAGCAGACAGTACTGCTCTGGTTTGAACTTCGCAAAGACGTCAACAGATTTGAAATATGACGTTGCCTCATGCAGCCGCTCGGTCTCAAGGAAACCACAGCCTGTGACTGTGCTCAACTGTGATTGGACAATTCAGCTCAGCAGCACTTCCTACTTAATGAAGTACTCGCAACGAAACCGGAACATCCTCCGGTTCAAACCCGGGCTAACTTTCTGACAAAACGATCTACCCCTCGGCGAGCTCTCGGACCTCTTCTTAATAGGACGACGTGCAATATGGCTGCCTCAGTGGGAAAAGATCCCTTGTACGTACGAGTGTTGGGGCTGTCCAAGAAGCGCAGAGTGGGGGGACCAGGGTTCTTCAGATCCATGTCTGAGCCAGCGGGAGACTGCGCAGAGGAGCGACCCCAGCACCCCGCCTCCCGCTTCAGAACGCTGCAGACTCACCCCACACGCTCCGGTACGGCCTTTTTAAACCCCGACACCCCACCTAACGCCAACAACAGTCAACTCATGGACCACGTTTGCGTGATGTCAAAGCCTGGTTAGAAATCATTACTGGATATACAGACTTGCCTCTAAACCGCCTCTCTTTGGGTAATGTGTTAGGATAGAGCACATGGGAACCAGACCTCTAGGGCCTGGCTACACCGTTCATTTGTATTCAAGGAGAGAATCTCGATCCAATGTTGATGTTGCGTGTGTTGTGTTGCAGATGTGAGGGGCCCCCCTGCTCACCGTTTCTCCTGCGGCCAGAGCCCACACTCGGACTGTGTGTGGGAGCGCAGGTTTTGTGTCCTCACCGACTGCCAACTGCTGCTCCTGACCCGGGACCAAGAGGTACGGCCCCACTACTGTAGGAAGACAAACCACTAATGCCTCCCTCAGCACTGGAATGTAAAAATGCCCGGTCAGATTTTCAGTAGTGTCACAAAGTCGTTCCCTCGTCAAAAACAGACCTGGAGTTGTGTCATCTCTGACTAACCTTTGAATCCTCTCTGGAGCCTATTCTCTGCACCGCGCTCCCCCTGAGTAGGCATGGTCCAATATGAACATTTTCTGCCGATATTGATATCCGATATTTGCCTTGCTACTGTGGCCCGATGTCCAATATTTGCTGATATTTTTTTCAATGTTTAAAATCATTAGGAATAGGAAGGCAGCCAGCCAGGTTTCCTCTGAGTAGTTTCCCATATCTTCAAAAACATGCTGGTCAGGTTGGCCCACAATGGCAGTGCACAGAGTTGCAGCGATTCAGGACTAACCCTAACATCTGATCTACACAATTGTATAATGACAAATAAAGCTTTTACTTGCAGTGGGAGGAAAAAGTAAGTACACTGTTTGGAATTTCTCACATTTCTGCCTTAATTGGTCATTAAATGTGGTCTGATCTTCATAAAAAATCATAAGAATTAATCAACAGTGTCTGCTTAAACTATTATCACCCAAACAATTACATTTGATCATATTTTTGTTGGCCATAACATGTAAACATGCACAGGACAGGGAGGAAAAAGTAAGTACACCCCCTGCATCTCACTGAACTACAGCCGTTTTGTAAAGAGGAATGGCCCAAGATTCATCCTGATCGTTGTGAGCGTCTAATCTGCAACTACAGAAAAACAGTTATTACTACAAAAGAAGGGTCAGCAGATATTTAATACAGGGGTGTACTTACTTATTCCATGCTGTTGTGAATGTCTCAGGTTTTTCTGCAAAATATCTTGATAAACTTGTGAATATTTTTTTCTATTGATGATAGCACATTGTCCAGGCCCTGAGGAAACAAAACAGCCCCACACCATGATCCTCCTGCTCCAGACTTCACAGTAGGGCTTGGGCGATATATCGAATTAATTAAATTAATTCACGCTTTTAAAATCAGACGATGTGGAAAATGGCTAAATCGTAAAATCGTGTCCAGCGACTTTCTAGAGATCTCTGCTGCTTTATAAAGGCCGCGCATTGTGTTTTCGTTGTGCACGATGGAGTTTTCTCTGTTTTGCTAAAACAAAGTTTCCCCCGGTCTGCTTCTCTCATGCTGAGCCGCTCTGAGCCGCTGCAGCATTTAACTCCGCCCCTTGAGTCTCCATGGAGACGGCTGTCAATCACAGCTGAGCTCGAGGATGATAAAACTAAAGGCTTAGTAAGAAGTTTTACTTTTGAGAGCAGACAAAGAATATTTAAAACAGAAATAACAATTTTGAATGGGTCTAATTGTAGGCTATATTATGAATCTAAATATTAATGATCAGGACTCTGCAGTGTTCAACATATGAAAGATCAGGAGACCTTTTTAAGTTTATTTCCAATAAATATCGATTAAAGTCGTAATCGTCCAACCTGAGTAGAAAAATCCAGATTTTATGTTTTGGTCATATCGCCCAGCCCTTCTTCACAGTGAGGACAGGGCTTTGATGATGGTGTGCTGTTCCATTTGTCCTCCATACACGACGTTTGGGTTAATTATATTTTGCATGTCGTGCTATGGAGCATCCAAGTGGTCTTTCTTAAACCAAAGTTGAATAGTTTGGGAGGAAAACACAAAAGGAGGAAAAATGGAACTTATGTTTTTTTTTTCGTAGGTGGTAAGTAAACCAATCGTAATTTTTTTTTGTAGGTGAGTTGGTGCATCAACCAAATCACAAGTCATGAGAGCGAAACGTCATACATATATCAATCCGCTTACCCCTGGCCCTGCCCTAGCCACTAACCTAAAGGATAGTGGGCTGGTGCCTAATCTTAATCAATAGAAGTGGCTGACCCCCTGTGAGAAGCCACGCTATCGCTAACGAATTTGAAAGGACAGAAAAACCTTTGCAGCACTCACCACTCGGATGTAGCGACAATCCATTAGAAAAAGATCCCTGTTTATCCTGACTCCAAATAATTGTCCATGGAGGCAGTTTAGTTTAGATTAAGGTTGATCCTTTACATGAACAATTAAAACCGGAGATATTCCAGATCTGCACTCTCAGTCTGGCTCTTCCCAGGTCAGCAATTCGTTGGGTGAAAAAGGTATTGTGAGAGCAAGGAACAAGTTGGGGCAGCCTCTATCATCTTCATCCACAGAGTAAAACGGGCAACTACTCCAAAGGTCTGTCCAGGGTCGGTCCTGGGTTAGAGTTTGGAGGAGTGGAGTTTAGCTGAGGTGTATTTCAAAGGTTTTTTCTATGAATAACTGGATTATTATTTTTCCCATTTGTCCAGTTCTTCTGAGGCCAAAGCACCAACGATATTTTTGGCCAAATGTTTAAAAATGTCTGGTCTTTAATCCTGTGTATGAAGCCTCTAAACGTGTCAGTGTTGAACTGTGACTGCAGGGGGAGCTCTATGAGGGGCATTGGGCTGATTTATTCAGGACATTCATGTTTAGTAGGTACTTCAGAGGGGGCTCGAAAGTACTAATACACCTTGATCTTTTGCACATTTTGTCACATTTACAACCCTAAACATAAAGATTTTATTTAGAATTTTTTACTGAAAGTTCACACACAAGTACCAGACAACTGTGAAGTGAAAGTAAAATGATACATGATTGTTACTTTTCAAAAAATAGAAAAGTGGGGCGTGCATAAGTATTCACACAGCCTGACTGAATACTTTGTGGAACCCCCTTTTGCTGCAATAACAGCAGCAAGTCTTCTGGGGTTTGACTCTACAAGGTTTGCACATGTAGAGACTGACATTTTAGCCCATTCCTCTTTACAAAACAACTCAAGCTCTGTCACATTAGAAGGAGAGCGTTTGTGAGCAGCAGTTTTCAGGTCTTTCCACAGATTTTCAATAGGATTTAGGTCAGGACTTTGACTGGGCCATTCTAACACATTCATATGTTTGTTTTTAAACCATTCCATTGTAGATGTAGCTTTGTGTTGAGCATGTAAGGGAGGAGGTGTTTTCAACCAGAAATCGATGGATTAGCGTTGAATAATAACTAATTCATTGTAATATTGCTAAATCAAAGTTGATTTGGTATACTGTAATTTTGAGTTTGTTCTCTCTTCATCTGGAATGCCAATGATTGATTTTAGTGTTTTAAAATGTTTAAAATAATCAAACGCTGAAACACTGAAAGTGTAGTACTGGCTGAGGAACATTGTCCTAAAATAATGTGTTTTGTGGTCACAGCTGGCCGGCGATGTGCGGGACACCTCCACAGATTTAGCCAAGGCCCGGAGCTTACGGCGCACGGTCAGTGTCCCGTCAGAGGGACACTTCCCCGAGCTACAGGCAGAGGGCGCACTAGGTAAGAATACACTCTTGTGGTTAGTGCTCTTGCTTCACAGCTAGAAGGTCCCGGGTTCGAGTCCCACCTGGACGGGGCCTTTCTGTGTGGAGTTTGCATGTTCTCCCCGTGTCTGTGTAGGTTTCCTCCGGGTACTCTGGTTTCCCCTACCACCAAAAACATGTACAATAGGTCAGGATGAATGATATGTTTGTGAATGCATGGAGGTGGTCAGAGGGACCGTTGGCGCAGACGTGTGTAGTCGCGACAGCGCTTCTGTCAGTCTCCCCCAGGGGAACCTGAAGCTACTAATGTAGTTTACCATCACTGAGTATGGAGTGAATGTAAAATACTCTCATGTAAAGCGCTTTGTGACCATGTCTGTGAAAGGCGCTATATAAATAAAGATCTTCTTCTTCTTCTATTATGTTTGAGGTAATGATTTAAAGAAGTATCTCTGAACAGAACAGAAGTGAAACTGACACACTCTGCTCAAGCAGCCTGTGCCGTGCTACAGTCTCCACCAGAGGGAGCTGTCGTACTGTTACGGACTGCCTAGAGCTATATGAGGTTTGCGGGGTATAGAAAACTGTATATAATTAAGTTAGAGATGAAGTCGTGTCTCATGTACTAATTGACAAAGGAGGAGGGGAAACTTCATATACAGTAATATCGAGTTTATCTCCAATGTCAAGAAATGAGGGGAAAAGGGTGAAAAAATAGGGGGAGGGAAATAAAATGGAAAATAGGATGATTTTTTTTTTTTTACAATTTTAGAAAAATATAGGACACAGTGGGGGTCAATTGGAGGGAAATTGGGAAGGGGGGGGGGCAAATGAAGAAAAATAATGTGAAAAAAGTTTCTTTCATCTGTTCAGGACAATTATCTTTTTGAGTGACAAAGCGATGTAAATGCAGCACATGTTCACGTATTTCTGATGGTTTTATCATCATTTTTGAGAAAGATTTTCGTTTTTGTCAATATTGCCCAGGACTAGTCTGTGTCTCATCATTGGCTTCGATCATTGGTTTATGTCGTACACATATTGTACATGTTTTTATTACAGGCTCGAGTCAAGATTTGGTCAAACCATTCTTTTCAGTCTGAAGTTCAAATGTTTTTAGCCCCTTCTGTTCGTTTTCATTTAGTTCTGATTAATCAGCTGTAATGTCCGAACACTTCTTTTAGATTTAGTCTCTCGAACTACTTTCCATGTAGTTCTTCTCTCATTGTAGTCAGACCTCCATAAGATAAAGTCACGCTGTTGTGATCCGTCCGACACACTGTACCCTGGTGACCTGTGGGCGGGGCACTCGCGGTGTTAAGAATGGCTCTTTGTTCCCGCCCCCGCGTTGTAATCCCGTACGCGCTTGTTTGTTATGACGCTGTGAAGTGGAAGCGCAGGTTTGGTGAAGTCTACACAGTGCAGCGATGTGTCGGAGCGGGAGTGTCTGTCGCTGACCCAGGACATGTCCCGGCAGCAGCAGCGACGGGGGACACATGGACTTTACAGGTGAGTGGGGCTCCCCAGTGACCTCCTGTAGAGGGGAGCGAGTGTGTTGACATGGGTCCCACTGAGGCTTTCACGAGGCTACAGCTGTTCCATCGCATTATACCTTTTACTTCCACTCGAGCAGTACTATTGTGAAGTGTTAGTACTCTTGAGTCAAACCTCACTTTTCCCACTGTGACTAAATCTGTACTCTGGAAATGGAAACTACAAAACTCCTCTAATCTGATCTTTTTCCTCACGTTGTTGTCACTGTTTTTGCTTTTTTGACACTTTTTGGATTCGGTAAAGCCATACTGGAAAAAGTGTGCTCGTTTCTGGTGGGGGTTTGGAGGTTAAAATTATTTAGTCTTTTGATTTAAGTATTTATTTGTATGTGTTTATTTGACAAATACCACCATGTCAAATGAAGGAAATATTTCATAAATGTAATATTTGGAACAATATATCGCAAAAAATATCGTAATGCATTATCCGTATCACAAGAATCCACAATATATCGCAACATCACTAAAGTCTTTGTCTGATTAAGATCCACACTTTTTTTTTGCAAACTCAGCCATAAACAAACAATGAACAGAACTTAATTATTATTTTTTTTTTTGTAACATTTCCTAATTTAGTTACATTTTACCATTGTTTTGATCCTGATTCAGTTTTTTATTTGAATGTCGTGTTGAAATGGTTTAGTAAAATATCGCAAAGGGTTTTCTAATCATCAATGACCCTCTCACATCATTAGCGAACACAATGTACCATGAGAGCCTCTGCACACCTATGTAGGTATTCCATTAAAAATCACCTGCTGCAGCTAGAATAGGCATTTACAACATTAACCACGTCTAGACCGTATTTCTGATTAATTTAATGTTATCCTCATTGAAAAAATCAGTGCTTTTCTTTAAAGTATGGTGTGGCTTGTTCATTAACATGCACTGTCACGACCAAATAAACTAATGAACAATAAACTAAAAAATAGGAAATTTTAAGTGACCCCAAACTTGAGTATGAGCGTCCTAAGCTGGGGCTGGGCACCGTTAAATGATATCAGGGGAAAAAGGATCAATTGTTTAGAAGGTTTTCACTACTGACGGACCTTCTCACCAGAAAACCGACAAAACAATTGATCCTAGAGCGTCAAATACGTCCATCCATCCATCCATTTTCTCCCACTTGTCCGTTGCCAGGTCGTGGGGGCAGCTGTTGGAGCTGCCCAAATCACATAGCACCAGTCCCCTATGGCTCCTCCTGCAGGTGGTGGGTCCACGGAAGGACGGCCTCATGGTTCCAAACGGGCCTGTTGGTCTCTCATAAGGGGCCCATTCACTCTCTCATTCATACACCAGTGTACGCAGACACTGGAGGCAAGGAGGGTGAAGTGTCTTGCCCAAGGACACAACGACAATGTGCACCTTCAGGAGGCGGGATTCGAACCCCCGACCTTCCGATCATGAGACGACCCACTCTACCATCTTCGCCACTGTTGCCCCCTGCGCGTCAAATACGCACTATATAAATAATTTTTTTCCACATTAAAAAAGTTGCATAGTGCACTTTTAAATCCAAGGTTCGATGCTGTTGGTCCAAGAGCAACAATAAAGGTGTCTGCGTACACTGGTGTATGAATGAGAGAGTGAATGGATGACTGGTTCTTTGCTGTAACGCTCTTTGGGGCTGATGAAGGTAGAAAAGCGCTATATAAGTTGAGAACATAATACCATTTATACACTGCCACTCAAACGTCGGGGGGTCACTTAAAATGAAAGAATGAGGATAACATTAAATGTGTCAGAAATACAGTCTGGACGATGATTTGTAATGGAATAGCTCCATAGGTGACATCGTGCTAAAGGCTCATTGAAGATTAGAAAACGCTTGTGCAGTTACACTGGGAGGAAAAAGTAAGTACACCGTACCCAAATCATAAGAATGAGTAAACAGTATAGGCACAAAAAAGAGGAAAATTCCGAGGCACTCCGATACCTGATTAAAAGTCCTTTATTGGGTGGACATGCTGACGCGTTTCGGTCGCGTTCGACCTTCTTCAGGGCATCCCGTATGGATCTTCGACCTTTCCTCTTTACAAAACTGCTGCAGTTCAGTGAGGCGGTGTACTCACTTACTATGGCCAATGAAAATATGATCAAATGTTTCTCATTCATGCGGCTGGGGGATCTGGAGCATCAGCATTTGTTACATTATTCCCTCAAAATGACCAGAAAAAGGAATCTTTCTTCTTGAACTGCACAGTTTATTTTGTTCCATTTGTGATTTCACATTCTGACATCACAATACTCCAGACTAGAGTGCTTCTAATTCCAAGACTGCACCGGGCCTCGCTGTGCGGCCTTCCCCCATTGATCTGAAACATGCACAGTAGACTGACTGTCCAGCGGCTGCACATGCTTGTGACCAAATGTGGAACATCTGAGAGTCTCTGCTCTGAGCGGCCGGACTTTCATCTTCTCATGTGTCTGACCTTGAATCCAATCTGTGCCAGTGCTATTTATACTTCCCTCTGTCCCAAATTCTCTCTCAAGTCGAGCGCAACAAGGATTAGGGAGGGGAAATGATACGGTTTACTCCATATCAATGCCATTGATCCTTTCTCTTATTGATCTGGTTCTTTGTTTATTTGTTTATTTGTTTATTTATTAATGGATCCCCATTAGTCTTTACCTTAGTAAAGACTATTCTTCCTGGGGTCCATGAAAATGCTACATTTAAAATATTACAAAACATCATCATTACATATATAAATACATCATTAAAATAGCATTCCTGAACACCACAAAAACATGCTAATACAATGTTTCAGTACACCTAACATGCATAACCTGGGAGATTGCTCTCTACGTTATATTCCATGATTTAGGACGTGTTTTTCTTTATCGATTCCAAATGAATAAAAAGACAATATGTGCATCTGTCATGTATAGTTTTTTTTTTTTTTAACGGGACTAATATATTGGCCTCTTTTGACATAAACATCTTCATACAAAGTATTTTTTTTAAAGCTATTGTAAAATGATCATTAAATTAACAGGATTTAAAGCTGAAATTTATTTTTCCAAGGAACAGCAGTGTTGACAGTGACACATAGAGGAAGCATCATGAACAGGTTGTTAGTGATTTTTGTTTCCCATCTTTCCCTCTGTTTTAATGAACGACGGTCGAAGGATATTCCTGTCGGCTCCTCAGCCCTGAAGGATGTCGTGCAGCGCGAGCAGAAGCACATGTTTCAACACGTGCTCGTTGTTTTGGTTCTAAATTTCGTAGCAGGCCCACGTTTGTAAGCGAATAGAGAGGACAGATGAGTCCACCTTACGGGGCTTTAGTTTGTGATGAAGTGAAAGTGGTCTGCAGGTTTGTATTACAAAGAGGCTGCGGCGCAAAGCTGCATCGATGAGAGGAATTGTTAATGAAGGAGACGTACGATTCCGATGGATTACTCAAGTAGAAGCGGTTTTTGACTCCCATCCCTAGTAAGGAAAGTGCACAGGCCGCTGTAGACCACAGACCAGAGGTCCGAGAGACGGCGGGAGGACAGTAGGGCTGGGTACTATCGCATTTTTTTAGATACCAGTACTTTAACAATGTTTGGTTTTTCGATACCGATAACTGAACGATATTGGGGAAAAAAATATTTATTTGAGCCAAAACAACCAAGTCACAAACCGCATTAAAACTTAAATTGAAAGTTTTTTTGGTTCCTGCTTTCGATACTTTTATTATTTTGAGACCAGTAGGAACTTTTTTCCGATAGCAGACTGGTATTGTTTAACGGTACCCAGCCCTAGTGGACAGAGAAGGAGAGAGGATAGTGGGACACGTCTGAGGTGTGTCCCACAGGCACATTCCTCCTCCATGATGGGGCACATTCCACTCATACCTGTCCAGTCTGAGGGCAGGTGCAGCAGCTCCTGTTAGCTCCGTCACACTCCGATACCCGCAGTGTGTCATGGATCAGCTTCCATTGTCTCGGGGTCACTTCCTGTGCGTGAACCTCCTACCGCTTCTTTTACATTCCAGACAGTGACATTAGTTTGTTTGGATGTAACTTGTGAAGCTTAAGAGCTTTCTCTACCACCACTGCTTACATTTTTTATGGCACAAAGCATCTGCACTTTGAGAGAGACTTTGACGGAATTGCTGATCCTTGGTAAGTGCACGATGGTGTATTTGCTGGATTGTTCATATGCTGATTGTTCCAGGTATTGGCAGTAGCTTCCTAGCCATGATGGTAGTTGACAAATGCAGCATAACAATTGTGTGGTTGTGCAGTTTGACTATGACCCAGAGGCTGCTGGACGGTGCAGAAAGCATTACATTGGAGTACAACTGACTTTAAATCTCAAATCACTTGGAAAAGAATAACATTGCACAACAATTTTTGCTGCACAAGTTTGTCAAAAAATACAAAAACATATGGTCCGTGACACATTCTGCTGCAGTTTCGGCTGGAATTGTTCCCAGTGTTTCTGCTCAATAGTTGCCCGTTGTGGCTAATTTGAGTTTTGAATTTAAAATTGTTATGGACAGTTTAAGAACAAGGGCCGAGACGTCGCCCGGTATGGCGCAACCGGGGCCCCACCCTGGAGCCAGGCCTGGGGTTGGGGCTCGAATGCGAGCGTCTGGTGGTCGGGCCTCTGCCCACGGTGCCCGGCCGGGCACAGCCCGAAAGGACGACCTGGGCCCGCCCTCCTGTGGACTCACCACCCGCAGAGGGATCCGTAGGGGTCGGGTGCAGAGAGGACTGGGTGGCAGTCAAAGGCAGGTGCCTCGACGACCTGGTCCGCGTGCGCAGCTTCTGGCGTTCGGGACATGGAACGTCACCTCGCTGGGGGGGAAGGAGCCTGAGCTCGTGCAGGAGGTTGAGAGGTACCGGCTAGATATAGTCGGGCTCACCTCCACGCACAGCCTGGGTTCCGGATCCCAACTCCTGGAGAGGGGCTGGACGCGCCATTTTTCTGGAGTTGCCCGCAGGGAGAAGCGGCGGGCTGGGGTCGGTTTGCTTATAGCCCCCCAGCTCAGCCGTCACGTGTTGGAGTTCACCCCGGTGAACGAGAGGGTACAGGTCTCTGGATCCGCCGGTCAGACCTGGCAGGCCCAAACGTGTTGTGAGGGTCTGTTGGGAACGTCTGGTTGATCCCTCTGTCAGTAGGGTCTTCAACTCCCACCTCCGGAAGAGCTTCACCCAGATTCCTAGGGAGGTTGGAGACATTGAGTCCAAGTGGACCATGTTCTCCTCCTCCATTGTCGATGCGGCTGCTCGTAGTTGTGGCCGTAAGGTCTCTGGTGCCTATCGCGGTGGCAACCCCCAAACCCGGTGGTGGCGCCCGGAAGTAAGGGATGCCGTCAAGCTGAAGAAGGAGTCCTATCTGGCCTTGTTGGCTTGTGGGACTCCGGAGGCAGCTGTGAGGTACCGGCAGGCCAAGCGTGCTGCAGCTCGTGCAGTCGCAGAGGCAAAAACTCTGGTCTGGGAGGAGTTTGGAGAAGCCATGGAGGAGGACTATTGGTCGGCCTCGAAGAGATTCTGGCAAACCATCCGGCGCCTCAGGAGGGGGAAGCATTGTGGGTGGGGGTGGGGGGCTGCTGACCTCGACTGGGGATGTGGTCGGGCGGTGGAAGGAGTACTTCGAGGATCTCCTCAACCCCACTGTTAAGTCTTCCGATGAGGAAGCAGAGGCTGGGGACTCGGAGGGGGGCTCGTTCATCACCCAAGCTGAAGTCACCGAGGTAGTTAGAAAGCTCCTCGGTGGCAAGGCCCCGGGGGTGGTTGAGATTCGTCCCGAGTACCTTAAGTCTCTGGATGGTGTAGGACTGTCTTGGCTGACACGTCTCTGCAACATCGCGTGGCGGTTGGGGACAGTGCCTCTGGATTGGCAGACCGGGGTGGTGATCCCTCTCTTCAAGAAGGGGGATCGGAGGGTGTGCTCCAATCACAGAGGATCACACTCCTCAGCCTCCCTGGTAAGGTCTACTCCAGGGTGCTGGAGAGGAGGATCTGGCCAATAGTCGAACCTCGGATCCAGGAGGAACAATGCGGTTATCGAAACACTGGACCAGCTCTATACCCTTCATTGGGTGCTCGAGGGTTTGTGGGAGTTCGCCCAACCAGTCCACATGTGTTTTGTGGATCTGGAGAAAGTGTTCAACCGTGGCCCTCGTGGTGCCCTGTGGGGGGTGCTCCGGGGAGTATGGGGTCCGGGGCCCTCTGCTAAGGGCTGTCCGTTCCCTGTATGACCGCAGCAGGAGCTTGGTTCGCATTGCCGGCAGTAAGTCAGACCTGTTCCCGGTGCGTGTTGGTCTCCGCCAGGGCTGCCCTTTGTCACCAGTTCTGTTCATTACCTATATGGACAGAATTTCTAGGCGCAGCCAGGGGCCGGAGGGTGTCCGGTTTGGGAACCTCAGAATCTCATCTCTGCTGTTTGCAGACGATGTTGTTCTGTTGGCTTCATCAAATCAGGACCTTCAGCGCGCACTGGGGCGGTTTGCAGTCGAGTGTGAAGCGGCCGGGATGAGGATCAGCACCTCCAAATCTGAGGCCATGGTTCTCCACCGGAAAAAGGTTGTTTCAGGTGGGTGGGAGACCCTGTAACCAACCTGTGGCCGAGTGGTTAAGGCTAAGTTAGCCATTCCCAAAGTCCGGAGCATTGCGCCGCCTTATGGTGATGATCATTGAAACAATTCCCACTCGTTAAAGAGGTGGTGACAGACTGAAGCATCTCTTACAACGAGAGACATGTATTTAGGTGAGTGTTGTAAATTATTCTAAACAAAGTGGTGCTGATGTGGGTGGGTCCAATGGGCTCCTCTCTATAAAGTCCACGTGTTAATTAAACAAGCCACGTTGAAAATTAATATAAAGGCTTTTTAACTTTAGATCATCGGAGCCTTGGAGTTTTTTCCGTCTGCTTTTATCCATCTGGCAGACCAGATCTCTTATTTCATTTGAAGTAGAAGGCAGTGGCGGCTGGTAATGTGAAAACCAGGGGGGCTGTTGCCTCTACCTACCTTCAATTATATTTTAACAGATACTCATAAACATTGTTTTTAACTTCAACAAGAAAGTTATCTCTGGGGCATTTAATATTATAATTATCTGCAGAATATAATCAAAACTAAACTTATTTAGTTTTATTCAACAAAAAAATAATAAAATGTATGCTTTTTTCTGACGAAATGAAATAAAAGTGTAAAGATAGTTACTATACATATTTTTATTTTGCACCACTGATCTGTATTTTGTACCAACAGAACAAAGGCAGGAGGTATTTCCTCTTTGATTTCATGTACAGTATTAGTCCCAGACCTGCTGTGGTTCCATTATGAGCCTCAGAGCCACAGGTTTAAACCTGAATAAACCGTCAGACAAATGATCCGGTCAGAAATAATGTACAACTGACGTGTTTAGATGAGAGTCCTCCTGTAGCACCTGGAGCTTCAAGTCCAAGTCAGTGGGGGTCGTCCCACTGCAGTAGCTAAAGCAGACGAGCTAGTTAGCATTGTAATGCTACCTCCAGCAAAGTTCGTTTAGACGTGACTTCTGACTGAAGAAAGTTGTCAAAGTCCATTAGTTTGACTAAATCCTTTCACGTCCTCTCAGGAAACAACACGAAGATTCTCCGGTCTCTCTAATGAGAAGTTTTTCCTCCGATCGTCCGTGAGCTCAGAGCTGCTCCCAACAACAAGCTACTTGCGTTTGTTATAGTAGACGCTGCCTCATCTTTCACCTGTTAATCATGACTCATTATTGCACGTCTCTGATTGGTTGAATTAATGATATGTAGTGACGTTTTTGTACCATATTAGAGCGCCATTGGTTAGATCGCCGTTCCTCGCCGTCCCTCGCCGTCCCAAGCATAAAACTACACATTTATGACGCTGTTGCGGGACACGATGAAGCTGGCAGACAAAATGACACGCTCCTTCCCCTCCGCTCCCCCTCGCTCCAGTGTATAAAACACCTGTACAGAGGAAAGTCATGCCAAACTTAAATTTTTTATTTGCAAAAATTGATACGAGGGGTGGCCATAATAGACCAGCCCCCACTGGTAAAAGGAATCCCACTTATTTTCAATGAGCACGTGACTGATCTGCTTTACCTTTTATTGGCACCTATGGATGAAGATGCACTCACCATTTTTTCATTTTTACTACAACTCCACGTTTGTTTATGAGAGAGCCTTGTTGCAAAGGTTTTGTAAATGAAGCACAACGTGAGCCTTGTAAGTTGAGCCTGAAGCGCAGACTCCAGCTCCGCTCAGTGTGGTGGATGTAAAGTGATGCTGGTAGCCTGCGCTGCGTTCTGCTGAGGAGAGAAGAAGAGCAGACCAGGAAGAGGAGAGAGAGAGAGAGAGAGAGAGAGAGGGGGGCTGCTGCAGACTCGCACTGCGGACAACGGAGCAGGGCACCGAAGCTCCCATGGCCCGGCCGCTCCCGCACAGACGGGCCAGGAGAGCGCCCGACCACGGGAACAGCACCCAGGAGACGCGCACGGGGCCGCGGGGCAGCCCGAGCCGGGATGCACCATGGGAAACAGCTGTGATCGAGGTAAAAAGTGCCCCGTCATGTGACCTGCTGCCATCATGGCCGCACAAACTTTATCTCATGCAGAGGAGGGAGGGAGGGGGGAGGGAGAGTCCATCCCCCACTCCCGATCTGAGGCATCGGCTGAAGGGTCGCTGCTGTGACTTTCATTTGGAGTTGGGGAATGTCATGTTTTAAAGGCGACCCATCTCCACTTTTGTCCCGCGTGGTAACGTCACACAGACTTCTGGTTGTATTTCACTTCATTCATGCAGTTCTGAGTAATCCTGTTTACTTTGGCTGTTTCTTCTTCTCCTGCTGAAGCGTTTCTATCTGTATTCCCTGGATCTTGTAAGATTGAGCACAAAACTGTCCCTCACATTTTTACAGTCAGTAGAACGAGTGGGTGGGTAGATTTTGCAATTTTTGTTTTTCTTTTGTTGTTCTGTATCTTGTACAAAACGGACTCTAATAAATAAATACATTTTGACCAACAGTCATGGAATGAAAGTTCACTGTGACACTGTTGTTTTTATCAGACTACAACACAATTGTTTCATTGATGCACTTTTTTTTAATTTTATGATGGCAAGATAACTGAAAATAGCTCTAAACTAAAACATGACGAGAGGTTTATGAGTTTTTGTTGATGAGATGATACGAAACCAGGGCTGAATCCGGAAGTGGAGAACAGACCCTCAGACGTGACAGAGAGGCGCCGTCAGGCCCCCCCAAAAGTTTTTGTCAACTAAACCTAGACTAAAACTTTTTGAGTTTTCAATTTTACTTGGAGCAACCCTGGTTTGAATGCACATTTTGTGTTTAAACAGAGCTCTCAACATGCTGGACTGAGTGTCAAAGCAAACGTAGTTGAGTCATCTTCTGTTCTCTGTAGTTGAAGTTTAGGACGTTTCGCCTCTTATCACAAATGGAGCCTTTCTGTCTGGAGTTTGCATGTTTCCCCAGGTACTGAGGTTTCCCCTACCACTAAAAACATGTACAATGGGGATGAATGTGTGTTGGCCAAGTTGTGTGCAGTCGCGATAGTGCTTCTGTCAGTCTCCCCCAGGGACAACTATAAAATGACATTTCCATTCCATTCCAACTTTTGTTCTAAGTCTCAACGACCCTACTCACAGCCTATTGATCTGTCCTGGGCTGTGTCTCCGCCTCAAGCATTAGCATTAGCATGACTGAGCCCTCTAGGCCTGGGACACAGGAGGCTGCTGTACACAGGGGACTGATGAAATCTCAGACCTCCATTTCTGTTCATGGAAGGTTTTTGTTTCTTAACAAAAAATGCTTCTTTGACTTCGAACCTACATTTTTCTTTAGCTGGAATTTTGAGCCCACTGTCATGAAAGGAGTGGTTGGTGGCTTTGGGATGGTGGTGCACTTCTGTACCGAATACAGAAGATGTCTCGCGCTCAAACATTAAAGATGGATAACTCCTGTACGACTGAGAGCCTACACAGACACAGGGTTGCATTGTTGACGCTCATCTGCATAACCAATATTGGGAAGAGTTTTTTGTTATCGCAACATTAGCAATATCCAAGCAAGGGGGTAGAAGCAAGGAGGAAATGTCCTCGTCATTTGTAAATAGACCTATTGTGTGTTGTGTGTGCAGATGTTGCCGACCACTCTCCGCGGAGGAGAAGCATCTCTGGGCTCAGTTCAGACCGAAGCCCCAGCCCAGCGGAGCCCCCCAGCAGCTCCCCGTTCAAGGTCCCGGTCAGTCTTACTCATGTGTAGTGATATATTTTTATGTCAATTTGAGACTTTTGGCTAGTTTTCGCTCTTAACATCTTAGCTTTAATGTCAAAGTAAAAAAATAGACTCTCTTACAGGTAACAATATCTCTACTAATATGGAATAACTTGAAAAAAATTGATTCTTGTGTTATTATTGTTAATTGGCATTATTTCAGTCCTGTAAAGGTTTATTATGTGCCACACATAAACCTCAGCTCTAACCAATGTCTGAAGTTCCCTGAGCCGTGGAGATCCCATGTACGTGCACTTCCCGATGGTTTACATTTGTATCTTCTGCGTTGCTCCAGGGCTTCTTCAGCAGACGTCTGAAGAGCTCCATCAAGAGGACCAAGAGTCAGACCAAACTGGACCGCAACACTAGTTTTAGACTGCCCACAGCGCCGCCTGCTGATTTAGACAAGTAAGGACACATTATCGTTCTCCTTCTGCTCTTGCAATGTTTAAAAAAGGAGAATACTGAAGCTAAAAGTGCATGATAGAGCCGCACAGTAACCCACAGGCTGGTGGTTAATCCCAGCTCTCGCGTGTGCAGATTATGTTTGTGTTTAGGGATGCACCGATCTAACACTGGTATCGGATATTGGAGTCGATATTGGAAAATAAATAAGATATAGGGCGTCGATTCCAAATTTGAAGCTCAGAACATGAACTAAAAAGAGTTTTAACCTCCACAAATGTATTTGTGATCACCGTGCAAAATGCGTCAACGTCAACTAATCAAGGCTGGGACAGAAACTTTGATTGGGTCATCTAAAGTAATAAAATACAATTATGTGCATTTGTATTTTAGCTGATGAAATAACTGATCTAACATGTGCACAAGTTGTAATAATAATGTTCTGTGAGTTGTTCATATTAATGTAACCTGAAGTCAGTCATATACCAGAGGATATCAAGGCAAGGCAAGTTTATTTGTAGAGGACAATTCATACACAAGGCAATTCAAAGTGCTTTCACAGTTGCAGGAAATCACAAATCTAGTGTACAAAAGTCCAGTGATTCTTTTTTTTATGTTTCCCATTAGTTTATTGAGTGCCGGCGGCACGGTAGCACAGCGGTTAGTGCTCTCGCTTCACAGCTAGAAGGTCCCGGGTTCGATTCCCACCTGGACGGGACCTTTCTGTGTGGAGTTTGCATGTTCTCCCCGTGTCTGCGTAGGTTTCCTCCGGGTACTCCGGTTTCCCCTACCACCAAAAACATGTACAATAGGCCAGGATTAATGATGTGTGTGAATGTATGATGGTGGTCAGAGGGACCGTAGGCGCGATGTGTGCAGTCGCGACAGCGCTTCTGTCAGTCTCCCCCAGGGGAAACTGAAGCTACTAACGTAGTTTATCACCACCGAGTATGGAGTGAATGTAAAATGCTCTCATGTAAAGCGCTTTGTGGCTTTGTCTGTGAAAGGCGCTATATAAATAAAGGTTCTTCTTCTTCTATTGATAAATATAATTGATAAATGATCTGTAACATCTTGTTTGCAAGAAAAGAAGAGACTTTATTGATCTCACACTGGAGAAAAGAGACCATTCACTTTTTCACTCACAGCAGCACTTTTAAGAAAAGTGGCTTGTTAAGGGACTTGTGACACAGGTCTGTTGTAAGCAATCATTATTTTTATTAATAAGTGACAAAAACATGAACTCAAAATGTCCAAAAGTTGGGTTTGAGTCACAATGTAGTAGGGCTGGGCAAAAAAATCGTGTTGGTAAGTCAAATCGATTCATATTTTCAGAAAATATTTTTTTATTTTAGTTTTAATAATTTGGATGTTTAAAAATCCGTGACTTCAGTGTTTTACAGTGATTGCCTTTTCTATTTTTCAAGGTTTGTCAATGCACTTTTACTAAAAACATTTAATATATATATATATTTATAAAATTTTTAGGGCTGGGACTCGGTTAAAAAAATTGATCTAATTAATTAGAGGCTTTGTAATTAATTAATGGAAATTAATCGCATATAAATATTTGACCTGAGAACAGTGAGAAGTAAGTTTTTTCATATGGATTTTTAGTATACCATTGAATAATGACTGAATACATAAGCTTAAGCAAAAGCAAAGTGTGATTAATTTCGATTAATATTTTTAATCGCACTAAACCTCATGTAATTAATTAATCGCAATTAATCGAAAAAAGTCCCGGCCCTAAAAATTTCGTTGTTTATTAGAAAAAAATTCCAAGATTTTTGGGGGGGAGGAAATCGCCCAGCTCTACAAAGTAGCCATGTTTTTTATCCTGATTTAGTGTTATTCTTGTTTTTACACAATGTGATTAAAAAAAACGCATACTTTTACGCCTTTTAATTGAAAGTGAATATAATGTTTAATGGATTTTGTAAAAAAAAGTCTTATTGTATTTTAATAATGTCGTAATTGTGGAAGACTGTTTTGAAATGAATTTGACTTTGTTCCCAAATGCGTGTTGTCACTGAGCTTTGCGATGTGCTCTGTCCGCTCAGATGCGGAGCTCTGGTGCGCGTGAAGGAGGAGAGCGTGAGTCCGGCCGGGGCAGTGGAGTCTCTGGACCTGGGGCCGGAGCAGGACGTGACGGTCAAACCCCTCCACAGCAGCCTCCTGGGACACGACTTCTGCTTTGAGGTCAGGCCCCGCTCCACTGCAGCATTATATTTTTACACATGTACAAAACGGTTGCGGCCCGTTTCCTGCAGGTCTTCTTTTTTGGAGAGGATTGTGTGGATTCATCCGTGCTGTGATCTGTGTGGTTCCCAGGTGACGTACTCCGGGGGCAGTAAGTGCTTCAGCTGCAGCTCAGCGTCGGAGAGAGACAAGTGGATGGAGAACCTCCGGCGCACCATCCAGCCCAACAAGGTCTGACCCACATCTGTGCGCTCATGTACAGTAGTGACAGTATGTAGTTATCTGGGATTACTGGGGTTGTTTGTCTTCCTTATTATATAAGCCCATGGGGGCTGGGCACACACTGTTTGTGCATCACACTTCAATAAATATGAAACATTCATTCATTCACTCAGTATCAGGCTTTACCCAGCAGCACCTCGCCAGGAGACGCTTTAGGTCCACAAACCGCTTGTCCCGCAGTTAAAGGCTCCCCTTTAACTGTGACGTCAGTGGGACTTTGAAATGAAATAAATAAAGTAGGTCTGCTGAGGCGAAGCGGCTTTATCCTACACTACAGCAGGCCACACAGTTTGAGAACCAGTGCTCAGAGGTGATGGAGTAGCCAAAATATTCAAGTTAAAATGCAATGTAAAATGCTTTTTTGTGCTCACTCATGCTCAATGTGGTTGTGAAGCCATTTATTCTGAAAAAAATGTGTGAACTCATTTTATTTTAACAAAATAAAATACCAAAATGACCCTTTTGAAAAGTTTACACACCCCAGTTCCTAGTACTGTGTATTTCCCCTTTTAGCATCAATAAAAGCTCGTAGTCTTGTAAAAGGTTCTGTTTATAATCTAATGATAAAGAGGCCCATTCTTCTTAAAAAAAGCCTCCAGTTCCTGTCAATTCCTTATTGTCAACAGGGCCTGTGATGAAAAGTGCCCCATACCTACTGTGAAATATGGGGGTGTTTCGCTGATGCCAGTGGCTCCAGCAGAATAATAATAATGAAGGTCCCGTTTGTGTCCATCTCAGTCTCCTGACCTCAATATCATTGAACCACTGTGGGGAGAGCTCAAACGGCCCAGGAACTTACAGGAACTGGAGGCTTTTCGACAAGACGAGTGGGCCGCTTTATCATTCGATTATAAACAGAACCCACTACAACTACCATAAACTCCAAGCTGTCATTGATGTTAAAGGGACAATACACAGTTTTAGGAGTGTTAACAGTGTTATGGTGATTTCAAATGAAAACAAAAAGTGGCTTCACAACATCACTGACCATGAGTAAAAAAAAGTGTTTGTGTTTTCATTCATATTCTGTGAGAAATGGCCAAAACATAAAAACACCAGGGTGTACCTTATCCGTGCTTGAACTGCCTCTTGTGTCCAGTTTGCTTTTGATAATTCAGATTTCCTCACTATCCTCTGTTTGACGTTTGCATTTGTTAAGCGTGTGTACAGCATTAACATGGCATTATAAAGCGTGCGCTCTTGCCTGTATAAGCCCCTTATGCTCATGTTCTCTGGGTGTCTGTGTCCAGGACAACTGCCGGCGGGAGGACACCATGCTGCGCCTGTGGATCATCGAGGCCAAAGACCTGGCACCGAAGAAGCGCTACTTCTGCGAGCTGTGCCTGGACGACGTGCTGTACGCGCGCACCACCACCAAGCCCCGCACGGACAGCCTGTTCTGGGGGGAGTACTTTGAGTTCAGCGGCCTGCCCGCCGTGCGCAGCATCACTGTGCACGTGTACCGCGACCTGTCCGACGCGCAGAAGAAGAAGAAGAAGGACAAGAACAACTATGTGGGGCTGGTCAATATCTCGGTCAACGGCAGCACCGGGAGGCAGTTTACCGAGAGGTACGGTCTGTTATTTGGAAAGCTCACCAACACACGGCCCAGTGCAGGCTGTTGAGTCATCTTCTGTACTCTGTAGTTCAACGTTTCGCCTCCCATCCAAAAGGCTTTGTCAGTGACTGTACAGTTTCAACTCAGCCCGCAGACTAGATATAGGCCACAGGGTTGGTCCCTCACCTCTATTAACGTCTACTCTCACCTGTAGGTAAACATCTTTGTAGTTCTAATTGTTAGAGTCCTGAGTTTCAGTCTGAACCCTAATCTCAGCTGATCACTGCTAACTGCCGCCTATTGATCTGACCTGGGCTGAGATTCAGCCTCATTACCATGGCAGAGCTCTCCAGGCCTGGGGCCAAGGAAATTGTTGTACAGTGGAGACAGGCGAAATGAAGTCTGCCTTAGTATTATTGGAAAACACATTTGAGAAATGAATCTAGGGCTGCTACTAACCGCTATTCTGCCTATCGTATTACACACTGGCTCTGACTGAAACAGTTATCCCAGCAGAATGAATTATGAATGAATCTATGAAGCAATGTCCGGACCAGTGGTTTCGTTAGGGATCATTTCTCTCCTTCATTTTGACGGACAGGATCGTAAATAATCCACCATGAGCAGTTTTTATCAGTCATGTATTGAAGTTGGGGTACCTGATTTTTTTTTTGGTGTTGTAGAATACATTTATTTTTGCCACCTCAGAGTATGTTGTAAACACAGCAAAACGCAGACCTTTTTGTATTGTCTTCAACTAAAGTTTATTGAGCAATGGATGATAGAAGTCTAATCTAAATTATTGGAATTTATCTTGGGGGTGGCCGCCCCTGCTTCACTTTGTCACCACTCAATGCTGTATCCGGTCACCTTTTTCACCCTGTATGTGTTTGCATGTCTGATAACCCCATATGGCTGACCATTTTTCACAATGGGCCAGACGTTGGTCTGGCCCGGGAGAAAATGCACACGGTTAAGGCGGGGTTTAAGAGGTTAAATGACTGAATAAATGACGTCTGATTTCCTCAAAAATAGGTCCGGTGGCAGATCACTGTTTACATACTTTGAAATACACAAGAAACCACAGTCCTGTTTCCAGAAGGAATCTGTGAATTATATAAAAAACTATCATAAATTCATTTATTCGTGCGACAGTGTTTGATGCTTAAAGTGCTTATCCCTCTGCCTTAACTGAGCACATTGTCTCCAGTTCAGCATTACCCAAATCTAAGAGCTTCTTGACAGTAGCTTACAGCCTATAGCCAGGCCAGCCTCATTTGAAAGGTAAGACCTACAAAACTGATTGCAACTTTTTGTCACATTGTTGCTGCGTTTTTTTGTAAAAAAAAAAAAAAAAAAAAAAAGTCTTCCCTTTTCCGTTTTTTTATTGGCTTTTATTGTTTTGTTGTTGCTTTTCTGGCCTGTTTTTGTCTCTCTTTTGTCGCTTCTTTTTTTGCCTGTTTTTGTAGTTGTAGTTTTCATTGCTTTTTCAGCCCTTTTTTTGTGTGTCCAGGTGGTACAGTCTGAGCACGCCCAGCCTGGTGAAAGGCAAAGGCCCCGCACCCTCCGTGAGGATCAAGTGGCGCCTGCAGACCATCTCCATCCTGCCCATGGAGCAGTACAAGGAGTTCGCCGAGTTCGTCACCAACAACTACTCATCCCTGTGCTCGGTGCTGGAGCCCGTCATCAGTGTGCGCAACAAGGAGGAGATGGCCTGTGCGCTGGTGCACATCCTGCAGAGCACGGCGCGCGCCCGGGTGGGTACAGGACGGGCGTTAGCTTTCACCATTGTTAAAGTCTTATTTTTTGTCTAATTATGGCTATTAGTGATGTACGGGTTGTGGGTTCCACCGCGGGTCGGGTTGGGGCGGGTAAAAAAATGCCGGTAGCCACCACTCATTGCTGTCGTACGCATTTAATCATTTAATTCAGTCACAACTTATTTCATCATCCTTAGAGCAGGTTTTTGGCGGATTTTCATAAAACGAGCCGAGTTTTGCAGCGTATGATCTAGAGAACGCTTTTGTGGACCTCGATTTGTCCGATTTTCCAGGGTTTGTGCGTCTGTGTGTGTGTTTGCGTTGCTCCTGATCCCAGCTGCAGGAGAGAGTGCCAGTACGGTTCATTTCAAGCACATTTTTGGACGTAATTAAAGCCGTGGTCAATTCAGACGGATCATATTTGTATCACGTAATTGTTAATGGTTGCAGGGGTGGTGCGGGTTCTAAAAATAGAAACAAGGTTTAGGGGTAGAACCTGCTCAAAATGCGGGCTGAAAAAACCCCAGACCCAAACTGTAATGCAAACCCATTAAACAAGAATAACTGGACTTTCTACACTAAATATATGCCCAACATTAATATGAACAACTTTCATAATTAGATCTAATCATTATACACAACTCAAATATGTTATTCTTTTAACAGTATTTCATAAAATCCAACATTACAGCTCCTACCATATAGCTACACCACCCCCATATGCATTCCTATCCTTATGATAGATATTATATCCTTGAATGAGTAATTCTTCATGTGTGTTTTAGACAGAGCCAAGATATTTAGACACGCTGATGACAAAACTTCACTTGAATCTACCAACTTGTTTCTCATACTACATATATTTACATGTGCTCTTTTTGGTAATATAGAGAACATGAAGGTGTGATAACGATGTGTTTATCAAATACCTTCACACATGATAAGTGGACACATTCACTCAGTGTCCTCCTCGTCTGCTCGTGGTATTGCGGTACTGCTCCTAGGATGAACAATGAGTTTGTCATAGCGTAAAAATGCAACGTCTCTGTGGGGCCTACCTCAATTTTTTCCTCAGAACTTTTTTCACTTTTAACCCTGTGTATTTGTCGACATGGGATCCGTTTCTGGGGTACTTCAGGAAAACACGTGTGAATGTGATAGCAAGGCGATGGGCTTTACCGACTTAGGCCTGAAACAACTAATCGATTATTGAAACAGCTGTCAACTATTTTAGTGATCATTGAATCGTTTTCTCATAAACACAGACTCAACTAGAGCAAAAATGACATGATCATTTTTATATTTTTTATAAAGTGTTTTGTACATTGTAAATTGAATTGGTATGTCTTATCCAATAAGAAAGCAGAATCAGCATGAAGATCCTCCTACAAACATTCACTTTAAGTTTACTCCATCAACATGCCCCAAAGATTCATGTGGTCAATTTTTATTTTTTAGATGATATACATTTAAAATAATGCCTATTTTAAATTAGTTCTCATTCCACGGAGTCTCTTTGGTTTAAACTGATGTAAAGTGCAAAGAAAAGTTTGATTTTGATTTGAAATGTATTGTTTCAATATATTTAAAAACACCACTTTTCAATCAGGCATTTTAGCAACAATCACGGAAAATACCTGCAAAATTTAGATTTGGCTGGAGTTGAGGAGGATATTGATCATGTGTGTGCGGTGCAGGACTTCCTGACGGACCTGGTCATGTCGGAGGTGGACCGCTGTGCTGACCATGACGTGCTGATCTTCAGAGAGAACACCCTGGCCACTAAAGCTATTGAAGAGTACCTGAAGCTGGTGGGACAGAAGTACCTCCATGATTCACTCGGTGAGGTTTGCTCTGTGTGGTAAAAACACTTTTTAATCGTACTCTTGGGAGAGTCATCGGGCCGGGGCAGAGTGGGAAGTTGTAGCACTACGAGCCCTTGACCGCTCCAGACTGCCCTGACTCATCTACAGGCGTCAGCACATCCACGACAGACCTGAGGATGGTATTCATTATTTGCTCTTTTATGTTTGATTTGAATGTGCACTACAGAATCCACGACATCTGAGGTGGACATGTCAAACTCAAGGCCCAAGGGTCAAATCCGGCCCACGGGGGGATTTTTCTTGACCCCCGACATGATAATTAACTTTAATTATGACCCCCCTGCCGATAAATTGTATTAAACACACAACATTTCTCATAAGCTCACGGAAGCGGTATCACACAGCCTCTACCTCTCCGCTGTAGCCGTGTTAAACTAACTCAACAGAGGGAAGAGCAGACACGGCTCTTTAACGGGGCTCCCGGTTTTTTAAACCGGTTTTATTTAACAAAGAAATGGACAAAGGGCCAGAGGACGGAGTTAGCGGAAGTTTCTGAGCTGGTAAAGTTTACAAGCGCATTACAAACATCGCAAGTGCAAGCACTGTGTGGACAATAATACCAAACTGTGCCTTTAAAAGCGTCAGGTTGTGACAGTAAAGTAAGAATATGCGGCCGTGCAATGCACCCGACACATCTCCATTTCTTCATCTGTGTCTCTTCCACAGCGTCGTAAAGCTCTCATTCGAGCACACAGTGTTTTGTAAAGGCAGACTTTACAGTGTGTTCCCGCTTGGACAAACTAATGACTTTTTGAAAGTGGGCGGCACGGTGGCACAGTGGTTAGAGCTCGTGCTTCACAGCTAGAAGGTCCGGGTTCGATTCCCACCTGGACGGGGCCTTTCTGTGTGGAGTTTGCATGTTCTCCCCGTGTCTGCGTAGGTTTCCTCCGGGTACTCTGGTTTCCCCTACCACTAAAAACATGTACAATAGGCCGGGATGAATGAGAGTGCGCATGGGGGACAACGGATGCAAATTAGCCCAAGGCTAATGTGGCTTACATCCATGAGACCCATGTATGTTCATTAACATGCACTGTCCCGACCAAATAAACCAATAAATAAAATAAATAAAAATAAATATTCAAATTGTGGGAAACCTGTCCAGTCACGTATGACAGCGTGTTCATTAATGTCCTGATTTAATTTCATTTATTTATGTATTTATTTGGTGCATGTTTAATACATGCACCAAATAAATATATAAATCTATAAATAAATGGGACACACTTTGGACTCGTTCGTGTAAACACGCAACGCCTTGGGCTAATTTCTACCTGATGTCCCACACTCGCCCTCTCAAACACATTCTCATTCATCCTGGCCTATTGTACATGTTTTTAGTGGTAAGGGAAACTGGAGTACCCGGAGGAAACCTACGCAGACACGGGGAGAACATGCAAACTCCACACAGTAAGGCCCCGTCTGGCCGGATATCGAACCTGGAAAGCACGAGCGCTAACCAGCTGGGACATAGTCGAGTCATTTTAATGTATAGCACATTGCAACAACCATGACAGTGGGGCTAAAGCTTTACAGTCCTACATACCTCATACTGTAGCTGACTCTAAAAGCCTGGACCAGTCCTTCTTTGCGGCGAGGGGAGTGTGTGCGGTTGCTCTCCTCTTGCCTCTGCCTGTAGCTGCTGCCTGGCAGGGGAAACGCCCTCCCTAAGAACCATGTTGTGTTGGTTTGTTTGCTCAGGGGAGTTCATCAAGGCACTGTATGAGTCGGATGAGAACTGTGAGGTGGACCCTAGCCGCTGTCCGAACAGCCAACTGTCTGAGCACCGCAGTAACCTGAAGATGTGCTGCGAGCTGGCCTTCTGCAAGATCATCAACTCTTACTGGTAACAGTCTCCTCCCCCACGAATCACTAGTTATCAGAACATCAATGAATCAGTTTGTATGTGAGAGCAGAAAATGATATGTATATTCATTATTCATCAATTTTTTTGATTAATTGCGATGAATTAACTACATGAGGTTTAGTGCGATTAAAAATATTAATCGAAATTAATCACACTTTGCTTTTCACACTTCAGTTTCCTTTTTTTCTGCAGACGTACAATTAATGGCAATATTGCACTGGTCTGTTGGACTTGGACAAAAATAAACAATATTTTGTTGCTTAAGCTTATGTATCCAGTCATTATTCAATGGTATACTAAAAATCCTTATGAAAAAACTTACTTCTCACTGTTCTCAGGTCAAATATTTATATGCGATTAATTTCGATTAATTAATTACAAAGCCTTTAATTAATTAGATTAATTTTTTTAAACGAGTCCCAGCCCTAATATTCATATATATTGACATAGTCATTGATGTGCGTAATCTACAGCATCTCTAAATGTACACGTTTTCCCTTGTGTGTCGCCTTAAACCAAATATCTTCTCTCCTCCCTGCTCTTTCTTGTCCCCCCCCCGTCAGCGTGTTCCCCCGCGAGCTAAAGGAGGTCTTTGCCTCGTGGAGACAGCAGTGCCTCGCCCGGGGTCACTCTCCGGACATCAGCAAGCGCCTGGTCAGCGCCTCCCTGTTCCTGCGCTTCCTCTGCCCCGCCATCATGTCCCCCTCACTGTTCAGCCTGACGCAGGAGTATCCCGACGACCGCACGGCCCGCACACTCACGCTCATCGCCAAAGTCATCCAGAACCTCGCCAACTTCACCAAGTAAAGCCCCTCTCTCTAGATGACCAAGGCAAACCATCTCTGTGGTTCTCTGTAGCCTGTGTTTGGTTTAAGTTTGGACACAAAAAACTAAATCCACCTTAAATTACAGGTAGTAAATGGTGCAGCAGTAACGCTTGAGGCCGAGTACACATTACATGTACTCTAAAAAGATTACGGTAATTACGATAATTGGTTTTCGATACCGATACCATAACAATACTTTTTCCAATACCTATACTAAAATATTTGTTTAGAACCAGAAAACGGAACAATGTTTGGAAGATTTGCACATTTACAATATCGGGCTCCTCTCCAACATCAAGAAATGTGTGAATAATGTAGAATATTTTGGGGAAAAATTGGGCAAAATTGGGAAAAAAAGTGAAAATTGGGCAAATGATTGGAGAAACATGGGGGGGTAAATCTTTTATTTGAACTGAACAACCAAGTCATTTGTTCGATACCAGTAGTACCATCACTTTTTTGTGATGGTACTACTGGTATCATACTGATATCATTTAACCGTACCCGGCCCTAATACCTAATAGTACAATGAAGAAGGCTCTGTGCCTCAATATAAAATGTCGAATGCTCGGTACTTGGTACGGATGAATATGTAAATTTTTTTGGAGACTTTGTCAATAACGAGGATGAAGTGATATTTTTTAGAAGCCGTCAGAAATTGGCAAAATGTGCTGGCAGACATTTAGATTAATATTTGTCTTGAGCAAACTACAAATGTGTATTTTCTTTTTATTTTAGCTGCATTTTTTGCAACTGTTTTTGTTGGTTTAACAGTGCAAATATACTCGCTATTGTAAATTACCGTCCAAACTGCAATTTCGGTATCATCATGTAGACTGGTGGTTCTCAACTGGTGGATCGGGCCCCAAAAGTGGGTCATGGAAGCATCATCACTTTCCCAGGGAGCAGTTCTTTCAATATTTCCCCTCTGAAAAAGTATAGAAATACTACCTGTGTCTGTTACTATGACTGTTATCAAGTGGGTTTGATCATTTCCATCTTTAAAAGCTTATCTAGTGCTTACTCAATTATAATTTGTGAAGAAATGACAGTATTTTTGCATTATATATAACTAATCAAATTGCTTGTCCTACTCGGGTGATGGTGGGTCCTGAAGCCGTACCAGTTGAGAACTTCTGTTGTAGACGATTTATTTCCCACCTGTGTTTCCCCCTCAGTACTGCAGTACCAGGACTGTTCTCTGTTTTTTGGTTGATTTTCAAAGCATCATTAGCCTTTGTCCACTTACTTTAAAGCCCTTTACAGCTTTAGTTCAGAAACCTTTTTCCGATTTGGATAATAAAGCTGAAAGTCTGCACTTTATAGTGGGCGTGTATGAGCTTCAGGCTCAGCATGCCCCCTATAGCCTTATGGTGTAAAGTTGTATTGCTTATTTTTATCTAGATTCTGTGTTGTATGTTTTATGTTGCATGTCGGCACAGAGAAAAATTCCTAGTTTGTGAACCTGTTCTCAAACCATGGCCATAAAAACTATTCTGATTCTGATATGTTTTAGAACGTAAGCCCATAATCTGTATAACTCTAGCTTGAATACATTTTAGTAGACAAATAAAATGAGAACGTTTCTTGCTCCTTTTAGTTCTATGTCCAGTATTTGAAGAAAGCTCTTGATGGTGAACAGCACACTCCTTTAATACATGGCCCGTGTTTTCTTCAGGTTTGGGAATAAAGAGGAATACATGGCCTTCATGAATGACTTCCTGGAGCACGAGTGGGCGGGGATGATGCGCTTCCTGTCGGAGATCTCCAACCCGGAGTCTCTGTCCTCCATGCCTGGCTTCGAGGGCTACATTGACCTGGGCCGTGAGCTGTCCGTGCTGCACGCGCTGCTCTGGGAGGTGGTCTCACAGCTGGACAAGGTACCGCACCAGACGAGTGTCGCCTCAAGTCAGACAATCCCTTTGAACTGATTTGAACAGTGAAAAGTATTAAAAAAGCATTTTAAATACAACAACTCAAAATATCAGTTGTTTCCGTTCATAAGGTCGATATAATCGTGAAATCACAATATTTTCTCACAATAATCATGACTCAAAAATATGAAAGCGTGACATCCTTAATCACTACATTATCCGAGTTATTTCTGTGAATAGTCGAAACTGCTGTCTGAAAAGCCAGATTTTCACCATTGTTCCATTTTCCACATCCTCAGTTTGTAAAAGCACACGCCCAGCTCTATCTGATACTGTTGTGACTTCATGGAGTTGTGGTTTTAGACATTCATTGTACATGTTTGAGTCATCAAATCTTCTCCGGTGACTTGTGCGGTTTTGTGTCTTAGTGCAGTGAGGGGAGGAGGCTCTTAAAGGCACAGTGACTATTTGCAGCCTGTCAAAGCCAGGCCAAGGGGTATCTGAAAGCAATACTGAATAAATGTAAAAGCATAATACCCCTGCTTTAAATACCATGCAACACGTTTTTCAATCAAGCTTTATTTGTAGAGCGCTTTACAAACACCATCTGCTGAGCCAAAGTGTTTTCAGTGCAGTGTACTAAAACATTTTCAACACAACATAGAAAAATGAGGATAAAATACATATGTGCGATTAGGAGACAAAAGTTGTTATGAACAGGTGAGTTTTCCATCTAGCTTTAGACGGGGCCCTGTGGTGACTCGTGACTAAACGGGTAAAGCGTCCAGACCCTCTGAAAACAGATAACTGATCAAATAACCTGCAAATGAGTCACTGATCGTCCTACTGTCTGATGAGTTTAGAAAAAGTCCTTTTCTTGCCTGTTTTGAACTTTGATTTTCTCAGTTTTGTTGGACCCTGACAGATGTTTGCACTCAAACCTCCTCACCTTTGTTAAACCTCTTACAGCATGGTCACATCCTTATTGTTCGGACTAAAGTATTCAGCCCCACCCCTCACCAGTCCTTTTGCATGTTCTGTTATGAGTTCGACGCATGGGGGACTTTGAAGCAGAAGTTTGATAGTTCGTTCTCCTCCTTCAGCATGATCTGCTTCTCGCTAATATGTGTCCTCTTTTTTTTTTTCTTGTTTCTGCCTGGCTGTACCCCGACACTGCCCTCACTCCTCCTCTTCTTTCCCCCTCCATTTATTGAAACTTAAAACGCCGACCCAGGGTGAAAATTCCTTCCTGCAGGCCACAGTAGCCAAGCTGGGCCCGCTGCCGAGGATCCTGGGGGACATAACCAGGAGCCTGTCGGCGCCCACTCCCGCCACGCAGCCTCTGCACCGCTTCCAGGCCCTGAGCTCGGCCAACATCTGCGGCAGCCAGTCGTCGGGCCTCCACAGCATCCTGCAGAACTCCAACAGGTGACCGCCCGCCAACGGGTTCAGGAAATGGTTCTGAAGACCCTGCTGATCCCTGTTTATATAGCTGCAGGTTGATATTGAAAATAAGGGCTGCATGAGTCGAGAGAGTTGCGTTTATGATGATGCAAAACCTTTCGGATTAAATTCATACAATCATCATAAGCAATAATTTTTTTCATCACATTGTGTGGAAACAAAACATACAAATCCGACCTCTGGACCAAAACAAGACGACAAATACTTGAGTATAGGTATCAAAGAAGTATTGTTCAGGTCTCACTCACCAACACATCTGTTCACTGTCAGGAGACGATCAGGAGTTATTTATCGATTGCTCCTCTCTGTCAAGGGTCAATTTTGGGAAATGGCTCTACCTGGTGGCCATGTATTATGCCCTTTGTGTCTTCTTTAGTCGGTAAATAATCAGACTTATTAAACATGCTCATGATTCTGTGGGTCTCCAAACACACATTAATGTAAGAAATAGCAGCAGTAGATAACCTAGGAGGCTGCAGACATTTCATTCAATAACAATATAAATAAAATCCGAATCCATAAAACAAATACTACTTTTTTTTGTCAGGTGTAAATTAGAAGTTCTCAGACAATCTCAGGCCTATTTATTTCAATTTCACCCACAGGGGGTGCTAACCTTCTCATGGACATACACGTTGCCCCCATTTGTAGAATTGACAACGGAACTAACATTTGATGAACGTTCATTAACCGCACAACTAAAAGCAAACAAATGGATTTTCTTTCTTTCTCTTTTTTTTTTTTTTTTTTAATCAAAACTTCCTACATTTCATGTGAATATGCTGGAAATAGCGCAATAGAATAGAAAGAATAATTCACACATATTACATAGACATAACACCAACAATGTGAAGTGTTTGACACCTTTATGTAGTCTTTAGAGTGGAAGCTGAACTGAATGGAGCTGCATGATTTGTTTTCCATGCATAACCCAGCTCGTGTGTGGGAACAGCCCTGACACTTCCCACTCGGTGAATTAGACTGCTGTACTCTGTGTCCTGACTGTCCTCCTGTTTCTGACTTCCCAGTGACGTACACAGCGTATTGTCCAGCGCCGAGTTGATGGAGGGCGTGGTCCCACTGCCCAACGGTCGCAGCGTCTCATTGGTGGATCTCCAAGAAGCGCAGCATGGGCCCCGCCTCCACAGAGCGCCCTCTCAGACGTCGATGGGTGCAGCTCCACCCACTGTCTGCTACTCCAATCCCCTGAGCCCACAGCACAGCAGAGCCACGCCCCTGCGGGACTGCCAGCCCCAGAGCGCCCCTCAGGTGAGCGCAATGTGACACGAACACTAATTCAATTTAAAATTCTTTTGAAGAAATCAATTATATAAAAAATACCATGAGCATGGATGCTAAGGATGCAAAATTAAGATGATAGATTTTTTTCTTTCTTCTTTGTGACGATCTAAACACAAAAAATGTTATAACTGTATGCCTAAGACATTGGCAGCTTTTACTGTTTGTTTTGTAAATACACTGGGAGGCGCAATAAGCGTTAGCTTCTGCCTATTCCATTTCAGACTTTATGTCATAAAACTCGCACAGTAAAGCTCGGCTTAGGCTCCAAATCCTGGCTTATGTTAGGCACAACAATTCAAACTGCGATTACTGGGTTTTACCAAAGGGACGCCAAGCTTGGCTAATCTGACCAATTCAAAACAGGTTCAACTAATTGGCACTTGCCGAGTACATAAGCAGACCACACTAATGATCACAGAGTTCATTGAGAAATCATGGCCAAGCGTGAACGTGCAGCATACTTCACAGGCCAGTAGCTTTGTTCAGCTAAGTTAGCTCCATAGGTAGAGCACAGGACTCCCATCTACGAGGCTGCGAGATCGATTCTAGCCTCGATTATTTTTCTTTGGACTGGGCACCCACTGGGAAGAACATAAATCGGCGCCTATGAAATTAAACACTTTTCTTTTTCCCCCCAGGAATTTAAACACATCTATCATCTAAAAAAAAGTGGCTTATGGGATGGCACATAGCTCCTAATCGCCAGTGAGTTAGCCTCAGAGGTCCCTATGCTAAAGTGGGTATGATAGTTAGCATACAGGCCACTTCCCCTAACTCCTTCCTAACCGACAAACCAATTCGGACGCTCCTTGTCATGGCGGACGCTGACGCACATCTGGTTTGGCGTAAGACCTCTTAACAATTTTCTTGTTTTGGATGGAGCATGAGCCTGGTCCGGACCAGGCTAAGTTCTCTGACTATATTTCCATAGTAACTGAGTCAGACTCAGAGTGAGCCTGGTTTATGAAACCGAAAAGACAACAAAATAAGCCAGACTTGGCCAAATAAGCCTAGCTTACAGAGTAAGCCAGCTTTATGAAACAGCCCTCTGAACACACTTGTACAATGACAAATAAAGCACTTACTAAGCTAAGCTATAAGAATGAATGGGTCGCTAAGCTAACGTTAGCCACACTTGCCAATGGTCTATTGGCCTGGACTATTGTACATGTCAAATCAAATCAAACTTCATTTATAAAGCGCTTTTCACACTGAAAGGTATCACAAAGTGCTTTACAGATTACAACATTTAAAACAGGCGAGGGCCATACAAGGACTAATTGGGGCTCATTTTTTCAAACTGGTTTTAGCCATAGAATCTGGGCTCATTCTACTTTCTTATTGTACCTGTATAACCACCTTGAACCAAACTATGCTGCAAATGCAGTGTGCTTTCCTTTTCTGCTTTATACAAGAAATAGTAAGATTAGCTTAACTCTGAATGCTATTCATGTCCTCACAAACAACAGCTGGAGTTATTTTGCTGGAATGCATAAAAGTCTTAAAGTCATACAAGCATCTTGCATTTGTGCCTTTTAATGTATTGTATATGGGCCTTGAAATGACATTAAAAAAGCGTTGCATTTGTCTTGCTGCTGCCTGTATAAACCCTGTTGTGCGTTGTTTAGGCGCGGCGCCCCCTACAGCCCTCCCTGAGCCAGCAGCGCAGCCTCCAGGCCCTGTCCTTCCAGAACCCAGTGTACCACCTGTCTAACGTGCCGCCCTGCACCAGCCCCCCACACTCCAGCTCCGACAACCTGAGCACCCAGAGCTCCCAGCACAGCCCCTGGGACGATGGCGGCAGCCAGGCAGGGGCCCCCAGCCAGGGCTCCACACCCCGAGGAGACACCCCCCTGTCTACTGCTGTGGCTATACCCCGACAGAGCACCACCGCCGGCACCGCACACATCATCAAGGTGAGAGTTCAGCTGGACCCTGGATCTCAAGCTTCAGTTTATGTGGGTTTTGTAAAGATTGATTCTTACATTATGATCCTCAAATTTATTTCACAATATCAATTTGAAGGGAAAACCCCCTGAAATCCTCTTTTTACATTGTGGAATATTAGTTTTAATCATTCACAGGGTTTTCCGCGGGACATTTAAAAGCATTAAAAGTCATTCAGTAAATTGTGCCATGAGCAAGGCCTTAAATGTCATTAAATCTAAATTTATTGGAAAATTACATTGCTTAACAGTTTAACAGCTTAACAGTTCTGTTTAAGTTAATCGAAAATCCCAATATTATGCTCCAAAACATTCAGGAGCAGTTTTGGCTGAAATTGACCACGTCGTTTTTGTGCAATTCTCTTTGCTATGTTTGAAATGTTTGCAAATCTTAAGAAATATATGCCAATTTCTTCTGTGTTTGTGGCATTAAAATATTGTCCTTGGGCATTAAAAATGGCATCAAAAAACCCATTAAATTTGGCTTGCTTCTGCCTGTATAAACCCTGTAATTATAATACATGTATCTACTGTATCTATTAAACAGAAAGCAATGTGTTCTAATTGTTTTCTGGAACTCGGCCCAGTCTTGTTCCCTTCTTACATGCGACGTGCAGCATTATTTTGACCACCCCCAATGTCTTATTCATAACCTGTGTGCTGTTGTTTTAAAGGTGGAGCAGCAGAGCAGAGCAGGTTCCCGCACGCCCAAGTCCCTCCCGCACAGTGCCTCTTTAAGAAGCAGCAGCAGCGCTAACACCGAGCCCCCTGCCCCCGCCCCCGCCCTACGCCAGTCCCCGCCCATCGGCCCCTGTGACGGCTCGGCCACACCCCGGAGCAAAGCACAACAGGTCAGCCGCAGACAGGGAGGTGGCGTAGACCTAAGAACACGCCATGTTGTTGGGTCAACGTCAACCTTTTCCACATCAAAACACAATAATTCAATATCAGATCTGAAAGCTGTGGCTAAATGAATCTGCAGTTAGCAAAAATGTTGGACATTGTCAACCTTGATTATGGTAAAGATGAGATGAGAATGTGAGTGAAAGGACTCCTGCCGGTATTGCATATAGAGCTGGGGACTCCAGCTCTCTTTCTTTTTTCGATACCAGTTGTACCTAAACCTTTTTTTTAATTTTTATTAATGGTACCTAGCCCTAATTGTACATTACTCTTTTTAAGATTTCTTCAGTGGCCCTAAAGGGTTCAAATATTTCTTTGGGTGACTTTATTTGTTAAAACATGCACTATGCCCTTCAACACATAAAAAGTATATTTTGTGCTGCAGCAATAAAGTAACTCCACTCATATATAATTGGTTACTAATTTCTTCTCCCAGCAGAGGTAGATCCATTATTATATTTAATGATCCACTCTCAAATGGACAATCGGAAAACGGATTTTCTTACTAGATGGCAAGGATTTATTATTACAGCAAAAAGATCAGAAGGACAGGGGAAAAGGCGGCTGAAGGCAGGAGATATTCCAGTATCTTTGAGGATTTTAGGGACATTAACAAGACGACAGGATCGTTTTATTTCACGTTTCTATGTGCTCTCATTTTAAAGTTGCGTATCTTATTAGATGCACAGACATGTGCTTGTGTGTGTAGCGTTTTTTTTTTTCTAAAGCAGCGACCATACCTCTGAAGAATGATTTTGAAACAATTCTATAATGTGTATTTAGTGAACTCGACTGTCGAGTATTGGTTCTGTGGTCGATCTCGCTTTACTGTAGCTGCACGACAGAGACGGCCTCAAACCCGTCTGAGGAGCAGTGCTGTGAACTCCCGCGTTGTGTCCAGGTGTCCTCCGTGGAGCCGGTTGCCACGGCGCTGTCCCCCGTGGAGCCGGTTGCCGTGGCGATGTCCCCGGTGGAGCGCACCGCCGCCTGGGTCCTGAACAACGGTCAGTACGAGGAGACGGAGGAGGAGCCCGGGAGGAGCCCCGAGCACAGCGGCTCAGAGAAGGTAAACGTGTTCTATTCAAGTCAACTCAGTAACTCTTTCAATATTTAGTTTAATATGTCACAAAACAAACCCATTAGGGGCGGGCGGAGGTCCCACGAGATGGGACTGTTCATCTATTCTTTTTTATTTCAAAGTAGCTATATGTGAATACATATACGGTAGTTTTAGATTTGAACAAGGCCGTATTCTGACTAAACTTCATATTGCTATTGTAATCATTAATAACTGTTTAAAGCTTAAACGCTGATCTCTGGAGCAGGACCCACAGATTTAGATTCAGACAAAGATCTTGGCATCAGTCTGTCTGACACTGACGCACAGAAGAGGCTACATTAAACAGGTTGCTGATTTTTACTTAGACTGATTACTTTCTTCCTCTAATGTCCCGCTGTAATTGTCCCTTGTTCATGCTATTCTGCATTTGATAATCTACCGGTGAGTGCAGGATTGATTTGCTTTTTTAAAGGTGTGCTAATTGTCACAGTTCCTGACATGAGCGTCGTTGCACATTAGTCTCCTCTGGTCAAAGCTCTGGTATTTACCCAAGTGTTCATTATTTTTTATATAAAATCCTTTAATGGTGTAGGGGCAAGTTCCAAAAAAACGTCTGATAACTATCAAAGTCTAAAATATTATACTTACTTACAATGTTACCGTAATGATAATTTAAAGGCTTTTTAATGTATTCTTAAAGAGAGACTTGATAGTTTTCATGTTGGTCTCTGATGTATGGGACCATGTGGTATAACACTGAGTTTTATGGCTGATCATTGCATGCATATAAGCCTTTGCAGACTCTGAAGAAGGTCTTATATGCTTAAAGTTTGACAAATTGAATTGAATGTTATACACAATTTTCGTAATATGCAGCTTAAAGTCTAAATTTGAATCAAAGAGCACTCCTAAATACTTCAGTTGTTTCTGATATCTGGCCGTTAACTACCACAGATGCTTGTTCACCCCCTACTGGATGTTGAGAGAAAAACATGCTATATCTATAATGTAGCCTATAAAAATAATTCACGAGATGACTTAAACATTGTAAAAAGAAGATTTGTGGCATTTTGATCTGGGTCCATCCATAAAACCCATCACTTTTAACTGGGCTCTTCCCTTTATTCAGATTTTGCTTTGTGTTATTACCCCATGGAAATGCTGCATGAAAGAATCCTTGTGTCCCAGTATGAGCAGGAGATCTCGGCCCTGAAGGAACGCCTGCGTCTGTCGGGCCGCCGTCTGGAGGAGTACGAGCGCAGACTCCTAACACAGGAGCAGCACATGCACACGGTCCTGGGCGAGTACCAGAGCCGCCTGGAGGAGAGCCAGGAGCAGCTGAGGAGGCAGAGCCAGGAGAAGGAGGGCCAGATGAAGAGCGTCATGTGCAGGTGAGGACCAGGACCAGGTTATTGAGAAAGCGAGGGGTCAAACACGGGTGATCCCACTCACCCACGGCCTCATAAAGACGATCAAGGCCTTCAATGCCATTAAAAAGCATTTATCTATCGACTAACTTGAATGTCTGCGTAGAATAGTTTCTGAGTGTAGCTCCTGATGAGGTGAATATGTGATGTGTGTGCGGGCTGAGGGTGAACGTGTGATGTGTGTGAGGGCTGAGGGTGAACGTGTGATGTTTGTGCGGGCTGATGGTGAACGTGTGATGTGTGTGCGGGCTGAGGGTGAACGTGTGACGTGTGTGCGGGCTGATGGTGAACGTGTGATGTTTGTGCGGGCTGAGGGTGAACGTGTGATGTGTGTGCGGGCTGAGGGTGAACGTGTGATGTTTGTGAGGGCTGAGGGTGAACGTGTGATGTGTGTGAGGGCTGAGGGTGAACGTGTGATGTGTGTGCGGGCTGAGGGTGAACGTGTGATGTGTGTGCGGGCTGAGGGTGAACGTGTGATGTTTGTGAGGGCTGAGGGTGAACGTGTGATGTGTGTGAGGGCTGAGGGTGAACGTGTGATGTTTGTGCGGGCTGAGGGTGAACGTGTGATGTGTGTGAGGGCTGAGGGTGAACGTGTGATATTTGTGCGGGCTGAGGGTGAATGTGTGATGTGTGTGCGGGCTGAGGGTGAACGTGTGATGTTTGTGAGGGCTGAGGGTGAACGTGTGATGTGTGTGAGGGCTGAGGGTGAACGTGTGATGTTTGTGCGGGCTGATGGTGAACGTGTGATGTGTGTGCGGGCTGAGGGTGAACGTGTGATGTGTGTGCGGGCTGAGGGTGAACGTGTGATGTGTGTGCGGGCTGAGGGTGAACGTGTGATGTGTGTGCGGGCTGAGGGTGAACGTGTGATGTGTGTGCGGGCTGAGGGTGAACGTGTGATGTGTGTGCGGGCTGAGGGTGAACGTGTGATGTGTGTGCGGGCTGAGGGTGAACGTGTGATGTTTGTGCGGGCTGAGGGTGAACGTGTGATGTGTGTGCGGGCTGAGGGTGAACGTGTGATGTTTGTGCGGGCTGAGGGTGAACGTGTGATGTTTGTGCGGGCTGAGGGTGAACGTGTGATGTTTGTGAGGGCTGAGGGTGAACGTGTGATGTGTGTGAGGGCTGAGGGTGAACGTGTGATGTTTGTGCGGGCTGATGGTGAACGTGTGATGTGTGTGCGGGCTGAGGGTGAACGTGTGATGTGTGTGCGGGCTGAGGGTGAACGTGTGATGTTTGTGAGGGCTGAGGGTGAACGTGTGATGTGTGTGCGGGCTGAGGGTGAACGTGTGATGTTTGTGCGGGCTGATGGTGAACGTGTGATGTGTGTGCGGGCTGAGGGTGAACGTGTGATGTGTGTGCGGGCTGAGGGTGAACGTGTGATGTGTGTGCGGGCTGAGGGTGAACGTGTGATGTGTGTGCGGGCTGAGGGTGAACGTGTGATGTGTGTGCGGGCTGAGGGTGAACGTGTGATGTGTGTGCGGGCTGAGGGTGAACGTGTGATGTTTGTGCGGGCTGAGGGTGAACGTGTGATGTGTGTGCGGGCTGAGGGTGAACGTGTGATGTGTGTGCGGGCTGAGGGTGAACGTGTGATGTGTGTGCGGGCTGAGGGTGAACGTGTGATGTGTGTGCGGGCTGAGGGTGAACGTGTGATGTGTGTGCGGGCTGAGGGTGAACGTGTGATGTGTGTGCGGGCTGAGGGTGAACGTGTGATGTGTGTGCGGGCTGAGGGTGAACGTGTGATGTGTGTGAGGGCTGAGGGTGAACGTGTGATGTTTGTGCGGGCTGATGGTGAACGTGTGATGTGTGTGCGGGCTGAGGGTGAACGTGTGATGTGTGTGCGGGCTGAGGGTGAACGTGTGATGTTTGTGCGGGCTGAGGGTGAACGTGTGATGTTTGTGCGGGCTGAGGGTGAACGTGTGATGTGTGTGCGGGCTGAGGGTGAACGTGTGATGTGTGTGCGGGCTGAGGGTGAACGTGTGATGTTTGTGCGGGCTGATGGTGAACGTGTGATGTGTGTGCGGGCTGATGGTGAACGTGTGATGTGTGTGCGGGCTGAGGGTGAACGTGTGATGTGTGTGCGGGCTGAGGGTGAACGTGTGATGTTTGTGCGGGCTGAGGGTGAACGTGTGATGTGTGTGCGGGCTGAGGGTGAACGTGTGATGTGTGTGCGGGCTGAGGGTGAACGTGTGATGTTTGTGCGGGCTGAGGGTGAACGTGTGATGTTTGTGCGGGCTGAGGGTGAACGTGTGATGTTTGTGCGGGCTGAGGGTGAACGTGTGATGTGTGTGCGGGCTGAGGGTGAACGTGTGATGTGTGTGCGGGCTGAGGGTGAACGTGTGATGTGTGTGCGGGCTGAGGGTGAACGTGTGATGTTTGTGCGGGCTGATGGTGAACGTGTGATGTTTGTGCAGGCTGATGGCGGTGGAGGAGGAGCTGCGGAGGGACCACGCTGAGATGCAGGCCGTCATCGAAGCCAAGCAGAAGATCATCGACGCACAGGTAAAAGTCTCAGTAAATTCATTTCTTTATGTTTGGTCCAAACCTGACACTTAACAGATGATGATGGAGCGTCAGGAGAGCCTATTGAGCAGGTGCTCGTCATATAATTAGAATATCATGAAAAAGTTTAATTTAATTCTGTAATTCAATTTAAAATGTGAAACTAATATATGATAGACAAGCCTTCATTTGTTATAATTGTATGGCTTACAGTCCATTTTCAAAATATTCTAATTTTATGAGATTTCTAATTTGGGTGTTTAAAGTTGAGCCATAATAATCAAAATGATAACAACTAAAGGCTACACATATCTCACTTTGCATGTAATGAGTCTGTCATTAGTTTCACAGTTTAAGTTGAACAGAAGTGAATGCACTTGTTCATGATATTTTAATTATGAGCGCCTGTATTACATAAATATAAACTCGCATGAAGTGATCTGGTCTTTACAACCTGTGCATGTGTTAGATCAGTTTAGTTCCATAAACTTACCTATAAACACTTTAGGTGATCCAATCCGTTTCTTGCTCAGCCTTGATTAGTTGCTGCTAGCAATAGCATACTGTTTATTTTTTTTATTAACCCACCTGAACTGAGCGCATTTTCTCCAGTTTGGCTTCATCCAAATCTAAAAGCTTCTCACCAGGAGAGCGACAGAGTAATGCCTAATTTGAAAGACCTGCAAAACATACATTAAATGTAATCACCCATGACCTTGACCCTCTCGGCCCCCCAAGTTGAGAACCACTGGTCTAATTCAGCACAATCCTTTGATCAAGTTTCCTGTTGTCCAATTTGGTTTGGAATATAAAAATGTCGCCTCATTCCGCTGTTTTTTATGTTTACAAATGTTATTAAATTTAAATATGCAGATTTCTTTGCATTTATTCAGACATTAAAATGTGACCTGTAGAAACCCTGTTGTGTACAATGTTATGTTCTTCCACTGAACCCTCCTGGGTGAAGGAGCAAAGTCTGAGACGTCTTTCCCTCTGAGCAGGAAAAGCGCATCCTCTCCCTGGACGCGGCCAACTCGCGGCTGATCGCCGCCCTGACCCAGGTGAAGGAGCGCTACACGGCGGCTAACCTACGCAACGGCCTGTCTCCCAGCAGCCCCAGCAAACTGTCCATCACCGAGAGCGGGGAGTTCAAGAGCAGCGGCTGAACCAAAACACATTTCGAAAGACTGTTCCAGATTTACTTTTTTTTTTAAAGTTTATCATGTTAATTTATTGTTTTATTTGCTGTTGCAGAACTACTGACCTTTGTGCTGTTGTGTTAATAAAAGCTGCTTGTGAAAACTACTCCTGTAATTTGTGTAGATTCATCTCAAAGACCTCAGTCACGTGCACGGTCAGTGTGTACCTTTGAGAAAAGTCAAGAAACGTCATCATTCACTTTTTCGAGCACAAGAAACCATAATCAATTAATAATCAGGGGCCGGCCAATATATCGAGCTTTAAAATGAGCCTCCCACAACTTCCTCGGCCTCAGGGGAGCAAAGAAACATCACACGTCTGTTCACCTATTTTGTAGACTTTTGCCTCTAATTTCAGAAGCATACACAGGATTATATTTAAATATCTGCGGTGCATATCATCGGCCTTAGATGTATCCTATGATTTAAACATAGTAAATAGAGGCTATCTGAAAAACAATATATCAAATTAAACAACTTAGAATATTGCCATGCCAATCCCCTTCATATCGGTATCGGGGCCCTAAAAAACAATAGAATCATCCATTAAATGAGCAATATGGGAGTTTAAAAAAAAATATTTAGAACCTTTTGTGACCCAGTCTGCGCCTGCTGTGTTATTGAAGGTGCACTGTGGAACTTTACATGTGACCAAAAGCAGATAAGCCTTCAGTGACATTGACAGCTAAAAAAAAAATAGTTTTACATTTTTTATTTTAGCAGCGTAAAACTGAAACACAGCCTGACTGTTTAGTCTCGACTCTGGGACCAGCAGGTGACCACTCCCTGAGCTTCAGAGCCATGACGTTTCAGCCGCAGGTGGATTTGTTATGCTGGTAACACACGGGACATCGTGGCCAGGGTGCGGGGGAGACAAAGCCACTGCAGCCTCTGTTACTATTGCTGGGTTGCAGGTGACATCACAGCATTCTGAAGGCCAATACTATTATATGAAGGAAAAATTATGTTTTTGAGGACATTTTTGGTCACGGACCCAGTGACTGATATTAATGATAATTTTTGATATTCATACTCTTTCTTTTGAGCTACGACTTGTGAAAGTGTAATGCTGTTAATAGGAAAAACTGGGTCCTGCCCCCCCCCCGCCGGGTCCGGTGACATTATCACGTTCTAGAACCTGCAACCCAGCAATCTTCTTCTTCTTCTGCACTAACATAAGAGAACTGATCTGATTTCCTGGCGCTTTAGTAGTATCCCCTTTGTTGCATGTTTTAAACCTCATTACCCCCGCCTGAACCGAAGGCATTTTCTCCAGTTTGGCTTTACCCAAATCTAAAAGCTTCTTGAAAAATAAATCATTGAAATGGCAACAAAAATGCGACGACAAACGGACAAAAAAAAAAAAGTCAAACAGTTTTGCAGGTCTTGGCTTTCAAATGAGACTTTACACTAGCCACGCTCTCAACTGGAGAAAATGCACTGTTAAAATATGCGACATGTTTATTCCTCCACTCCACATTGCGAATCTGGAGAATATTGCGCTGGTATTGCGCCAAAGAGTCGCTAACACACTTTCCCCTGTGATGACACAGGCCAGACCTCACAAACATTAGCTCGGAGGTCGGCACTTTGGCGAAAGGTCAAGTGTAGATCGTCGTCAGCGTCATTTCAGATGGAAGAAATAACCAAAACACGCGATTTTACTGTTAACTTTTATTTATGCATAAAAAAAGAAAATTAGAGACAGAGGAGGTGGCGCTTGAAGAAAATATATATATTCATATTTCAATATCTGTATACTTCTCTATATCAGGATTACGAGGAAAAGCAGAAAATAAGTTCCATCGTAGAGGCGCTCGGCCGCTTCAATATAGACTTTATAACAAAATAGGCAGTTTTACAGGTTAGTCTGTCCCGTCTGTTCGCCAGGCAGCGCCACGCGACGGCTGCGCTGTTCGTAAGACACTGAGGAGCCGAGGAGGACGTTAGCATCGCGCACGCGCACACACACACACGCACGCACACTCGGACAGGGGTGGGCGGGCGCCATTTTGATTCCTGCTCTGAATCATCTCAATATTTACCATTTCTGTCTTGCCACTTTTGATCGACACACGTGACCCGCCTTACGTTTCCCGGACGTTTGACGCTTTAGTCACATTACCCGCTGTTGGCGAAACTAGCTCCGGGGCAGTTTTTTTCTGTTTTCTTTTGCCCATCTCCAATTTTTCACACGTCGACCCGCCCGCGTCAGAGTATTTAGGAACAATCTCAATGATGTGTCCATTTGGTGAAAGTTAGAAAAGGCTCGGTCCCCAAAATCACCGTTTCACAGCGGCCTCTCGAAATGAGCAGGGTTATATCGAGTGAAAAGAAAACGACTGCGCACGCTCTCAGTCATCCAGCCATTAGGTTTTCTATGAGAACATCTCATCAGGCAGTGGCGTGGCTGGGACAGTGTCAGGGTCGGGACCGGCCCACTCGTCTGGAAAACTGGAACATGGACTCCACATAATCTCCCTGTTACAGAAGAGCATTTCTTTTATCGTTCACATTTCAGAACCGCAGTCATCATTCTGTAGGCTTTCATTTAAAAGGAAAAGGTTTGTGCCACTGGGGCTGGGCAATTAATCGAACCTTTCTCAATCTTAAGTCTTGAGAGGGAGTTCGTAGACGTCTCAAGAGTTTGGACGAGACAAAGAATGAAACTAGAGGGACGTTTTTGTTTGAGCTGAGGTCTGTATAAAAGGTGTGCAAGTTCATAACTTGGCTACATGTATTTATTTTAAATCTCATTGAAAATCGAAATTGAGCCAACGGAGAAAATAAATCGGGACGCAGACGGCAACGCGTCGTACAAACCCCGGCCGAGAGGGACGTAAAACTGTCTCATATTATTTAGCATGTTTCACTCTTATTATCCGTTTTTAAGCGGGTAATTAACATATTTATCACATCCAAAATCGGGTCCATATGGATGTGTTTTCAGCAGATTGTTCAGTAGCAAAAACTGGCTATCGTTAGCATATGAAGCTAACCATAGGTTTTTGGTTAGCATTGTCAGTTTTTTTTATAAGTATTTTTGGCCTGTTGAACGACTTTGCTCCTCTCCACGTCTCTGTATCTTTATTTAGTAGAAAAATATATTCATAAGGAGGGAGAACGTTTTTCTTTTCCTTCTGGCTGCTTCGAACATGTCCATATACGGGCAGTTCCACCACCGACGCCGTCTGTACCTGTATCGTCCAACTTCACCAATGTCGGTCCACTTTTGTAAAACGTCGTCCAACTTCAGAATGGACAAAGCTAAACCTAGTACAAATGTTTGTTCCATCGCCCACCCCCATACACACACACACGCACACACACACACACACTGCAGAAACCACTGGCCAATGAGGTCAAATGACTTTGGAAAGTAAACATTTGTCAGTTCTTGTGTCGCATTTCATTTCTTTTTTTTCTTTTCTTTTTTTTACCATTTCAAGCCTCATAGCTTAACCTTTACATAACACCTTTTTATGGGCGTCAAATATATTGGTATATTAATCCATTGAAACATTATTTAGCATTAAGACCAGGCTAAATGTAAAAAAAAAAAATGGACTTAAAAGCCAAATGTGCTCAAAGGTCAGTTTTTGGTTAGCCACTTGAGCTCGTGTTAGCGAAGGGTTCCTGCAGCGCGGCGCACTGGTCAGCTGAAGGAACTGGTTTGTATAAAAATGATCTTAAATAATCTGGAAGTCTGCAGAATACTCGTGGACACAGTCACCTTGTGCAAAAACTATTCTGTGGTAAAAGATGAAATGCTAACTCTTTTATATTATTTCTCTAAAACAAATAAATAGGCTGAATGTGGTTTCCTAGCGTTAGCGCTGCGCACAAGAGCCGCATCGTGTTAACGTCCTCAGTCAGTGGGAGTAGCATCGGAAGGAAACGCTGAAAATCCAACACGAGAACAGTTCAAATGAAATGTAGAAAAAGAAGAAAAAAAAAAACAACAAGGGGAAATGAAAGAGGCGGCAGACGGAGGACAACGACGGACATGCTCTTTTAAAGCTCAAACGTGCAAAATGTTGCTTTTTCTGAATCTCGGGACAAAAAAACGAAAATCTCCCTCCGAACGCTGCCTGAGACTGAACCGAAGAGTTTGCAGAGTTTGCAGAGTCTGGGGGTCCTCGGAGTCCGGGCGGGGGCCGCGGGCCAGGGGTTGGGATAACGACGCATTACGGGACAACAGTTCAAAACATTTATACTTCATTGTGTCATTAATCCACATTTTGTAACTACAGGCTCCATAGCAGTGGTACTCGCATCATCTCCAAAACATTTACGGTTTATGTCTCCGGCTCTACTTTCAGGTATGGCCAATCCCAATGCAAATAGACAAAGGGTGACCAGATTCCCACACTAAAACTAGGACAAAAATTGATATTTTCCCCCCCACGTTGTTTAATGTCAATAAACAACGTGCCATGTGATGGGTGTCGGAAGTAAAAAATCCCATGTATATTTTGCTTTGGCTTTTCAAAAAATGCAAATATTAAGGGTTTGAAAGCACGACACGAGCTAATCAGCAATGTGCTAACAATCGGCAATTGCACAAACATTTGACAAGGAAGAAAACACCAACTATGTGAAAATACGGCAAAAAGGCTTTCAGAACATTGTGGTTAGCACAGAGCTGATTAGCCTGCGTCGTACATTTAAACTTAACATTTGCATTTTTCACTAAGTCAATAGATAAAACAGATGGGATTCCCGCCAAAAGAACAGTCTTCTAATTAGCTCAGTTGGTTAACGGAGATATTATGTTTGAGGCACAGGTGACCAAAAGTCATCACGTTTCTAGTCCAAATGCTGCTTTGGGCACGACACGGGTGAAAACACGGGACACGGAGCTTCTGTGATTAGAGATTTAGAACAATCATTGGTCAAATGAGTTACCTCATGCTTTACATCAATTTCTGGACTATTCTTCTGTAATTCAGGTTTAAATCGTCTCTGTCCTTCTCCCGTTTCTGTAACTCCTAATAAACGGGCTTTCCAGTGCCCTCTGGTGGCAACGTGTGATAACACAGGATGGACATGAGAAACGTGTGGAAGCATAAACGCTTGGAGCGCACACATCAGTTTGAACCATCTCACTTTGGAGACGAGTGCAGGCTCATACACTAATAATGGCATAAGGAATTAAATAAATGGCCTTAATGAGGCTAGTCCTGTCACGTAGTGTCTCGACCTACAGTACCAGGGTCTGAGCAATAAAGCTAATCCTTATTTAGGGACCCATGAACAGAATGATGGGGAGAGCTTTGTAAATGTTTTAGAAAAGACTAAACATTCCCAAACTCTTAAGAGTGCAGTGTTGACATCCATTATGTAGAAAACCTCTTGCAAAATGTGTTTTTTTTATGCCACAATGAAGTGCAAATGTCCTAATGCGGAGTTTATCCCAAACTGCGGCTCCACCGGGGGATGGACCAGGAGCCGAGCAGACGTGAGCAGGTGAGTGGACGGAGCCGGACGAGGAGGCGGCTCAGGGCTTGTCCTTGGCCTGGACCCAGATGAAGGGGCCCGACTGCTCCTCGATGATCTGCTTCACCTGTTCGTAGATCTCCTCCAGAGTGTCGCCCTGCACGATGGCTGAGCACAGAGACGAGGGTTAGTGCGTCAAACCCCAAACGGCTCACGACACTCCCACAGAAGCTCCATCACAGACATTTACATCGCTAGTCTGGTGTCTCAGGTGCACTGTGGGGCGGGTCAGATTGTTTTTAATGCAGGCTAACTGATACCGTAGAAATGTGTTAGCCTAGCATTAGCCTAGCGCCACTAAGCTCTTCAAATATAAGTACATGAATTTAAGAAAAAAATATCTCCAGACATCAACGACACTCTGGATAACTAGGAAATGAGGCCCCATGTCAAAAATCCTGAAATATCCCTTTAATACGAACTCGGCGACTGAATTCTCCATATTCACTTAGAATACAGGAGCCTCTCGAAAGTACATTAGTACTTGAACGTTTGCACAATTGCTCATGTTTACAACCATAAACAAAGATTTTATTTTAAATTTTTTACTGAAAGTTCACACACAAGTAACAGACAACTGTGAAGTGAAAGCAAAATGATACATGATTCTGTTATTTAAAAAAAAAAATAAAAGTGTGCATAAGTATTCATACAGCATTTTCTGAGTGCATTAAATTGCCTTTATAACATTCCTAATGACTGCAGAAAGTTCACACCTTGCCCTAACCATTAAATAGAGGCCACCTGTGTGTAATCTACTCTCAGTATAATTCCAGCTGTTCTGTGAGGGCCTCAGAGCTATGGTCAGAGTGTATTGGTCACTAAACAACATCATGAAGGCCAAGGAGCTCACCAGAGAGGTCAGGGATAAAGCTGTGGAGACGTTTAAAGCAGCGTTAAGTTATACAAAGATTTCACAAGATTTGAACATCTCACGGAGAACTGTTCAATCCATCATTCAGAAATGGAAAGAGTAAGAAAGAAAGAAGAAAGCCATTATTGAAAGGAGGCCATAAGAAATCCCCTTTGAAGTTTGCTAGAAGTCATATGGAGGACACAGCTACCATGTGGAAGAAGGTGCTTTGGTCAGATGAGACAAAAATTGAACTTTTTGGCCCAAATGCAAAACGTTATGTATGGAGCAAACCTAACACTGCTCATCGTCCTGAGTGCACCATCCCCAGGGTCAAATATGGTGGGGGGGCATCATGCAATGGGGCTGCTTTTCCTCAGCGGGGACTGGGAAGATTGTAAGAATAGTTGGGAAGATGGATGGAGCCAAATAGAGACATTTTGGAGGAAAACCTGCTGGAGTCAGCAAGAGAATTGAGGCTGGGGCGGAGATTCACCTTCCAGCAGGACAATGACCCTAAACACAAAACTAAATCTACAATGGAATGGTTTAAAAACAAACATATTAATGTGTTAGAATGGCCCAGTCAAAGTCCTGACCTAAATCCTATTGAACATCTGTGGAAAGACCTGAAAACTGCTGTTCACAAACGCTCTCCTTCTAATGTGACAGAGCTGGAGTAGTTTTGTAAAGAGGAATGGGCTAAAATGTCAGTCTCTACATGTGCAAACCTTGTAGAGTCAAACCCCAGAAGACTTGCTGCTGTTATTGCAGCAAAAGGGGGTTCCACAAAGTATTAAGTCATGCTGTATGAATACTTATGCACGCTCCACTTTTCACTTTTATATTTTTTGAAAAATAACAGAATCATGTATCATTTTGCTTTCACTTCATAGTTGTCTGTTACTTGTGTGTGAACTTTAAGTCAAAAATTGTAAGTCGGTGAAATGTGGGTTTATACTAAATACCAAAACAAGTATTTAGTTCAGTATGGGATTTTTGGTATCGATACCCGATATCTTATTTTTTCAGTATCGGCTCCAATAGCCGATTCTAGTATTGGATCGGCGTATCCCTAGAAAATACCACAAACTTGAAAATCTGGCGAAGGGGTCTGTACCTGTGAAGTGCTCGGTGAACTCCTGCTCCAGTTTGGTGGCTCGGTCGAACGTCTTCCTGCCCTGCTCCTCGCTCAGACGCTTGTTCATGTCCCTGAGGAGACAGAAATACAGAAATATTTACAGTATATGATGTTTTTAATATTATATTATATTAAATACTTTAAATTATAGACAGTGTGAAGTGTAACCTGAAGTTTGTTGGTATCTGAATACAATCATGTCAACATATTAAAACGTATTCCATGTTTTCATACAAACGGAGCAATGTCTAAGAAATAAAACGCATCAAATTGACAAAAAAGTCCATCTATGCTCCATTTTCAGAACACTTACAAACTGACCAGATAATTCCCAAGAGATTAGAAAGTGTGCTGCTCAATGAAAGCTTATTGTATATTATTAACCGGGTTAGAAACGTTTTAAGAACACCACTAAGTCAAATGTCTCGCTCAGTTTGGTTCTGAGACTAAAGGACACGAAGGTACGTACAGGATGTTCTCCACAGACTTGGGTTTGATGAAGACGGCGATGGGGTGGAGCTGGGCCAGCTGCAGCCTCTTTATGGCGTTTCCAGAGACGTCCAGGATGCAGTGCTTACCCTGGAACAGAAGGCACGCACACACTCACTACGTTAATATCGATTATATGGAGAGGACAACTCAGGGAACCATCCTTATTCCAGGCTACATGCAGGTCTAAAAGATACTGGATCCGCAATCTGTGCCAATTCTCCCTTCACATAAACTGAACAGACACTTTAGAGCTCTAAACGCTCAGCAAACAATTAATGCTAATAAAGCGAAGCACCAAACTTTACTTTGATTATTTTCAGAAAAGTAAGAAATTACCTGTTAAAACTTGTGTGTTTATGTACTTTCACGACTAAAGGTTTTGCCTGACGAAGGCCACTGGCCGAAACGTTGCATTCAATAAAGGAACACTGGTGTTGCAAGTATACAGTGTGCGAGTTTTTCCCTGTTCTACGTTTGGCTTTTATGCATTCTCCTACGCACCTGTTTCATACAAGAGATGTGCGAAGTTAATCGTCTTTAACGACTAAAAGAGTGAATGTCTTCAGACCTCATGTGGGGTAGTGTGTCTGACCACCAGCCTATAACCTCCAGGCAGTTTATTCCCAGTGCAGTGGAATGCCTCTCCTAGTGTAGCTGTAGTATTACTACTGCGTCTGTTAACCCTTCTCAATATCAGTGGCAGAATGTATGGCGCACAGAGCTCACACTGGTCACGTACAGGTTGGTTTTGTACTGACTGTTATGTGGTATGATGAAGAGGGGTCTAGGGGTAGTGACGAGTGTGGACAGTAGTACCTTTACAGCGACCTGGCGCACTGACCCCACACTGGTCACATACAGGTGAGTGGCGTACTGACCGTTATACTTGAGATATAATAGAGAGGGGTTTGTGGATAGTGGTGAGTGTGGGCAGTAATACCTTTTCAGCGACCTGGCGCACTGAGCCCACACTGGTCCCATAAAGATGGTTATTGTACTGTCCCGCCTCGATGAAGCGGTGCTCCTGAATGTCCCTCTCCATCTGCTCCCGGGACAGAACAAAGTGATAATCTCTGCCATCCACCTCGTAGTCACGCTTCGGCCGTGTAGTGTCTGTGGAAACATACGTGACCAGTCAGCAAACACGTGTCATTCTTCATGTAATTCTCATTTCAAAATAGGTAGTGTAGGTCAGGCTGTAGTGAGTAGGAGTAAAGTGTAGGTCATGTTGTAGTGAGTAGGGGGTAAAGTGTAGGTCATGTTGTAGTGAGTAGGGGGTAAAGTGTAGGTCATGTAGTAGTGAGTAGGGGGTAAAGTGTAGGTCATGTTGTAGTGAGTAGGGGGTAAAGTGTAGGTCATGTTGTAGTGAGTAGGGGGTAAAGTGTAGGTCAGGATGTAGTGAGTAGGGGTAAAGTGTAGGTCATGTAGTGAGAAGGGGTAAAGTGTAGGTCATGTTGTAGTGAGTAGGGGGTAAAGTGTAGGTCATGTTGTAGTGAGTAGGGGGTAAAGTGTAGGTCATGCAGTGAGTAGGGGGTAAAGTGTAGGTCATGTAGTGAGTAGGGGTAAAGTGTAGGTCATGTAGTGAGTAGGGGTAAAGTGTAGGTCATGTAGTGAGTAGGGGTAAAGTGTAGGTCATGTAGTGAGTAGGGGGTAAAGTGTAGGTCATGTAGTGAGTAGGGGTAAAGTGTAGGTCATGTTGTAGTGAGTAGGGGTAAAGTGTAGGTCATGTAGTGAGTAGGGGTAAAGTGTAGGTCATGTTGTAAAGTGTAGGTCATGCAGTGAGTAGGGGTAAAGTGTAGGTCATGTAGTGAGTAGGGGTAAAGTGTAGGTCATGTAGTGAGTAGGGGTAAAGTGTAGGTCATGTAGTGAGTAGGGGTAAAGTGTAGGTCATGTAGTGAGTAGGGGGTAAAGTGTAGGTCATGTAGTGAGTAGGGGTAAAGTGTAGGTCATGTTGTAGTGAGTAGGGGGTAAAGTGTAGGTCATGCAGTGAGTAGGGGGTAAAGTGTAGGTCATGTAGTGAGTAGGGGTAAAGTGTAGGTCATGTAGTGAGTAGGGGTAAAGTGTAGGTCATGTAGTGAGTAGGGGTAAAGTGTAGGTCATGTAGTGAGTAGGGGGTAAAGTGTAGGTCATGTAGTGAGTAGGGGTAAAGTGTAGGTCATGTTGTAGTGAGTAGGGGGTAAAGTGTAGGTCAGGATGTAGTGAGTAGGGGTAAAGTGTAGGTCATGTAGTGAGTAGGGGTAAAGTGTAGGTCATGTTGTAGTGAGTAGGGGGTAAAGTGTAGGTCATGTTGTAAAGTGTAGGTCATGCAGTGAGTAGGGGTAAAGTGTAGGTCATGTAGTGAGTAGGGGTAAAGTGTAGGTCATGCAGTGAGTAGGGGGTAAAGTGTAGGTCATGTAGTGAGTAGGGGTAAAGTGTAGGTCATGTAGTGAGTAGGGGGTAAAGTGTAGGTCAGGTTGTAGTGAGTAGGGGTAAAGTGTAGGTCAGGATGTAGTGAGTAGGGGTAAAGTGTAGGTCATGTAGTGAGTAGGGGTAAAGTGTAGGTCATGTTGTAGTGAGTAGGGGGTAAAGTGTAGGTCATGTTGTAGTGAGTAGGGGGTAAAGTGTAGGTCATGCAGTGAGTAGGGGGTAAAGTGTAGGTCATGTAGTGAGTAGGGGTAAAGTGTAGGTCATGTAGTGAGTAGGGGTAAAGTGTAGGTCATGTAGTGAGTAGGGGTAAAGTGTAGGTCATGTAGTGAGTAGGGGTAAAGTGTAGGTCATGTAGTGAGTAGGGGGTAAAGTGTAGGTCATGTAGTGAGTAGGGGTAAAGTGTAGGTCATGTAGTGAGTAGGGGTAAAGTGTAGGTCATGTAGTGAGTAGGGGGTAAAGTGTAGGTCATGTAGTGAGTAGGGGTAAAGTGTAGGTCATGTAGTGAGTAGGGGGTAAAGTGTAGGTCATGTAGTGAGTAGGGGTAAAGTGTAGGTCATGTAGTGAGTAGGGGTAAAGTGTAGGTCATGTAGTGAGTAGGGGGTAAAGTGTAGGTCATGTAGTGAGTAGGGGTAAAGTGTAGGTCATGTAGTGAGTAGGGGTAAAGTGTAGGTCATGTAGTCAGTAGGGGGTAAAGTGTAGGTCATGTAGTGAGTAGGGGTAAAGTGTAGGTCATGTTGTAGTGAGTAGGGGGTAAAGTGTAGGTCAGGATGTAGTGAGTAGGGGTAAAGTGTAGGTCATGTTGTAGTGAGTAGGGGGTAAAGTGTAGGTCATGTAGTGAGTAGGGGGTAAAGTGTAGGTCATGTTGTAGTGAGTAGGGGGTAAAGTGTAGGTCAGGATGTAGTGAGTAGGGGTAAAGTGTAGGTCATGTTGTAGTGAGTAGGGGGTAAAGTGTAGGTGTCACGGGTTCGTTTCTCGACACTTCAAAATGATGGCAAGGTCGAAGGTTTCGCTCCACAGTGTTTTATTTTTCAGTGCGTGAATATATACAGTGCAGTGATAAATGAAATGAAACCAAAGTATTTACAGAAATTGCGGCAGCCACACAGTGCCATCTCCAGTCCCAACAACCAACTCTCTCGCAGAGCCCAAATGCTCCCCTTTAATACCCCCTAGCCCCTCCCCCGGGCAAACCAACAATAATTGAAGGGGGTATTAAACATTCACCAAACACAAACAAACAATAGAAACATTTACACAGAAATAAGGAGACCAACAATGCCCTACATATGACAACCTAAATTAACCACAATAACTCACTAAATCAGGACAAGTAAACAATATGAACACAATGGTTCAGTCCGTGACCAGCTGGTTGCCAGAGCGCGCCACAATGCGCTATTTAACACGCAACCAGGAAGCGCCTCGGTTGGTCACACTACCAGAGGCAGACGGGCAGACAGCAGCAGCAACAGGTGGGAGTGTCCAGTATGAATGTGATGTGTGTAGGCAACGAGTCTGCACCCTCGTGCGTTACAACGGGGAGAACCAGTCTTTAACAGAGGGATAGTTCGTGAATGCACAACCGCGGGACATGAGCGCAGCCCGAGAGGGGGGGGGACAGTCAGGGGGAAGAGTGAGCGCACTCCGCGCGCGCGATCTCCCGGGCCATGGGAGAGAGAAAGGCACACGGGGTCTGAGTGACGCGGGAGTTACTGGCGCCCCGTCACAGTCATGTAGTGAGTAGGGGTAAAGTGTAGGTCATGTAGTGAGTAGGGGGTAAAGTGTAGGTCATGTAGTGAGTAGGGGTAAAGTGTAGGTCATGTAGTGAGTAGGGGTAAAGTGTAGGTAATGTAGTGAGTAGGGGGTAAAGTGTAGGTCATGTAGTGAGTAGGGGTAAAGTGTAGGTCATGTTGTAGTGAGTAGGGGGTAAAGTGTAGGTCAGGATGTAGTGAGTAGGGGTAAAGTGTAGGTCATGTTGTAGTGAGTAGGGGGTAAAGTGTAGGTCATGTAGTGAGTAGGGGTAAAGTGTAGGTCATGTAGTGAGTAGGGGTAAAGTGTAGGTCATGTAGTGAGTAGGGGTAAAGTGTAGGTCATGTTGTAGTGAGTAGGGGTAAAGTGTAGGTCATGTTGTAGTGAGTAGGGGGTAAAGTGTAGGTCATGTTGTAGTGAGTAGGGGGTAAAGTGTAGGTCATGTAGTGAGTAGGGGGTAAAGTGTAGGTCATGTAGTGAGTAGGGGTAAAGTGTAGGTCATGTAGTGAGTAGGGGGTAAAGTGTAGGTCATGTAGTGAGTAGGGGTAAAGTGTAGGTCATGTAGTGAGTAGGGGGTAAAGTGTAGGTCATGCAGTGAGTAGGGGTAAAGTGTAGGTCATGCAGTGAGTAGGGGTAAAGTGTAGGTCATGTAGTGAGTAGGGGTAAAGTGTAGGTCATGTAGTGAGTAGAGGTAAAGTGTAGGTCATGTAGGGAGTAGGGGTCAAGTGTAGGTCATGCAGTGAGTAGGGGTCAAGTGTAGGTCATGCAGTGAGTAGGGGGTAAAGTGTAGGTCATGTAGTGAGTAGGGGGTAAAGTGTAGGTCATGTAGTGAGTAGGGGTAAAGTGTAGGTCATGTAGTGAGTAGGGGTAAAGTGTAGGTCATGTAGTGAGTAGGGGTAAAGTGTAGGTCATGCAGTGAGTAGGGGTAAAGTGTAGGTCATGTAGTGAGTAGGGGTAAAGTGTAGGTCATGCAGTGAGTAGGGGTAAGTGTAGGTCATGTAGTGAGTAGGGGTAAAGTGTAGGTCATGTTGTAGTGAGTAGGGGTAAAGTGTAGGTCATGCAGTGAGTAGGGGTAAAGTGTAGGTCATGTATTGAGTAGGGGTAAAGTGTAGGTCATGTTGTGAGTAGGGGGTAAAGTGTAGGTCATGTAGAGAGTAGGGGTAAAGTGTAGGTCATGTAGAGAGTAGGGGTAAAGTGTAGGTCATGCAGTGAGTAGGGGTAAAGTATAGGTCATATTGTAGTGAGTAGGGGGTAAAGTGTAGGCCATGTAGTGAGTAGGGGGTAAAGTGTAGGTCATGTAGTGAGTAGAGGTAAAGTGTAGGCCATGTAGTGAGTAGGGGGTAAAGTGTAGGTCATGTAGAGAGTAGGGGGTGGGGCTAGGACCTACGTGGCACACAGGAGCCGAACTTCTCGGGGAACTCGGAGATGAGGTTGTCGTTGATGCGGTCCTTCATGGGCCCCAGGATGATGACGGGACGGGTGTAGTTCACTGTCGAGGACACGACAGAGGTCAAGTCTACTTGTGATGCAAGTAGATCCTCACTTATTACTGACCCCCAAACAGTATGTACTTCTAAACACAATGAGATTTCCATTCCACATTTCTAAGTAAAACATACAACTTGCCCCTTTGCCTGCTCGACATTTCACAAAAAGTTTGGGTCCTCTACTTTAGAGCATTTTCTCCTTTTTACCATTGAAGATTTATTAAAAATGGAACTTATCATACATTTACATAAGCTTTGCAAGAATAATAATCTAAAATCATTATTACTGACCTTCCTGCTGGATGACGGCCTCATACGACAGGACGTACTCATCTGGTCCACCTGAGGACACGGGAAAGGGGCAGGTCAGTGGTGGACAGGGGACAGGTCAGTGGTGGACAGGGGGACAGGTCAGTGGTGGACAGGGGGACAGGTCAGTGGTGGACAGGGGACAGCGGAGCAACAGACCAAGTCCACATTGAGGCCTCTGCATCAGCCCCTGCCCCGTTTGTCGAGACTCATTTCTCATTCAACTCAGTGTCTTGAAAATTGGTTTTGAGCGTAGCAATCCTCTGGTTAAGGGGCGTGTTGAGCTGCATTTTGTAATAACAGTCAAAAAATGTTTCACTTTACTGATCTGTAAATTCTGTGCTCTTCTGTGTCTATAGCTTTCCGAATCAACCCATGTTTAGACCCTTTAAGAGGGTTAAAGGCCGAAGTGCCGTCATGCATGAACTATATATCAGCTGCAGTTACACGTAAGACCTGAGGTGGCAGTAGTGAGTATAAAAGGTTTAAAAGGTGCATTATGCAACTTTTTATGTGGGGGGAAAAAAATTTGTGTGTATTTTACCTTTCAGTGGCCTGTAGGACACTCCAGGAAACAATTCTATTTTGGATTTTTAGGGGTTTCTGGTAGGTTTTTTGGATGGAATGTATACGTAACCATGGAGACTGTGCCATCAGCAGGGAAAACCTACCAGGAACCCTATAAAACAATTGATCCTTGAGCAGGATGGAAAGTAAAGCCACCCATCCGGCTGCTGGGTCACAGAAAGGTCAAATACTACACAACTATATATTTTGCGCATATAAAAGTTCCACAATGCCCCTTTAACGATCCTTGGTTTACGATACAGATATATGAACGACACTTTGATCGATACCTCTATTAAAAAGGTATTGATAAATATTTGTCGTCTAGAACCAGAAAACAGAATGATATGGTTAATCTATTCCATAAAAGACCATTTCTTTTACATTTGTATCATTTAATTGTGCTGAAACTTTGTCCATGGACCAAACAGCATCAATACCACTTGTACCCAAAACTTTGTTTTTGATACCATCCTGTTATCGTTAACAGTATCACACAATTTAGTGAAACCTTCATGACATTTGGAATTGTTATGACATAATGCAGCTTTATTACCACACACAAAACCACAAAACCTTTTAAGAAGGGCAACCAAAGAACTTCCTGAGAAGACATGACACTATATCCCAACGGTCCTTTGGAAACGACACTGGGACACAAAGGCTGGGCTGAGGCAGAGCTCCAAGTGTGGACGGGACACAGCTGGGGGAAAGCGAGGGGGCACACGGGCGGGGGCACACACACACACACACTGGGACTTACGGTAACTACTCTCACTATCACTGGCATTGGACGTCACATGCTCTGAAACCACAGCAAAACAAGGTCAGCTTCGACACCGGCGCACTGAACCGGCAGCCGCCCTGGGGCAGGCGGGACAAGCGGACGGGCAGAGGTGGGCAGTAACGCTGACACTTTTACGCAAAGGTGTAATCCAAAAGTCTGGACCTGCCACAACATTGTGTGATTTTTAAATATATTTTTATGGTCTTTTATTTGGTCGGGAATCCCAGTCGCAAACAGCACAGAGTCTTTCCTATTTTTGTTTCCATTTTCCAAGGTCCCCCGCAGGGCATTAAACAGCAATAAAAGTGCCGTTAAAAGGCGTTTCATTCGACCCATTTAACTGACATTTCTTTGAATAGAACGCCTGACTTAGAATACTTTGACAAACGTGTTCTGTCTATGTACTTGAATGTTTTTGCTCAAAAGCTGCATGTTGAGTTTAATTTACTTTAAAATATCCAGATTCCCCACACTCCTGTGTGGTGGAAAGGTTACAAATATTTAATAAATATGAGAAATGTATAGATCTTGCGTCTCTTCTTAACATAATTACATATTATGTATCTACTAAAAAAGTCTGAAAACCACCTGTGAGAGCGTAAACGACCGGGTTTATAGGTTTATTTCCAAATATAACTTGTGAGGGAATTACCGTATTAAAACAGACACAATCTACAGAGTTTGATTGATTAGCTTTAGCTTTAGCTTAGTAGAACTGATCCAAGCTAAAGGCGGTCCAACTGAATATTATACTGGTAGCGTATTCGACCAACTTTAGGCAACTTTTCCCCATTACTACTTTCTACACTTTGACAAACTTTTTCAAATTTAAGGACCATCTCTGGTAAAAGAACTCGCGGTCAATACGGATTGAATAAGTGGGAAAAAAGGTTTCAATGGAAAAGTCCATAAGAGCCAGGAAACTTCCGGAGCCAGCCTCCATTTCCTCATGCTTTCAGGAAGCAGTTGGTCAGTTAGTCCACTCTTAATTTGACAGTCTATGGCTTTACCTGGCATACTTGCTCATAAATGCCAAACCTTTTGTCCAAGCTTTGTCCTCACTCTATACCCGTCTGATACAAATAGCAAAACATGAAATCTCAAATGCATTCCACACAGCGATAGTTTTTTTTTTGAGTAACAATAAAAGTAGCGTGAATATTTCATGAGTGCATAAACTGTATTAAACTCTGCCCACCTCTGCTCGACTGAAGCACAAGGGAAAAGGTTTCCGTGATTTACTGAGAGTTTTCACAACATTTAAAAAAAAAAAAAATCAGAAAAAAACACCACCATGATGAATAGAAAAGGTCATGAAGTAAAATAAACGGTTTTAAAGGTAGGGTATGAACGATGTAAATATGTTCAAAGGCAAAATATGAATTCCGGTCATTATAATTGATCAATTTTTATCTTATTTTTTACAGTGTTGCCAATTATCCAATCAGAAGGCCGGCAGATCCCCATGGCTTTGAGTTGATCCAACAGGCGTTATGTTTTCGTAATGACATTTTCAAAAGGGTCACATAACCCACCTTTAAAGCATGTGTCATGTCACAAACCACCAGCAGAGGGCAGCACGGGACAGGGATGGGCTGAAATGAGGAGGGAGGGGGAGAGCAAAGGGGCCCATGTCTCCACCGAAACTAAAAGACTTCACATTTAGTTTGTGTCGTACTCATTTCATGTGCCTGTATGTAGAGTATGCATGTAGATATATCCATTTAAAACCGTTACTGACATACAGATGTGAGTAAACTTTAAAGCCATTTAAGGTTTCATTGTGTTGATATATTAGTTACATACTTTTTCAGAGGGGATTTTGGATCTTCCATAGATTTTGAATAAACTAAGTTAAAAACAAAAACTTTATTGAATTTTTTTGGGTTCATCAGACTGGGAATTAGACATTTAAAAATAGCTCTGAAAAAATAGCTAAGTTCAAGACTGGAAAGTCTGTAGGACAGGGATCTCCAACCACTAACTCGGGAGCTGCCAGAGGCCAACGATGTTCTACATTTCTACGCCCACTTGATAAATCACTTTTTAGATGTTTTTAATTTTTTTTATTTTGATCTGAGCATTTTTCAACTAAATCTGCAAACCACCAATGTCTTTGATTTAGTTGAAATATCTTGGCTCCTAATTCTCCGGGGTGAACTCCTCCCAAGTTGCATAGGACGTGGAGTGGACACAAAACTGACAATATTTATCTCCAGGATTCATTATTTGGAAGGTTCTCGCCGCTCTCACCAGAAAACCTACAAAACAATTGATCCTGGAGCGTTGTAAAGGCCACTGTGATGGAAAGTAAAGGCGCCATGCTGACCACCCATACATCCATTGGGTCACCACAAGGTCAGATATGCTCAAAAGTTGCATTATGCACCTTTAAGAGAAAATTGGCTAATCATCTCAATATCATTTTCACCTGCAACGTCTCGCCTTAAGACGTCTTTTGCTGCTGTAAAGTCTGTATTTTAAACCGAACTCAACTCAAAATCATGCTCCATTATGTGTTGATGTTGCAAAAAACCTAAATTGCCTTCGTAAAAGGTTAAAGCATCGCCTGGGCTAAAGGCTATATTATCTTGGTCTGGGTTTTGGTCAAGTTGAGCGGATACTCCATGGATGAATGAGAGCCTTCACTAACATTGCTACCAAGCTGGAGAAGACTGCCAGGAAACTATCCAACTATAGGAACCATCTACGCTTCAACCTCGACTTTACCAAAACCCAGTCCGGGCCATGATTTAACCTTTTTTTTGTTTTGTTTGGAGCTTAAAATAAAACTGTTGTCCAGTCTACGTAAAAATCTAAAACAAAATCAGCCTGGTACTGCTCCCACTGAATGAGCAGCAAAAGCCCCGATCCGATGGGCCGTCATGTTGGTCGTTTTGATTGGGCTGCTGAGTTTCTCCATTGAACGGGAAACGCTTTAAAGAGTTTCCAGAGTGCTGCTGGTGGAGACAGGGGGTGAGGGACAGAGGGGAGGGAACTTACTGTGTCCTTTGGGAAGCACGTCTTCGCAGAGGTCCTGAGGCCAGTGTGTGGACAGAGAACAGCAGTTAAACATGGAGAGACCAGTGTGGGGGAGTGCGGGGGTGGGTGGGCCGGACACGCCCGAGGTTCAGCGCTTCAGTCATTTCTGTGTGTCATTTTAGCGTTAGCGCCTCGCCGTCCGGCCCCCCCCCCCCCTGCATCTGCCCGTGACCTCACTTCCTGCCGCTTCAGTCAGAACGCGTTCGGGGGTGGGGGTTCCGCGGGTCGGTGGTACTTACGCTCCACGTCGCTGCTCTCCTGTTCACTCGCCTCTTTGCTCTTGTAGAAGGAGAACTTTCGGACAAACAGGTTCTTTTTACGCTTGTCATTGACAGACTGCTGGGGGAGGGGGGGGGGGGGGATAATGGACAAAAGGGAGAGAGGGAACAAACACAAATGTGGACACACTGGTCACATGGCCCTGGACTGCCCTATGCTACACTGCGCTGAACTGTCCTTTGTTTCTATAGAAACGTTCAGACCCATATCACTGTGCGCGCATTGCTTTTTGGCTAACTTCCTGTTGGCCAGAGTAGGGTAACTACTACTTCCTGTCCACATTTGCAGTCCCAATTAGAGTATAACAGGATTACAAAATAGGAGACAATTTGAATTAAACCTGTGTTCATGAGAATGTGTTCAGATTGTGGTGCTGTACAGACATTTGTTAGCGTCAAATTAGCATTAGCCTTTAGCTTTGAGGCTAAAACATCTATATTTATAAACATAGACGTCTCCTCTGGTGAAGCGATTACATTCTGTAAAAAGTTAACATGTTATGATTATCCAACAGCAGCTGTATGTAAATATTTCACTGGAGGAGACTTCCATATTTATAAATGTAGATGTTTTAGCCTCAAAGCTAAAGGCTAACGTTAATTTGATGCTAACAAATGGTAAAATAGCACCACCATCTGAACATGTTTTCTTGATTTTTATTTTATTTACAGGATGTAGTAGTTAACCTACACTGGCCAAACAGGAAGTTAGACAAAAACATTTAGTGCACAGAGCCTAGTGACGTATGGCCCATAAACGCTGACAGCTGACTACCGTTTGTAAGATATGTAAAAGTACCCCATCGACATGCTGCGCAAAACCACCAACTCAGCAGAGTTCCAACAGGACACAGGAGAACTGACCACATACAGCAGATGTAAGAAATGGGTAACTTCTACAGTTCGTCACTGGGGTAAGGTCACAAAGGACGGTCTCTTGAGAGAAATCTCCCCGACCAAAGGGATAATCATAATCATAAATAATAATAATAATAATAATAATGATAATAATAATAATAATAATGCTGCATTGGTTTTATATAGTGTTTTTCTGGACACTCAAAGATGCTTTACATTGCATTATTCATTCACTCTATATTTGGTGGTGGTAAGCTACCATTGTAGCCACAGCTGCCCTAGGGTAGACTGACGGAAGCGAGGTGACCAGTCTGCGCCATCGACCCCTCCGACCACCGCCACCAACCACTCACACACTACATTCACCCAGGCTTCCTGGTGTTACCAAACGGTCTCCCATCCAAGTACCGACCAGGCCCTTCCTGCTTAGCTTCCAAGGTCTGACGGGATTGGGCAGAGCAAAGGCGGATGAACCGTGGTCTGGGACATGTTCCTGAGCTGCTGTCTGAGGGACTGCATCTCTGAAGTGGCCGCATACGCAGTAGAGGAACTGGCGTTACAGCGCCGCGGTTATGGAAGCACACGTGGATGTAAATGCTGTGTTGTGTATCTGACAATGTTAAAGACGAGATCCAGGTTTTCGGTCTTTAATGGAGCAGTGGGAGCGGCGTCCATAGAAATGCCTTTCCCCACCCGAGTCTGTTCCTACAAATATGTACTTTTTGTTTGCTCGAATTCCATACACGTTTGAATTGAGCGAAATACTGAAGTCGGCGAAATACGAAAGTATGACATGGTATGTTTTGTTTTTTTGTGGTTGATGGGTTGGGCAACAAGTTGCAATGATTGATGGCTAATGCTAACGGCTATAGGAAAAATACATTGCACAGGCTAATGGACTCTCAAAAGAACTAGCCGACTGGCTAACGGCCCAGATATGTTAGGATCAACGGTGGACAGCGAGGCGGGCAGCTTACCCCACACAAACGTAATTGAGAACGAGTGCGCGTGGTGATTCCTTCTTGCCCTCGTCTACTTTAACACAGAATGAATGACAAAGGAAGCGAACATGACAAACAATCTGACAGGTTTAGGGTCACTCATGGAAGCTTGTCGAATCGATCTGGGTCACTTTGGCTCTCCAGTTTGACTGTAGCTGATGCTGACCTGAACTTCCAGGTCAACCAACCCGTCCCACAATAAACAGAGCTAATCCACTGGTGAGGAGGGTTAGTGAAGCAGCACACATGCAGGCTCCGGACATGCAACTGCATTGGCCTAATAAAAAAAAACATAATCCACTGATGGTCAAACTTATGAACATACACTCTCGCCAACTATTGCTATTCACAAACAACTTCAGCTGATCTGAGACTCCAAACATGTGCAACAGAGAGAGCCCTCCTCCTATTCCTCTGACATGGTCACTGACTAACGAAGGAACAAAGACCTGTCTGATGAAAGGACAGAAGAGTGAGTGGTACATGCTGGTGAGAGAGGGGTGAGCGAGGGGGTCAAAAAGGAGGGAAAGAGAGGGGGGGGGGGGTGTAAGCAGTTATCAATGCCAAGTGTCAGAACACGTTTGGGAGACATAGACTGTATGTAAAGAATAGAATTAGAGATGCACCGGTCCAGCTATTTGGTTTCCGATACCGATACTGGGGGTTTGAGTACTACGGATATCCGATAACGAGAGACTTCCTTAAAAATGGCTGCTGTGAGTGAAAACGTGAACGGTCGTCTTTTATAACAAGTTACATTTTTCTCAATTCGTGAGCATTAAACAAGGATCACCAGACTTTTCTGCACTAAATATCCTTGGAGACATGACACAGGCGGTTAGGTTACATTAATACAGGCTCTAAACAACTCACTACATTAACCTGCTCATAACAACTTGTTATAAATATGATGGATTACAAACACTGAAACCTTCAAACAGTGGCCAATATTATTTTATTACTTCAGGGTGAACCAGCTGTAGTTTGTCCCAGTCTTGATTAGTTGCCGTTGGCATTAGCATGCTGCTGCTAGTGGCGGTAGTTTGCATGGCTATCAAAGATGTGCTTGTGGAATGGTAAACCAAGTTCACAGCTTCAAAATGAGGTACACCATGCTCATATTCACTGGTATTTAGTTGATGAAAGTTGTGTTTTTAAAATGGTGAGAGTCAAAACAAGTATCAAAGTCTCAGCTATATATTTGGAGTCGATACCAGATACCGTATTTTCCCCAGTATCAGCTTCGTTGACCCATACAAGCTTCGGTTGGGTGTATCCCTAATCACAATTTAATTGAAGGGTAGCGTACATAAAATCTCCGAGGTGTAAAAGCTGCTGTCCCTGTAGTCCAGAGCTCTACAAACATGCTCAGTCTGCTCTCAAATATTAAAGGCCTTACACGTGATTTCTTTTTCTCTGTGCTTTTGAGTATATTGTAAAGAGCAGACATTTGTGGGCGTTCGCTTACTGATCTTAAGGTTGCCATTTTGATCTAAGAATTTATACACGATTTTGAACTTTTTTTATGAATAAAAAACTGAAAAGTGGGATGTGCACAAGTACCAGCCACCCTTTCCTTTTAGTGCAACCAATTACCTTCAGAAGTTGAATCATGATTTCTGAATGATCACATGTTGACCTAATGACTAAATAGAGTCTACCTGTGTGTAATCTAATGTCAGTTCAAAAACAGCTGCTCTGTGATGGTCTCAGACCCAGACAGGTCCGAGATAAAGTTATTGAGAAGTATAAAGCTGGGTTATGTCATAAAAAGATTTCCAAAGCTTTGAACGTCTCTCAAAGTACAGTTAAATACACCATCCAGGAATGGAAAGAGTATGACATCACTGCAAACCTACCAAGACCCGGCCGTCCTCCTAAACTTACTGACCGAACAAGGACAGCACTGACCAGAGCTGTTACCAAGAAGCCTATGATGACCCTGGATGACCTGCAGAGAGCTACAGCTCAGGTGGGGGAAACTGTACACAGGACAACTATTAGTCCTACACTGCACAAACAGAAACAGAAAACAGGACTTCTAATGATTTTCTTTTAAAAATGCCACTCTGGCATTAAGGCCAGATTTGTGCAACTTCTGAAGGCAATTGTTTGCACTAAAAGGAAAGGGGGGCCGGTACTTTTTGTTTTTTTATTTATTAAAAAAAAGAAAAAAATCTAAATCATGCAATGAATTTCATTTCACGATTGTGTGTTGCTTAGTGTCTTTCACATAAAATTTCAATTAAATATATTTATGGTCCATAGCGTGGCAAAATGTCGTAAAGTTAAAGGGATATTTATGCAACCCACTGTATGCTATATGCAAATTATGAAAATTGTAAATCGAATCGCAATATTGGTCAGAAAAATCGCAATTAGGTTTGTCAAAATCGTGCAGCCCTAATAGGTGGAAAAGCACAGTATAAACAGAGATTTTTAGCATTTGCGCCTTTTTTTAATTTATTTTTAAAATCGATGGTGAACTTTTAACTAGTTCTCGTTTACATTTCAGAAAGTTGTGAAATGTACTTGTAAACTTCATCACGGACGAACTGGGATGTTCGAAATGTGTTCGGGAGGTTTGAAATGGGTCTGGACCAGAGCTAACAATTTGGAATGTCGGTGCTCCCTCTTTATGGAAGCCCGTTTCCGCAACAATCCACACTTGGACCTGAATGTTGATACTCGGCTGGAGCCTTGTTAAACAGACACATCAGTGGTATATTGTCTGAAGCTACATACAGTCTATGCTTGGCGGTGTGCACAGGGGAGATCCGAAAGGGGGGTGGGGCTCCATGCAGACCCCGCCCCGCCCTGTTTGCGAGTCTTTTTCGGGACCTGAGTGACGCGGGTTACAGCCAAACGGTTTTTAAAAAGAGAACAGCGGGTCGGAGCAGGCCCGTCACAGAGGGAACGCAAAAGTCCAGAGGTCAGGGACTTTTTTCGCAGAGTTTTCACAATCCCATAAACCATCACCATCAAGTGCGTTTCCTAGGAAATCGATTTATAAAACGTGAAAAAGCCTGCCGCGACAAGCCTGCTCCTACGGCACGGCGTGACTGAAGAAGCACAACTCAAACACATCAGCGTGCTGTTAATCTGCATGCATTTAATACTAGCGTAACATTAGCTGATATTAGTAGCTCTGGTTTAACCATCATGCAAGCTAACAGTGACTATTTCTACACTTGTGCACAGAGGGATTTCAAGATTATACCCATGTCCAGACTTGAGGGGAGGCACTGCAGGTTTTTTGGGCTATTTCTCTTTACTGTTTGTGGGTTATTCACCAGGAAACAAAAGTGATACACTTACACAATCATCTAAATTATTCCACTTTGAATGTACGAGTTTCCACATAAATTTATGCTGCAAAGCCATTTTCTCAAAAAGCCAAAATGCCCCTTCCCTCATGTTTTCTCGCATAAAAGTAGCACCGCTGGACAAAAGATTTTCCAGACAGGAACTTCTTTATTTTTCTTGGAACGTTAAAGGGACTATGTGGAGTTTGACAGTTGACTTTGACTTTGTATGCAAAGTATGAGTTATTATTTCAATTAGGCCTAATTGAAATAATAAAATAATTCCACTGGTAGAAATGCTACTAGGAAAAGCCGAAATCGTCTCTTCAATTCCCCAGGGAATAAATAAATAAATATTATATTTAGAATAAAGAAAAAAATACAGCACCATTACCACCGTTACTACTCAAATGTTTTGTAGGTCCAGCACAATTACTGTTATTACTGACACTACTAGTCTGCTACTAAAACTACACAACTTCTGTAGGTATAAAACTATTAGATCTATTTTGGTAACTTCCAAATATGATTACTTTATGGCTTGTTTCAGTGAAGTTTGTACAACGTGCACGGACAGTCGGACACCGTTGGTTTGAAGCATCAACAACACTTTTCCCTCCAAGTATTTAGTCATAATTTCTTACCTTTCAAGCAAAAATAAGCTGCGGGTCTTTTGAGAGATTCAACATTTTCCGATGTTTACTCTGGTTCTTTGCCTACGCCGACCAGACTCCACTTTTGCCTTTTTTGTCACACTTGAATAAACTCTTGGTTTCTTTTCGTTAGTCGGGGTCTGGGCTGGAGTTTCGATGGTGCTTGAAGCCGGTCTCCTTTTATTCTCAGCTAAATCCATCCTTCCGAAGTTACCACTCGCTCGGCAGCGTCAGTATAGAGGAGCTACAGCTAACGCTACAGCTGACGCTACAGCTAACGCTACAGCTAACGCTACAGCTAATGCTACAGCTAACGCTACAGCTGAGCGTGAACGCGCATGACGTCATTACGCATTACACTGTTTGCTTGTTCGCCCCGAGCATAGACTATTTAAGTGACTTTACAGACATGTAGAGGCGATCACGGTGAAACGGCCAGGGCTCATTCTACTCACCAGGGCATTGCTGGAGCAGGTATGAGGAAGACATTTTAAATTTGTATACATTTATTTGTGGTTAAACACATGTATAGTCCCTTTAATGTTTGATACACAATTGCTTGGTTTATGAAGCTTTAAAAAAAAAAAGATTTGTAGGGAAAGATAAAAGTATTTCTAAATATTAATATCGAACTAAATCTTACATTTAAGATTTTTTTTGTTTATATTTACCTGCAGTGTCTCGCCTCAAGTTATGCCCCATTTTATTTATTTCTACGTGAAATGAATTGGGAACATTCTTGGGTTCTGCTTTTATGCATTCCCGGGAAATGAGTGATATAAATTGACAGTGCTAATGGACCCAGACTTACCCCTCGATCTCGAGACTTGGCGTTGAACTTGACAGTTTTTAACCGCGCTCGCTCCTTCTTCTCCACTCTGAGAAACAAGAAAAACTGTCATTCATTTCTGTTCACATAAACCCGGACTAAACCCGGACTAAAGCCGTGCTCACCGTCTCTTGCTGGGGATGACTCCCACCTCCTCGGCCTCTCCCTGGGCGCGCAGGTGTCTGGCCTGCCACCACTCGTCGTCAGAGGCGTTGACCACGTGGAGGATGTCTCCGAAGCTGAAGTCCAGCCCCTGACTGGGCAGCCCCGAGTCTCGGGACTTGTCGTAGTCGAACAGAGCCCTGAGGAGGAGCAGGGGACAGTCATCACTACAACGACATGTACAGTCAAATGAACACCACATTAGGGCTGGGCGATGTGGCCTAAAATCTCTATCACGATATAAATAAGATACATCACGATAACGATATATTGGATATAAATTCCAGCCTTACGCCCATCTTTGCATTTGAATGAAATGCAAAGATTATTTCATTCTTTATTTTAGCTCTACACTAATTTCCTTATAAATATGACCTACTCAAGCACATCTTTCATTTCATTTTTCTTTTTAAGCACCCGTGTCTTACACAGTCAATGTTTATGCTGCTCTGATGGAGCTGAGTGTAACATAAATTATATTGTGTCCACAACTATATTCAGTGCCTCTCAAAAGTACTAATAAACCTTGAGGTTTTGCACATTTAGTCATGTTTACAACCCTAAACATAAAGATTTTATTTTGAATTTTTTACTGAAGGTTCACACACAAGTAACAGACAACTGTGAAGTGAAAGTAGAATGATACATGATTCTGTTATTTTTCAAAAAATAGAAAAGTGAAAAGCGGGGCGTGCATAAGTATTCATACAGCATGACTTAATACTTTGTGGAACCCCCTTTTGCTGCAATAACAGCAGCAAGTCTTCTGGGGTTTGACTCTACAAGGTTTGCACATGTAGAGACTGACATTTTAGCCCATTCCTCTTTACAAAACTACTCCAGCTCTGTCACATTAGAAGGAGAGCGTTTGTGAACAGCAGTTTTCAGGTCTTTCCACAGATCTTCAATAGAATTTAGGTCAGGACTTTGACTGGGCCATTCTAACACATTCATATGTTTGTTTTTAAACCATTCCATTGTAGATGTTTGTGTTTAGGGTCATTGTCCTGCTGGAAGGTGAATCTCCGCCCCAGCCTCAATTCTCTTGCTGACTCCAGTCATTAGGAATGTTATAAAGGCAATTTAATGCACTCAGAAAATGCTGTATGAATACTTATGCACGCCTCACTTTTCTATTTTTTGAAAAATAACAGAATCATGTATCATTTTACTTTCACTTCACAGTTGTCTGTTACTTGTGTGTGAACTTTCAGTTAAAAAGTCAAAATAAAATCTTTATGTTTATGGTTGTAAACATGACAAAATGTGCAAAAGTTCAAGGTGTATTAGTACTTTCACAAGGCACTGTAAAAAATTATAACGATATCAAATTGCAATAACGATATGCGATACAATATGGCCAAACCCGACACCACATCCAACTAGATATCAGAGAACAGCACTGGACAGCAGGTGGCAGTATGGAACAGCGGACGCTACTGTGAGTTCTGCTTGGTTCAGCACTGACCAACTGAAGAGGTGAGGCGCTTCTCTTCTCCAAGGTTGGACAATGCAGGCATTCTCAAACCTTTTGGGCTGTAATTTGTCAAATCTGTAATATTCATGTTCGTTTTGATAGCATATATTGATTAGGCTTCATTTCAGTGATTACAATGTTTTCAATCAAATTCTATCAAATTGCACCGGAGATTTTCTTGAAATTATCTCACGACCCCACCTCAACGTCCCGCGACCTCTTGAGGGCATCAGTGATCCACTGTTGCACATGCTCCTCCTTTGGCACATGACATGAGTGAACGCTTGGTAAATGAGCCCCATGGAAAGTTAAACATGTGCACACTTCAGTTTTAGTGGACATGTTCCTGACTGAGTAGCCTTCTTTTGGTCCTTATTAACTCATTGGCTGCCAGGAAATTTCAGAACAGCCAACCCCATATTGCCAGGCGTTTTAGATGATTTTCACTGATTTTGCAAGACCCACAGAATATTGAGTACTATGACTATGTAAAATCTGAAACCAATAGACTTTCTACTTTCATCAGTAAAAAAAAAAAAAGTTTGTTTCTAGCTTGTTTCGTACTTCCGTAATCAAACATCTGAACTGTGGTTTCCTTCTATAAAACAGCAAAAACTACTTTTCTCTCATGAGCGTCGCACATGAGAAAGGACGCCATGTCCGGGCTCGGGGTCAGCATGTTTGAACACCCGTCTGCTTCCTTGATCGTCCTCCATGATCATGTCAATTAGGAGTCAATGAGTTACATATGTTTAAAAGTCTTGTTTTGGCACAATTTGATGAAAACGGAACCCACAGACCTGACGTAGAGCGACCTCTTCTGGCTGGTGCGCAGAGAGCCGGAGCCCGAGCTGATGCTGCTGTTCATCATCTGCTCCCTCAGGTCGTGGATCTTGGCCTCGAAGCGACTGTATTCTGAAACACAACAGGTTAGAGTTCAGATCGGGCTCAAGAGAAAAATCCAGCCCGACCCACCGGAGCTGTTCCCGATCTGCCTGAACCCGAGACATTACGTTTCAAAACTTTAAATCCCATTCTCTCAAAAAGTCTCCATTCAAGTAGCTCCTACAGACACCACTACCACTTTGTCTGAATCTCATAATTATTATTATCCCTAATAACGAACTGGCTTATTCAAAAACAAGATCTTCAAAATCCCACTGCTCAGATCTTTTTACCTGCGTAGTATGCCAACACAATAAAAGCTTAACATTTAGAACCTGGCACTATCCATTATTATAAGATCTGGAGTTTATGCACATGAAAAACTATATTCATAGACATTATTTTGGGCACCTCAGCATCGACGTTTTACATTTTGTAACTGTCCCGTACCCTCGGGTCTGTACTGGGCCATGATGGTGACCGTCTGCCCGGCGTTCTTCAGAGCCGCTGCCGCCTGCTCGTGTGTGGCCCCGCGGAGGTCCACCCCGTTTACCTGCGCACCACAAAACCCGACGTCAGCCATTTTCCCTGAAACACTTGGACGGAAGGGTTTGTGTCATCAGATCGTTTACATTCACATAATGTTTAGAGTATTTTAAATGTCATTATATGTGGAATATATCGATGTATTTAATGCATCGCCTCTGCAAAGGGCCAAATCTCCCATCAGAGCTTACCCGAGCACATTTCTCCAGTTCAGCTTTACCCAAATGTAAAAGCTTCTTGACTGGCCCTCACAGACTATAGGCCTCTAACGCCTCAAATGAAAACAGACTCAACACTGATCGTGACTTTTTTTGTAGCATTGTCGCCTTGTAGTCTTGTTTTCGCGTGTCTTTTTTGTTTTTGTCATTTGCTGTTGCTTTGTTCATTGCTTTTTTTTATCACTCTTTAGTCGTCTTTTTTAATTTGACTTTTTTATTGTTGTTTTTGTTGCTCTTCTGTTGCTTTGCTTCGGTGGAGAAAATGTGCTCAGTTCAGGAGGAGGTTAAGAGGGCTTTAAACATTTGGGAAAGAAACCCATTTACCTACTGCAGTTCACTGCTTCACAGAGACTAAACAGGTTTGTGGACGTCGCCAACAAAAGCAGGTTTGCGAAATAAACCATCCCCCCCCCCCCCCCCCAGAGGTGGGTACGCACCGACACGAGGCGGTCTCCCTTCCGCAGCTCCCCGCACAGGTCGGCCGGTCCTCCCGCCAGGATGAAGGAGATGAAGATGCCCTCCCCGTCCTCTCCCCCCACGATGTTGAAGCCCAGCCCCGTGGTGCCCCGCTGCAGGACCACCTTCCGCGGCTCCCTGCGGACAGCAGCAGCACGTGGTCATTTGACAACAGGCATAAGAATAAATCATATGTTCTTTTCACTCGGGATTAAAGGTTTTGTTCCGTTTTCAAACAAAAACGAGAAAACGTGACTTCAATTGTTAGTTGTCGTCCAAACTCCGTCCTAACGTTTTGCTTAGATGCAAAACTGTCTGCTTTAATAACACACCAAAGGACAAAACTAGTCTTATTCCACTTCTAGAAAGGTATAGATGTTTGTGCCGGCTCTCTGTCGTACAGGAGTTATCCATCCTAGATAGACTCTGTGCTCTGTAGTTGAGAGCTTCCTCAGTGTCACTGAAGTTCTCTGGTTGCAGGCGGACTTTATTAAGACCAGTGGGGGGGGTTAGCTTGTCGTAGTCTTTCTTCAAAGCCTTCTCTCATTCCATTGATAGTTTCAGCTCTCACTTTAAATCCCCCTGGTTAGTGGATAGTTACTTTGTCTCTGCCTGATTAGCGTTAGCGTTAGCAGTACAGTGTTCTCTGCGTTTGGTGCGGAGGAGGCTAAAGAGACAGATGAGAACGACTAGTCCTGAGACTCCATTTCTATTCATTGAACAGCTTCTTTCACTCCTCGCTCAAACCATCTTCTTTCTTTATGTTAACCTCACCGTCAACAAAGGAGTGGTTAGTGGCGTTACGGTGGAGATGGACTCCAGACTGAGCTTTCTCTGCGGCGTTGGTAGAATCTCGTCTGCAGCGGTTGTTTGGTTTCTCCAATAGAACGCTCTTTGCACTCCTCTTCTTTGCGGTGAATCTTCACAAACTCCCAGTGACCACGTTGCCAAAAGATCCTCTGCGATTTCTCAAGAAACACCAGCGACATAAGGCAATGACATGTCTTTCCTTCTGGGCTCTGTAGCCTCTCTGTTCTGTTCTCTAGCTCTTCTAGTCCTTTGAGATTTGGCAAAGGTCCTTTTCGGACAGCCACAGACTGAGAGGGCTCTATGGACATGTTTTTGGAGCGCTCTAATCACCCCCTAGTTTGTGCTGCAGAGGATGATTGGAATCAAACAGGTACTGGTCAGTGTGTGTGACCTTTCCAAAGACTAGATTTTTGGTGTCAAACTCTAAATGATGGTTCAGGTTTAAAAGGCCCAGATTGAATTTTATGACAATGAAAGAAGAAGCCACTAAATTATTTTGGACATATTTGTAGTGTCTGAATTTTATACAGGCCCGACTATATAGGCACATTTCACAACATGCAGGGTCACTTTCATAGAAATGCTAGAAGAAAAAAATATTCAGGTATAGTGCCTTTAAATTATTACTCTGTTTTGTGACACAGATTTAAAAAAGCATTTGGCATTTTTGACATTTATTATCATGAGCACAAAAAAATGACAAACATTCTCCAGGATTCGCCTAAGAATCCATGGATTGTTTGAGTATCCGAGACATACTTGAGATTCTTGCATGTAAACACGCCACGACAAACTGCAACCCTCAATTCCAACCGTCTTAAATGAGACACATGACATAACACTGTTTGAATAAAGTTTTTTTGTTGTTGAATTTAGGTCGGTTGAAACTAATTTGAGATACAAACACTAACGCCAATGGAACGAGCAGAAATCCCACCTGAAATCTGACAATATCACTTTTGCATTTAAAGATTTTTATTTTTCATTTGAAGTTATATAAAACAATCTGAATTAAGAAAAACATGTGCTTGTTCCACTGGCGATAAGATGTTTTATTTTATCTAAGACCAGACAAAATCTACTCAGACTATAGATTTAATCCCTTAATTCAAGTAGACTTTTGCCATTTCTTCCTTAATAGTATAATAAAGGTTTTATTATGGACCTGTTGTGAAAGACCAAAGTCCTCACCTGGTGACATCATTGTCTCCCACGATGCCTTTGGGTGGTGTGGGCGAGAAGCGTCCCGAAGGGGCGGGAGGGGGTGGGGGCTGGCTCAGGAAGTTCTGCCCAATATGGTTTTCTGTGTTGTGCTGCTGCTGCTGCTGCTGCTGGGAGAAGGCTGACGGGACAGACAGTCTCAGGTTAGATGATGAATACCACCCAGCAAAGACTCGTCCTGCCTCTCGAGTCCTCTTTGGTGTCCTCGTGTTCTCTCCGTTCATAAACGCGTCCAAACAGCGAGGACCCGACACTAGGGTAAAACTATACAAATGATAGATGGCTGTTCGTCACTCGTCCCCGTTTAACATGAAGTTGAGAAAGAATCCATGATTAGAATTAGACTTTGAATCAGACAATACCAAATTTGGTAAATACAAAAAAAAAGGTTGGGTACTACTAGTGACGAAAGCAGGTATCAACAAAAAAAAATACAGTGTTGATATTGTTGGTTCAGGGACAGCATTGAAGGAAGTGACTTTCAGCTCAAATAAATGATTTCCCCCCCCCCAATTTTTTTTCGGAATGTTTTTGATTTTTTAACAAATATTTTCCTTGTTAAAAAAATAAATAAATAAAGTTAGGAAAACAAATTGGGGCAAACTTTCCTAATTTTTGCCTTTTTTTTTATTTCTAATATTTTCTAATTTTCTACCAATTTTTTGCTACATTTTTTCAGTTTTCCTCCTTTTCCCCCCAAATTCATTTCTTGACTTTGCAGAGTACCCGATATTGTAAATATCTTTCAAAAATGTTTCTTTTTTTCTGGTTCAGCGCGACGGTGACGCAGGTGGTAGAGCAAATGCACACTGTCGTGTCCTTGGGCAAGACACTTCACCCTCCTTGCCTCCAGCGTCTGCGTACACTGGTGTATGAATGAGAGAGTGAATGGGTGACTGGGTCCTTACTGTAAAGCACTTTGGGCCTGATAAAGGTAGAAAAGTGCTGTATAAGTTCAGTCCATTTACCATTTTTACGATTTCTAGACAATATTTTAGTATCAGGTATCGACATTGTTCAGGTATCGGTATCATGAACCAAGTATCGTTAAAGTACTGGTATTGAAAAAACGGAACGGTACCCAGCCCTATCCTAAAGAGCCTGTTCCTAAAAAGGGCAGAGAGGCAGTACCTTTGAGGTACAGAGTGTCAATGGCCTCACAGTCCTCTAGGACCTGTCAATTAAAGAACGTACAAATGAACAGAGCATAATCTTGTTCCCAGTAACATTCTTTGGAGCGAGGCTTTTGATAGATGTAAAGTTCCTATAAATGTGCAATGATGACATTCGTGAACAAACTATGCTTCACTCTCCCGTTTTTAATCGTACCCAAATGGGAGATGACAAGCCGGGACCAAAACAATATGACACCACCGATGGTGTTTTCTACACCACACTTTCAGAAGTATAGTCAATAAAATTAGGTAATACAGGGGTAGTTTTGTTTAGAAATGATTCAAATCACTTTTGAGAAGTTGAGGCTTACTTTCGGCTTCACCTGTTGAGCTGTGTGCAGTAGTGTCCCCAGTGGTCAGCTCAAGTACTGTTACGTTGCTACGACTCTGGATAATCAAAGCGACTGACAGAGCGCATGGATGGACAGAAAGCTACGTGTGTATCCGTTTCAAACGGAGAGCATAAATGAGCTCTAACGGCCGACAAAATGCATGTCCAGCCCGAGCTGCAGACCGAGCTCCGGACAGGAGATGGCGAGTTTGGTGTGAAGAAGCCTTGAAAGGCAGTGTCCGGAAGCGAGGGCAGGCTTACAGTTGGTGAGGTCTGGCGGTGCGAAGCTGTCGTTGATGAAGACACTGTTGGGTTTGGCCACTTTCAGATAAACCACGTCTGGAGTGTTCTTCAGGGCAGTGACGGCGTGTTCGTGGCTCACCTCCTCCAGACATGAGCTGTTCACCTGCAGGGACACCACATTCAGTAATCATCTCCAGCAGGGCCATTACAGTACCATTCAAATGTTTGAGAAACTGCTTCAACACAGTCTACACATACGTACATTAAACCCAAAGTCGTCAACAAGGCTATAATGGGACTCAAATCTCTGTGAGAACGCCGTTCCCGTTAATTTATAAATTACAAAAGGTAATTATTTATTAAGGCTCATCTGTTTTTTCCAGGGAGTGAGAAAGAGCACGACCAGAGCAACAGTGACGTGGATTGGCTGATGGAGAGATTGACGGCACAAGGGACCAATCAGAGACACTGTAGTGTCAGTGGTTCTGAAGCTTTGGAGAATCTGTGGCTAAAACAGGCTCATGTTTACTTCAACGTGCCAAATGAGCAGTAAATACTTTGTCCAGTAACATAAGATAAACTTTATTGTCCCATAGGGAAATTTGTCTTGGACTTGCCATGCTGTGGTTCATACAATAGCAATATATAAAAGATGCATTAAATATATTCAGGTACAAAAAGGACAACAGTCAGCTCGTTCGGCATAATTTCAACAGTGGAATATGGCTGCGCCATAACAATCACAATACAACAATCACAATACAACAGAATGTGTTACACATTAAGGCCACCATGTTGCCCAGTGTAATATCAGGCAATAAGAGAACAAAGGCCTAACAAAGTATTAACTGCACTTGTTAAGAAGAGCAACCGACACAGGAATAAAAGAGTGTTTGTATCGGTGTTTTGTGGCTCTTCTAGCCCGATATCGTCTCCCTGATGGTAAAAGCTCGTATTCATTAAACAGCACATGAGAAGGTTCTTTGAGAAGGTGTTTTGCCTGTGCCAAGGCCGAGGATTAAAAGAGTTTTTTTAAGAAAGTTTTAACAAGTTACTTTTATCATACCCCAGTTTACCAACGTAGTTACTTTTACGGAGAAGTAACAATTATAACTAATAATAACCTTTTTAAAGTAATCTTCCCAACACTGCTATTGGTACATCAGCCTGATGGTTTGTCCACACACAGGTATCAAAGCTAAAGCTCAAAGATGCCCACGCTTTTTTTTTTTTAAAGGTTTTAGTCAGTTGATAAGAAGACTAAAAGTGTCGCCAAACTTCATACGTTTTGTGAAAAGGCTGTAATAATGTGTAGAAGAGTAGACAAAGTCCACTCTTCTAACCACGTGTGTAGTCAGTAACAGTTAACCAGGAACATGCCTAGCGCGCGTACTCACCGCGAGCAGCTTGTCTCCGATCTGCAGGCACCCGTCCTTGTGCGCAGCCCCACCCTCGATGATCTTGGTGACGTAGATGCTGTTGTCTCCAGGAATGTGCTGGTTCCCCACTCCCCCCGCAATGCTGAAGCCCAGACCTGGACACCACACACGGGTTACCCCACACAACGCCCTCTGCTGGTATTTTGTAGAACTACATTTGATAACATCTGCAGTCCAAGGAGTATTTTTATGGAGACAAAACTTTGCTGTAGATTAATGACGTATTATGAAACAGTTTGGAGTCATGTGCTAGGTTTATGTTTGTATTGCTTTGACATCAGAATTAAAATGTTCTGAGAGCACACTAGCCAAAAATGTCCAAATTGACGCAGCATGAAAAGTAAATGTTTCACCTTAAGCCTTGGAGCACACCATAGTAACCCCGCTCTTACCTTTGGGCCCTTTGACCAGCTTGATCTCCAGGAGCTTCTCGCCGGCAGCCTTCCTGCGGCGCACGTACAGCCGCACCAGAGAGCCCGCCTCCTTCAGGGCCTCCACGGCACGGGAGTGACACACGTCCCGCACGTCCGCCTCGTTCACTCGCAGGATCACGTCGTTCACTCTGTGGGGGAACAGTACGGAGAAGGAATTTCCATCACATGTTTCTGTCTTCTCCTGGACATGTGTAAAATGTGCAAAGGCTGAAATTGGTATATTGCAACGGTTACAATATATTTGACCCATTTTTTAACCAGGAAAAGAACCTCCTCCTTAAACTGTAGTCCATCTCGCACTGGTGGGACTTGGGCTTAATTTATACTTCAGTAATGCATTTCAGTTTGGTGTTTTTTTTCCTCATTACAAAAACGTATTTAACTTAAAGGTGCATTATATAACTTCTTGTGAAGTTGATTGAATGTGTGTATTTAACCTTTCAGTGACCCAGTTGCTGCATGGGTGGTTAGCATGGCGCCTTTACTTTTGAATTGATCTATTTGAGCCTTTATTTACAGTGCGTTATTATTTACATCATTACATTTACATGATCACAAAAAACAACATTAAAATGAATAACTCAAAAGGATAGGCCGAAGCAAGAAAGCTTATAAGTGCCTACCCCAATTTCAAAGTACAATACAATACAATACAATACAAAATAGAAAAAAGTTTGTGAGTTCTGAGTGTGTTTATTTAGTTTTATAATTTTCTTATTTATTTTTTTTCATTACTTATATTACCATTTATCATTGCTCATATTACCATTCTGGTCACCATTCTATCGATTTACTTATTGTTTATGTAGTCAGTATTTTAGATATACAAATATATACACACACAACCATATGTATACATATATCTACATACACATACATTACTAGCGCACATATTATACATGCGTCATCATCACCACCATAATAATAATAATAATAGCATTCTCAAAAATATAATCTTCAAATTGACCATGTTTCTCATTTCTATCATACCTGCTTCCACTGTAATAATGTTGGTCATGATTGTTCGGTCAGTGGTTTTTGATTGTTTTCCCTGTTTGTGAGGTGCATTAAAAAGCCAGGGTATTATGTGGCAAGCTGGTAGAGGGCGGTAGCCCCCCACCAGCGAGGCCCCACCCTGATCCCCTAACTAGTTGATGTTGTGAACCGCTTTATAATCCTATACTGAGTGGTGCTTTAAAAAGACAATGTGTGTGATGTGGACCTACAACAGGTCCACATCTCGCCTGCCCCAATTCTATTTTATTTTTATGACCAGTGGAAGCAGGACATAACAGCATTTTTAATGCTTGTAATTTATCTCCTGTGGACTGACCACCCACAGAGGGATCCGTAGGGGTCGGGTGCAGAGAGGACTGGGTGGCAGTCGAAGGCGGGTGCCTCGACGACCTGGTCCGCGTGCGCAACTTCTGGCGTTCGGGACATGGAACGTCACCTCGCTGGGGGGGAAGGAGCCTGAGCTCGTGCGGGAGGTAGAGAGATACCGGCTAGATATAGTCGGGCTCACCTCCACGCACAGCCTGGGTTCCGGATCCCAACTCCTGGAGAGGGGCTGGACGCGCCATTTGCCCGCGGGGAGAGGTGGCAGGCTGGGGTGGGTTTGCTCATAGCCCCCCAGCTCAGCCGTCACGTGTTGGAGTTCACCCCGGTGAACGAGAGGGTCGCGTCCCTACGCCTTCGGGTCGGGGACAGGTCTCTCACCGTTGTCTCGGCCTACGGGCCCAACATCGGTGCAGAGTACCCGGCCTTCTTGAAGTCCCTGGGAGGGGTACTAGATGGTGCTCCGGCTGGGGACTCCATTGTTCTACTGGAGGACTTCAACGCCCACGTGGGTAACGACATTGAGACCTGGGTGGGGGTGATGGGGAAGAATGGCCTCCCCGATCAGAATCTCATCTCTGCTGTTTGCAGACGATGTTGTTCTGTTGGCTTCATCAAATCAGGACCTTCAGCTGCACTGGGGCGGTTTGCAGCCGAGTGTGAAGCGGCCGGGATGAGGATCAGCAGATCAGTCTCCAAATCCGAGGCCATGGTTCTCCACCGGAAAAAGATGGTTTCCACGCTTCAGGTCGGTGGGGAGTCCTTGCCTCAAGTGGAGGAGTTCAAGTATCTCGGGGTCATGTTCACGAGTGAGTTTCCTCCTGCAGGTGGTGGGTCCACAGAAGGACGGCCTCATGGTTCTAACCGGGCCTGTTGGTCTCTCATAAGGGGCTTCTGAACCGCTCTTTGTCTGACCCGTCACCTAGGACCGGTTTTCCATCGGAGACCCTACCAGGGGCACCAAGCCCCCGACAACAGAGCTCTAGGATCATTTGGGCGCTCAAACCCCTCCACCACGTTAAGATGGCGGATCTAGGAGGGGCCATGTACACAGACCCGGTGCTGGCCCTTCTGGGGCCCTAAGCAAAAATCCACATGGGGGCCCTACAGTACGCAGTACGGTTATTCGACAAAGATCGAACCCATTTACTGTCAAAAACAGTTCCACAAAAAAGGCCACGTAGAACGACTTTACTCTCGTCTATTCGCCAAACTAGTATCCCTACTCCGCTAGAGACAAGAAGAAGAGTTTAAAGGAGTGTGTGGCGATGCAGCCCCGAGTCCGTGCAGAGAAAACATGAGAGCAGCGCCCGGGACACGGGTGACATGCAGGCGCCCAGGAGCCGCTCATGAGGGGAACATGAGGCGAGCACCGGGAGACCGAGACAAGCGGGGACGTGAAGGGGAGAAGCACTCGGGCCTAAGTGACCGGGGGAGGGAGGTCGGTCTCTCCTGCTCATCCCCTTCAGACTGCTGTGTTTTGGTGTTACATGAGGCAAAGTGGGCGGAGAGTGAGTGAGCCCCGTCAGAGAACCTGTCCCGTAACAACGCGTTGATTAATCAGTGAAACAACACCGTAGTTTGACTGAGATGCAAACTACGCACCTTGTGTAGTTTGCGTAGAGGAAAAAACGGCTCTGCATGTACAGTAATCCAATCTAATCGCAACCGGAACACTTGATATTTAATGATAGTATTGGACGTTTTACGCCCATGATTTGCCCAGTTTGTGTAAATCCTTTGAGCGGGCAGTAGCCATAGTTCAGTGAGGGAAAGTGACAGTAAACGGCCCAGGTCATGTTTCAGAGAGACACCTGATCAGGAGCCATGTTTTATTCATGACGGCCCTGTCCCAGAGAGAGTGACCCGAGGCCTCAAGCCCCGCCCCCTCTGTGTGACTAACTCGAGGCCTCAAGCCCCGCCCCCTCTGTGTGACTAACTCGAGGCCTCAAGCCCTGCCCCCCTCTGTGTGTGTGACTGACCCGAGACCCCTCTCTCCGCGTAGTAGTAGTAGTAGTAGTAGTAGTAGTAGTAGTAGGCACAAAGCTTCAACAACCAAAATTATATTATGCATCCTCACTCAACTTATGTTCTAATGATCTTCATTCAAGTGGTCTATACTTCTCCATAATGTTAAACTTATACATTTTCTTAAATGCCCTTAAGTTGAATAGGTAAACCGTTCCATAGATCAACTCCTTTGACGGAAAAACCCCTCCTCTTAGTATTAGTCTTCGCCGTGGGTTTTTGTAGCAGATCAGTTCCTCTGAGGTTGTAACTAGATTCTCTGTGAGGAAGCATGAGATTGTGAGCCTTGTACATGTGTATTCCGCATGGCTGATCACTCTAATTGCTTCCTTTTGTATAAGAAGATGGGTAGTATATTAGTTGTATACGTATTCCCCCACATTTCCACACAATAGTTAAGGTATGGAAGGATGAGGGAATTGTACAGTATATATATTAAATGCATTTTGATTCAGAGGTTTTTATTTTACACAGTGTGGCAATAAGTTTAGAATTTTTTGCCTTTAGTGTATTCATGTGCACTTTCCAATTTAACTTATCATCAATATTGATTCACAAAAACTCTGTAAATACACCCTTTCAATTTCTACCTCCCCAATTTTGATTGGACATGGTTTGTTTACTTCCTTGTTTCCAAATACAATATATTTAGTTTTATGCCGACTCCAACAGCATACTCACTGTTCTCTATAGATGTTGATATCTTTTCTACTAGTTCCGTGACTGCCGTTGAAGTGGACCTATTGGATCTAAAACCGTACTGATGTTCACTTAACAGATTATGCTCGTCTACAAAGCTATCACGTCGTCTCACAAATAGCTTTTCCAGTATTTTTGAAAATTGCGAGAGTATTGAGATCGGTCTGTAATTGGTAAACTGTTGCCTTTCTCCACTTTTAAAAATAGGTTTTACTTTGGCAGTTTTCATTTTACTCGGAAAGATACCCGTTAGAAAAGACTGATTACATATTACATATGTACATGAAAGGTATGATATATTTCACAAGGACCATATCTATGTCAGATCCATCTGTTGATCTCTTAGTAAGAGCGAAATCATTGAAATTGTACATTCCTTCAAGACTAACACTTTTAATGAAAAGTGAGTTTAGATTTTTAATATTCCTTTCTTCAAATTATTTTGCATTGTTTGGTTTCCCAATTCCATTGGCTAACTTTGTCCCAACACAGACAAAAAAGCTATTAAATGCATTTACTTTTTTTCCACTGATAAGTAATTTGGATATTTTTCCTTTTTTCTCCCATTCCTGATATTGCCATTCAATACCCTCCAGGTACCTTGGAAATCTCTCTTGTTCTGCTCCAGCAAATTGTGATAGTACGCTTTTTTATTAAATCTTATTATTTGAGTTAACTTATTTTTTATACATTTTATACCTTTGTTCAGTTTGTTCAGAGTTGTTGTGTGACATACCTGAGACCCCGCCCCTCACTGTGTGTAACTGCCTCTGAGACCCCGCCCCTCACTGTGTGACTGACCCGAGACCCCACCCCTCACTGTGTGACTGACCCGAGACCCCACCCCTCTCTGTGTGACTGACCCGGGACAACGCCCCTCTGTGTGTAACTGCCTCGGAGACCCCGCCCCTCTCTGTGTGTAACTGCCTCTGAGACCCCGCCCCTCTCTGTGTGTAACTGCCTCTGAGACCCCGCCCCTCTCTGTGTGTAACTGCCTCTGAGACCCCGCCCCTCTCTGTGTGTAACTGCCTCTGAGACCCCGCCCATCTCTGTGTGTGACTGCCTCCGAGACCCCGCCCCTCTCATTGTGTGACATACCTGAGGCGTCCGTCCTGTGCTGCGGCTCCTCCAGGGATGACTTTAGTGATGAAGATACTGGGGTCATCTCCGATGTGGGGGTTGTCCGTGCCGCCTGCGATGCTGAACCCCAGACCCGAGTTCCCCTGAGGATAGGCATGAACACAAACACTAAGGCTATTTCAGATGTCAAGCTGATTTCAAGCTTGAGATTTTTTTGGGGGGAAGGGGGAATTCCATTTTGACAAGCAAACAGTAAGATTCTGCCACAGGACATATAAAAAATGTTTCTATTTAATTCCAGTTGTTGTGAAATGAGACCTTCTAAAGGAGGCAGCCTTATCCAGTGGACTGTTGGCTGCACCATTGTGCAAAATACAAACACTTGGCTGCACCAGCCAATTTCATTTTATGTACTTTAGGTATTTTTTTTATCATTTCTGACTCAACCTTGATTAGTTGCCGCTAGCAAAAGCATGCTGTTGCTAACGGCGGCATTTTGTGCGACGATCAAAAATACATTTGCGGAGGTTAAAACTAACTCAGCTTTTGAATTCTGGGTTCTTAGCTTTAAAATGAAATGCCCATATTCACTTAGATTTATTTGGTTAAAGTTGTGTTTTCAAAGCAGTGAGCCAAAACAGGTATCCGTTCAGTATCAGATATTTGTAGTCGATAGCGGCATCCAACACTTCAACTACAGAGTACAGAAGATGACTCCGGAGCCTTCATCGAAGAGGTGTCAATAATATTAAACTTTGCACACCCCTCATGTGTTTGTCTTTTAAAAGTCCTGCTTCCAAACATGACGACTGGACTGTTGGACTTACCCGCTCCAGAGAGATCTCCTCATACTCGTAGTCTGCTTCTGTACCATTCACCTGGAACACAAGAGAAAACACCTCAGTCAGGCCTAAACTAGGTCTCTACAGGGCTTCAGTGGGATCCATCCAATAAAAGCTGCAAAGTGAACTCACATAAGGCGGTGCGTCCAGGCTGTCTGTGTTCACCACCATCGGCGGAGGGTTGGCCTAGTGACAGAGAGACAGAGAGTCACACAACCACACAGGAGCAAGTAAAGGACCCCAACGACAAATATGATCATCCACACAAGGCTGGCCGAGTGGTTAGCACTCCTGCCTCACAGCAAGAACGCCCTTGTTTCGATTTCCAAAGCACGACAGGTCTTTCCATTCAGAGCTTGTATTTCACAGAGGTCACTGTGTAAAAAACTGTTTAAACCACTTTTCAAAAAACGAAATAGAAAAATCCTCAACTCAGCCCAGTGGACCATTTCTAAAGCTCATTATGAACCTTAGTTAGCTTACAAAGTCTTTCGGATGAGAGGCGATATGTTCGACACTTCAACTACAAAGTACAGAAGATGACTCAAGAACCTTCATTTGAGATGGACAACTCGTGAACGACTGAGAGCTCACACACACATCAGTTAACAGTGCGATAACATGATAATTTGGCAATTAAGTGTACAGCCCAATGAGTCTGTTATATGAAACAATAAACAACAAGTCTTACAAACCCAACCTTTAAATCGGGCCTGTTAAATAGCCAAGACAGTGCCAGTGTTGGCACATCGCAGTGAACAGGCCAACACACACACACACACACACACACACACACACACGCACACGCATAGCTCTGTTTAGCCTAGTCAGTCAAAGACATTGATCCACAGACCTACATTCAGCCAGCACTCCACAGAGACTTCAATCAACACACTAGACACACAGGGACCATTCCAAAACACAGTTATTAGGTAATTATCTGTATGTTTGTAGAGCTCTAAACTCTCTAAAGTTAGCGGACACATGGTCATTATAGCACCAAAATGATATTCGGATGGGGAAGACCAGAACTAAACTAATTACTAGATGAGGACTTAAGCTAGGGACGCACTAGAGGAGTTTTAGCCTGATATCTAACCTGATGTGGATGTTTCTTCCAAGCGGTAATGTATTGTGGCGCTCTTCATGTGTCAGGTTTGATTATTTGTTTGATCAGAGTTTCCAAAACCTCAAATCAGAGGTAACGGTCATGTTTGATATTTACGATTGTTACTGGTGTTTTCCTGGCGGCTGACGTACTTCTGCTCCCGTCAGTTTAGATGGGTAAAAGCAGTTCTGTAATGTGTACTTCCACTTCATGTCACGCGCCAATGCCTCATCATTACAAACGGTCCCAAACCTCCTACAGTCGGCGGGGTAGCAAGGGTACCAAGAGGCCCCAAGCAAGAATGTTAGTAGGGGGCACTCTGGCGGCCACTCGGTGTACTGCACACTGGGAGAGAGGACGTCACAAGGGCAGGAGCTGGTCACCTGACAACTCCCATAATGCAGTTCTCTGCATACGTTTCCCTCAGAACAGAAGGATGAGGTTCTTAAAGGTCATGATGAGTGTTACAATAAACTGGTTTCACTATTAGAAATATAATCTGGTGGCGACATGAGTAAAACAGTCCGTCTATTGCTCATTATAAGTTACATTAGGGAACCATGACTCACTACAGCAGCAGCAGGATGGGGATCAACAGCGCCACAGCGCTTTAGAGGAGAGATGGTGTAACTGCAAGACCATAGTCATCAGGAAACTTATGCCAACATTTTGCTACAAGCCAGTGAATAATGGGCTGGTTCATGAAGGCCCTTGACTGTTAGGGGCCCCAGGCAGCTGCCTGCCTTGCCTTATGGCAGCTATGCCTCTGCTTACGGTCTATAGCAGTGGTTCTCAACTTGTGGGACTGGAACCATTTTGAGTGGGTTCGCGAGAATTTCCCAGAAGTAGTTTTTAACTATTTCAGGTGTATGAGTGTATTCAAAGCTTAATTTAACAATGGAGGAATATTGTGATTTTACATTATTTTTTTACAGGTTAAAAAGGCGCAGCTTTTCATGATTTGGAATCATTTGTTTTTGGGGGTCGAAGCTCATCTTGAGGTGATGACTGGTCTATAGGTCAATAATCTGTGTTCCACTTAGTAGAACCTTCGCAACTGTTTTGAAAATCCTCCGGTGTGTCCCCGGCCTTGAGACATGTACCTGTCTGGGCACCCGTGGGACCCAGCGCAGCGGCGGCCACCCCCGGTGGTGGTTACCCACTTTGGCTGTGCTCTTGGTGGGGCTCTTTTTCACAGAGTCGCGCAGGGTGAGGAACCGGCCCCGGGCGCGGCACGGCACCGTGCACGCCGTGAGCGTGCGCAAAGACGCGTGTGCGTGGAAGGGCACGTGGGAGGGCTCGGGGCGGCCCCCTGCGGGAGGGAGGTCCAGGTCTAGGGTCCGGGGTCGGGGATAAGGGGGGGTGAGGTCTGAGTAGGGCAGATAGGGACCCGCCATGTTGGATTTCAGGACTTCATAACGGGGTTCTTTGAGTAAAATATGCAAACCTTTGTTGATCTAAAGAGTTAGAGGAGCCAAGATTGTATCAGATCTAAACCAGGACTAAACCAAGACTAAACCAGGTCTAAACCAGGAATAAAGCAAGACTAAACCAGGTCTAAACCAGGACTAAACCAAGACTAAACCAGGAAGCAAGCAAAACTAAACTAGGACTAAACCAGGACTAAACCAAGACTAAACCAGGACTAAACCAAGACTAAACCAGGAAGAAAGCAAGACTAAACTAGGACTAAACCAAGACTAAACCAGGAAGCAAGCAAAACTAAACTAGGACTAAACCATGTCTAAACCAAGACTAAACCAGGAAGAAAGCAAGACTAAACCAGGAAGAAAGCAAGACTAAACCAGGAAGAAAGCAAAACTAAACCAGGACTAAACCAAGACTAAACCAGGAAGAAAGCAAGAATAAACCAGGTCTAAACCAGGACTAAACCCAATCGAAACAGAACTAAGCCGGGAGTAAAAGAGTAATAACCCTGGACTAAATGTGGCCGAGTCAAACCAGGACTGACTCAAGATCCAGTTCATTTGAGTGGAAAGAAGAAGTGAATCCGGTCCATAGTGAAGTTTTCCAATGTGCTGAAGAAAAGTTATAATCCAAAGGTCCAACAGTCCAACGGTCCAACCGTCCCAACAGTCCAAACGGTCCAACAGAGTCCCAACAGTCCAACCGTCCCAACAGTCCAAACGGTCCAACAGTCCAAACGGTCCAACAGTCCAAACGGTCCAACAGTCCAAACGGTCCAACAGTCCAACGGTCCCAACAGTCCAAACGGTCCAACAGTCCCAGAGGAGCACGTCCTGGTTCGTGCCTGGTCCTGGCCAAGTCTGAGGGCACCAGCGTATCAGAGGGAGAGGGAGGGCGGGGGGCACTGGGGGGGGTCCTTCCGGCCGCTACAGGGGGAGGGGCATCGACAAACTGTGCACATCAATAATGCAGCAGCAGTGACACCAGGAGTCGGGGAAAACCCACAGAGCTCGCATCAACACATACAACTGATGACGGGAGACGTAGAGCGGTGCGATACAACACAGAATATGACTTTTTCGTTTTGATTAGAAGAGACTATAAACATTGTGCCAGTTTCATGTGGATAGGGCCAGTAAATACACTGGCATCCATCATAACCAAGTGTCAAAACAATAGTTTGAGAAAATGTTATAAATATGTTACCATGGAACTGGAAGTTAATTTCCTATGGAACAAGTCATTAGCTAAAAAATAGAGAACAATATCTCCAATATTGTACTTTTTAAGATTAGTAGTAGTTTATAATCATAGAATATCCACGTTATTCCTACGCCCCATGAGCCTTTGCGTGAAAGATGTGGGTGATTCCGGTAAGACCGGGGCCGCTGTTTGTTTGCATGGAGACTGTTCGCTTGAATCCACTCTTTATGAGCTTTAGAGGCGGAGACTATGTGGAAAGACTTTACTCAGATGTGGTACTTTAGGCTTAGAGAATGGATTGTCAGCATAAAAACAGTCTTTTTGTTTCTTGTTGATTGGTCAAATATCCGTGGAGATCTTCTCATTTTCAGATTAAACTGAGTGAAAGTCTGTTTACGAAGCCTCGTTACAGACGCCGCTCCACGTGGAAAAGGCCATGACTGTAGTTTAATTAGGTCAGAGGTTTTGTACAAAAAACGAGCGGAAAACTAAGTATTTAAATGCCATGTATTCAGACCAGTTCAGCTTGTGTGGCCTCACGGGCCTCAGGTCATATCACACGTACAGTGTGAGGTCAGTCAGTCGTGGGTTAACAGTGTTTATTTACCTCCGTGGGCTAAGGCTTTCTTCATACATGTATGTGCGTCAGTAGCATTTAGCGTGTTCAAAATCGCCTCAAACATGTCAGTTTAAGGCCAGTGTCCCAAACACGGCTTCTTCCAGAGCCACAAGTGTCACTTTGTTTTTTTTATTAAAACACAAACAGCATAATGTGTTCCAGAGCTGCGCGAGGACGTCTTTTCAAATGTTACGGAGGCTGATCGTTTGGAAAATCATCTTAAAATGTGAAAATAAACCGCTATGTGAAACGAAAACTCACCCTGGAAACCAATTTAAACCAACGGCTCAGAGCGACTTCCGGCATCTCACCGGAAATTCCCCCCATCCTCGTTTCTACATGAGCCGCCCCAGGAATAAGGTGGATAGCTCAGCGGTGTCGTGTTTTTTGTGTGGAGGATGCTTTATCTCTGGCCTCATGGGGCATCATCAGCAACTACTTATCTATTAGCTGCCAGTTACAATACATAGGGACGCGTCTTGCCGATTCATCTGCGTCTGGGTTAAAAATGACTTCCAAACTATAGATCAATGATCATCCTCATTCTGCTCTGCACTGGTCACGAACATCGCTGTGGAGATGGACAAGCCACGGGTCAGGGACACGAGGAAAGAAATTTTTTGGAGCAGAGCGCACAATGGAACATATGTAATTTTGAAAAAATTATAATCTGTCCATCAAAATTGATTCGGGGCTAGAGTGAAAACATCCGGAGAGATACAGTGCCTTGCGAAATTATTCGGCCCCCTTGAACTTTGACCTTTTGCCACATTTCAGGCTTCAAACATAAAGATATAAAACTGTAATGTTTTGTGAAGAACCAACAACAAGTGGGACACAATCATGAAGTGAAACCAAATTTATTGGATATTTCAAACATTTTTAACAAATAAAAAACTGAAAAATTGGGCGTGCAAAATGATTCAGCCCCTTAAGTGAATACTTTGTAGCGCCACCTTTTGCTGCGATTACTGCTGTAAGTCCTTGGGGTTTGTCTCTATCAGTTTTGCACATTGAGAGACTGAAATATTTGCCCATTCCTCCTTGCAAAACAGCTGGAGCTCAGTGAAGTTGGATGGACAGCGTTTGTGAACAGCAGTTTTCAGTTCTTTCCACAGATTCTCCATTGGATTCAGGTCTGGACTTTGACTTGGCCATTCTAACACCTGGATATGTTTATTTGTGAACCACTCTATTGTAGATTTTGCTTTATGTTTTGGATCATTGTCTTGTTGGAAGACAAATCTCTGTCCCAGTCTCAGGTCTTTTGCAGACTCCATCAGGTTTTCTTCCAGAATGGTCCTGTATTTGGCTCCATCCATCTTCCCATCAATTTGAACCATCTTCCATAAAGGCCAGAGTTGTGCAGTATACGACTGATTGTTGTCCTATGGACAGAGTCTCAGACTCCTCCGCTGTACATTTCTGCAGTTCATCCAGAGTGATCATGGGCCTCTTGGCAGTATCTCTGATCAGTTTTCTCCTTGTATGAGCTGAAAGTTTAGAGGGACGGCCGGGTCTTTGTAGATTTGCAGTGGTCTGATACTCCTTCCATTTCAATATTATCGCTTGCACAGTGCTCCTTGGGATGTTTAAAGCTTGGGAAATCGTTTTGTATCCAAATCCGGCTTTAAACTTCTCCACAACAGTATCTCGGACCTGCCTGGTGTGTTCCTTGTTCTTCATGATGCTCTCTGCGCTTTAAACTGACCTCTGAGACTATCACAGAGCAGGTGCATTTATACGGAGACTTGTTTACACACAGGTGGATTCTATTTATCATCATTAGTCATTTAGGTCAACATTGGATCATTCAGAGATCCTCACTGAACTTCTGGAGAGAGTTTGCTGCACTGAAAGTAAAGGGGCTGAATCATTTTACACGCCCAATTTTTGTTGTTTATTTTTTTTTAAATGTTTGAAATATCCAATACATTTCGTTTCACTTCATGATTGTGTCCCACTTGTTGGTTCTTCACAAAAAAATACAGTTTTATATCTTTATGTTTGAAGCCTGAAATGTGGCAAAAGGTCGAAAAGTTCAAGGGGGCCGAATACTTTCGCAAGGCACTGTATATATAGATTATATATATATATAAATAAAATGATCAAACTCACTGATTCAGTCAGTATCACCCGTACTAAAGTGCAGGAAAAGTAATAGTTTAACTAGTTGGAACTGTTTTAGGAAATCAAACTCCCAATTAAAAAATAAACTATTATTTATTATTTCGGCCAATCAAATCCCGGTCTGAGCTGCGACTCGTTGCTTCAGATGCGTGTTATTGATAGACACGGAGAGGCCAGATGAAGCACACGCCAAAACACAGTGGAATCAGGAGCAGCATTTTGGTTTTGGGATGTAACTTTGGACAATATGAAGAAAGAGAAGAACATTGACGCAAGGAGACGGGACATGAGGCCAAACACGTCTCTTTGACTCGCAGACATTTAGTGACATTTCAGCTTAAACGGCAAAATAAGACCTGACACGGACTCCTGCCTCGGATCGGAGTTTCCAACACTTTTCCTACAGCAGTTTAGTGTTTATATCTTGCGTCTGTACCTACGGAGCATATGCAGTAGATGCAAAGGTAAATAAAGGCACAGTATCTGCAGATACTTTATGGTCATGAACCGTCAACACTTCATGTGGAAGTATCGCCAGACTCTGAACGATCAATGCCCTGAACACTGTGTTGACTGTTCAAATGTCTCCAGGCCTGTATTACGGTAATAAACTTCTACTTAAGACATCCAGACTTTGTCCCATCCTTCCGCTCAGGTCTCTCCAGACTTCTTTAGTATTTCCCTAACAAGCAGCACAGGCTCACCTAGATCTCTGTGGAGGCAGAGACAGGTGAATCCGGAGGTGAGGGAGTGTCTGTGATCATCAGAGCGTGTAGTAGCAGTGAGGGAATGGCGTGATGAGCGCTGCGGCTAACGCAATGCTAACAGAGAAGAAAGCAATAGTCCTTCACTATTGGCTGCATTAACTAAACAAAAGCATGCGGCGGAGTGGACTTTGCTGCCATATCTCGCTGCTCCATTCACTTCCAAAATCAAATCAAAGCGATTACCAAATTGCGTTGTGTAATATCGCAATAAAATAGCAAATTAAATTAATCGTTCAGCCCTACAACTATTATATTTTTAATGCCACAAAATGCAAAAAATAAATAAATAAATTCAATGCATATTTCTTTCTTTAACATTAGCAAACATTACATCAAATCAATGAATGTAGGAAATTTCAAAAGCAAAAGGAAACAACATTGTGTACAATTTCAGCCAAATCTGGACCATCATTTCTGTATTTCTGGAGAGATTTCAATTTAATGCCAGTTTGAATCAAATGTTATGCTTTTTAATGACTTCCCAGGCATACATTTTGGCACAATTAATTTAATGACTTTTAATGCTGTTTAATACCCCACGGAAACCCTGATTTATAACATTCGATCTCAAACTCAGGTAAAACCCTCCTTACTAGACTGGTGCATATCCATCCTGCTGCTAAGAGGAGAAGAAAAACAAAACAAAAACAGGTCAGTACAGATGACTGCTTAACAATTTCCGTCTTTTATATTCTGTAATCCCAGAATAGATTTTGGACGACACAATCCAGCGTGACTTTACAACGCGAAGACCGCTCCAGGCCGACGGTATGTCTTGCTACATGTGTACGTTCAGATCCGCGGCGTTAGCCTGTGGCAGATCCACGCAGAGCCGGATGTTGCTAGGCAACCGCAGACGGGCATGCTACTGCAGGGCTCCCACATCTGCCCATTTTATGTACCGCATCACGTTTCACTACGAACTCACCGCACACATGCACTGTCCTCAGCGCAAGGTTACAGGCTCAACCTTGACAGTGTGTCCTTGGGCAAGGCACTTTGTGCTTGGGAATGCGATCTTTGTTTTCAAGAAGACGTATGCAAAATCCACTCTTTTTTTTTAAGCTTTTAACCATGCTGTTCCCTTGTCAAAAAAGATCTGGTGTAGCTTTTTACTCCATTCATTCTGTTGACTTTGGTCGTGTCCTAGATGTTGTTGCAAGGATGGGTCATTTCCCCTACTGCCACATGTCCATGGTGAAGTTTGTAAGCCTCAGTTAAGCACGATGTGTTCATTTATAGTGCGAGTTTTCAAGTTTGAAAGGGTTTATCGAAGGCACCAAAACTTAGTGAATATTTGTGGGCGATCATTTTGTGTGATGCATCCAGTCTTTACAGAGCTGGTAAATATCGGATTTAGTGGACGTACACATACGAATAGACAGCCTGACACAATGGGCTCAAATGGACCTGGAGCACCCTCTGCAGGCAGCAGTAAGAATAACGGTGACAAAAATCACTGACGCTGTGATGGACACACTTTGGGCACAAGAACTCTCCAGAACGAGTCCACAGATGTTTGCGTCCCATGTTTTACAAAGAACATCCAGGTAGATTCAGCAGCAACTGAAGTGCCGAAATTGCTCCAAACACTAGTGAAATACTGTTTTTGACGAGCACTGCACGTCACCGCTCAGGGGTAGGGGGCGCAAAAAAATCTCTGCATCTTGACTTAACTTGGGGGAAAACACTTAGAAGTGCATAAGACCCAATGTTTGCAACAACAAAGTCATGATTCTGCTCAAACCTTTACCCAGCCTTTCGTTAGTTTGACATTTTGTTGTGTTGTTAATTGTTTCACTTCCTTATTGGACACTGACAGGCAGTGACAAAGGAAGAGGTAAAAATGTTGTCGTGCCAACCATGTTATATCAATGAGAAACGAGTGGAGACATAGAGGGAACGTTCCAGACAATTCTGACTCAACTTAAAAATGTTAATGAAAATAACTTTTCCTCCCAACTTTCCTTCATTAAGTTATCCATCAAACTAAGTCATAATCACAAACGGATTCAAATCCTTCAGATGCGCTTTACCCGGACCAGCACATATTTCAATCTTTGCGTTTCGCTTTTCTTTCCAAATCGCTACGTTTCCGGATGGACAAGCCGTAGGAGCGGGACGCGGGTTTTGTCGGCGCCACCGAGCGTCCCCCCCCCCCCATGTGCGCGCGGAGAAGCGGCCGACGTGCTCCGGCATCCAGCGCATGACACAAACTCCGCATCTTTGGGGATGACAGACGTGATGGTTCGGGAGTTGACGGGCAGCAGAGGGAGCGGGATGCGGGCGTGATGGCACCGGAGAAGCAGCCATGTGGCGGCGGCGGTGGTGGTGTGTGTGGGGGGGGGGGGGGGAGATCTGTCGGGAATGACGCAAGAGAGACCGGTCTATGAGAGGGGAGACCTTACCAGCAGGCGTCTGTGGAGCCTCTTGGTTCTCCTGAGGGTGCCCATGATGCGGCGGCCCACCTTTTTAGCGTACCACACCGAGTTGAGCATGCTGCGTGTGGCTGCGTGGAGGGCTGCAGCAGCACTGACGCGGGGGAAGGAGGGAGGGAGGGGAGACGAGTCCCCCCCCCCCTTCACATCCACCCCCCCTCTCCCTCCGACACAACAACAAGCAATCCGAGCGCGTTATGGGCGGCGGGGAGACGCGGTGGTGCGTTCAGGGGCGGTGGGGAGAAACGGCATCGCACTGCTGGAACATCTGGACGCGGCGTAGGACACACAGTGTGGGACGCAGTCTGTCCACGGTGCGTTTAGAGGCAGTGGCAAACGGGAGACGGAAAATTCTCCAAGTGCCACGTTCAGAGGCAGTCGGAGACTATAGATTCTAGTGTTGACAATCAGCAGAGAAAAACAGTACTGCATTAAGAGGCAGTGGGCAACAACAGGTTCTCAAAGTGGTGCGTTCAGGGGCAGTAGGGGAAGCGGTCGTCTACTTGTGGTGCATTAAGAGGCAGACCGTAGACACCGTGGCTTTAGTTTAGCTGCCTTCATTCATGTGTGTATTAGAGGGGTGCAGGAGTCACATACCCTCCATAGGACCACCCTCTACTACAGGGCGCCACATGTAAAGGAAACTCTACAAGTGCAGAAATGTGCAGACACTATGAGAGCAAAGTTAGTCCATCCTAAGGAGAAGACACCCAGCTACAAACAGAGTAATGCCGTTTAATCCAGTGCCAGGTAGATTGCAGTGAGCAGTACATGGGGGGGAAACTATGGGTACAGAAACCCCGTACCTTAACGACTGTAAACAACTTGAATAGGTGGGTGTGGTCAGTTTCGTTTCCCTCATCGTGGGAACACTGCTCTGGCTAGGGTACAGTGCAATGGCCTTTGGCTGCTCTGCTTTTTGACGACACTAGGGGCCGCCGTACCTCCATGTAGCCGCTATACCCCCATTGGAATGCATAGAACTTTAGACACATTAAAAAACATTTTAAAGCCTGGTTTCTAATGTTTTTGGGAACTTTCTACAGCTAGATATTCCTCCTGTGATAACGCTGAGTTAATTACAATGAAGGAAACCAGGCTGGTTTTCGTAAGAAAAAAATTTAGAAATCTGCATCTGTGTATTGATTTCAAATTGACCTTTCACAAAATCCCGCCCCAAAATGGTAATTGTCCAATCATAGATCCTAGCAACTGTTACTATGAAGCTAGGTCCGTCAAGCCGCAGACCTCCGCTGTAAAAACAATGGTACATACCAGGGATGCACCGATCCAATACTGGTATCGGAGTAAATACTGAAAAAAAACACCGTATCAGGTATCGGCTACAAATATTCAATACTGAACCGATACCAGTCTTGGCTTTCAACGCCTTTAAAACACAACTTTTACCACCTAAATCTAAGTGAATATGGACATGCTGGATATCATTGGAAATCTACAAACCAAGAGAATTCAAATTGCTTGAACCTCCGCAAACACATTTTTGATCGCAAAATCCCGAGGTCGGCATCAGTATGCTAGCTAAAGAAAACCGATCAAGGCTGGGACAGAAAGTATGATAGAAATAATGTTGCCTAATAAAATAAAATCGACCACCATGTGTTCATATTTTAGTTTAAGAAATAACTGATCTAACATGTAATGATCAGATCACTTCATGTGAGTCGTTTATATTAATGTAAACTAAAACCTGCCATATACCAAAGGATAGTTAGTGTAGAAAAGTCCAGTGATCCTTGTTAAATGTTTATCCAGGAGTTCATCAATAGATCTGTAATAAAAAACCGTCTGTGTAGCGCCCTCTCTACATTTTCGGCTGCACTACATTTGAATTTCGTGCCTGTCCTCCCCATTCGCTCTGCCAGCTGCGTGACGTCACGTTGTGCATAAAAGTGTATTTGTGTGTACAGTTGGAAAATAACCGTTTGATAATGTATAGAATGCCGGTCATTATCGGGGAAAAAAGAACCCTAAGAGCGAAACAAGACCATTCCAGTCCCGATAATGACCGGGGTTCTATACATTATCCCTTACTTACAATATAGTTGCAATAAGCTCAGGTAAGAACATAATGTGTTGCCTATTAAAGGAATATTGTTAAAGGAGTAGGCCACCATTTTTGCATACTGAGATGTTCCTTTAACAATACTCCAAAATAAGAGTGCTTACCCGGCAAAGCAAGAGCACGACTGGTCTATAAACCTGTGCTGGTTGCATTAGATGGAGATCATGAGGTTTCTCTGATTTCACTGGAGACCTGTATGCTTTAGTCTCAATAGTTGTCCTTTCCCCTTTGTTAGATAGTTTAATATCCCCTTTTGCCTCGATCTGGAGGATATCGCGCAGGTATTGCTCCAATAAGAGTCACTAACACGAGTCACTCCAGCATCGGCATAAGAAAGTTTGACGGGCCTAGCAACAGTAACTAAGGGGGTGGAGCTTTTGCGAAAGGTCAATTGGAAGTGCTCATTGGTGCACTTTGGCAGGAGAACAATCTTTAATCCCGCATCACTTCTGCATTTGTCTCCGCGTTCAGGGCCGTTTCATGGGCTGGTGCGAGCTGAAGCTCATCGCCATGGGATTTTTATTTATTTATTGGTTTATTTGGTAGGGACAGTGCAAGTCAATGAACAAGCCACACCGGGTCGGTCCTGTCCAGAAGCTAGGGCGGCTGGGCTAGGTCTATTTTTAGCAATATGAACATTTAAGTAGAACATGGTGAAAACAAATAGATAATGATCACAAAGCCGCTGTGTAGCTGCAGAAATGTCTAAACTGTGAAGGACATACCAGTGTGGGCTGCTCCAGGCATTAGCTTAGACTCACTGTAACATACGTGTCTCTTTTTATAAGACGCGTGTCGAACAACAGACTCAAACCTCCAAAGATGATAGATTTTTTTGACTCCGTCCCAAATGCGAGAGCAGTCACCTGACCTCGCAGCCTTTCAAACCTTGATTCAAACCGAGGGTGTCAAACTCATTCAGCTTCTACGGCGTTTAGCGGGCCACATATAACGTCAACAGTAAAATATTGAGAAAAACGTTTTTATTTTCCAATAAATTAATAATAATCAATGATTTTAATAGTGCTGATTTGGTCAAACACCGACAGGACTGTAATAATAATAATAATAATTACACTTGTAATGTGCTTTACAAGGCTGCCTCACACGTTTCTCATAGTGCTACATTGTAGTCATTACTCATTCAATTATTTCCTTTTTTATTTCGGCTCCCCCTGGTGGCTGGGGTGAGATTTCTGGTTATTTCTTTGAAAATTCATAACTCCACACAGGAATGTATGCTCTACAAGTCCCGGGCCGGATAAAATCTGGTGTTTGACACCTGTGACTTAAACCCTCACAAACACGCCTGGCTCGCTCGTCTTATCCGTGTGTGATGGAAGGCCAGAGGCGTGCGCCGCACTGGACCAGACAAAGCGGGACAAAGACCCTGTCCGAACCAAATTCCTCCCAAGGGAGACACATAAAAAAATAAAGGCAAAACAATATAGTTATTTTAGCTTGCATTAGCATTAGCATTTGAAAGCCCCAAATGCGCCGCAGGTGCCCGAGGAGAGGCGGGGTTTACCTGTATGGGGGGGTACGGGTTGGAGGAGCAGGAGGGCAAGGGGCTGTCGTCCGGCTGGGGGGACAGGGTGGAGGGGGGGGAGGGAGGGTCAGCCGCCCCCGACACCGCACCCTCCTCATGCGAGACGTCCAGAGCCGAGACCACCTACAGCAGAGCACACCCAGAAAGCTTCAGCGCCCGGCTCCGACGGGGAGTCACGGGACAACAGACAGAGCTACAGACGGGCCCCCACATGCACGGGTCGGGCACAGAATGACGCGAGCCCGGTTTGAGAGTTTTTTGATCACATGCAGATGGCCATTACACATTGCACAAGCTGGTTTAGTTGGAAAAGCCATGCAAATGGTTAAGGTGAGGCACGCAGGCTCCCAACACGTGCCTTCACCTGGATACAGTCGGGACAGGAAGTGCTCCATTGGATTTCTAACTACAAAAGCAACACTCGAGGCCTGAGAACGTCTCCATTTACAGTAGAGTAGCACATGCAGACACGTTATTTTCAGAAGAATGTGTTTTTACCTAATTCCGTGATTTGCCATTTCAACTCGCCAAAACAAGACTAAACTTGAACTAGTTTATTCAAGGTCAAAGATTTCCAAAATCCCCTCCGAACAAGTCATTGGAACAAATCCATCCACAAACTGAATAGGGTTTAAATTTTAATACAGTACCGGTGAAAGTCTGGAAACACTTTTTAAAATTATTTACATTGATTTTCATTGAAGGCAATTAATTATGAACAAACGCATGGAGTTACAGTCACGGACGAAAGTGTTGGCTCCCCCGGGAATCCTTCCATTCAATTAAGTATTTCCCCCAGTGTTAATTTCATCGACTAAAATATTTCATCATAATTTAAGTCAAAGTAATATTTTGGCTGACTAAAATTAGACTAAATAAAAATGAGACTGAAATCATCCAAACTTCCAATGACCGTTTGAAAGAGCCTCAGATCATTTAAATCCACCGCTAAAGGAACAGCTCTGAGCTTTGTTGGAAGAGGCTTGATTAAATATAATTATAATAAATATTATAAATACAAAGTCGACTAATCTGATTTTAGATTTAGTCTCAAACCAGACTAAAATCAAAAGAGAATTATTTCACTAAATCAAAAGGTGTGGGCAATGTTAAAAAAATAAAAAATAAATAACACCTGTAATTAGACAAAAAGGAGCGAAGTCGACTCACTTTTTGCATTGTACTGGATTTATAGAGTCTGCCCTCTGCTGGCCTGGCAGACTCTGAAAACACTGTCCCGGGCCAACATAACGGACAACCAAGACATCGCCTCGCTACTCTGGAGTTCAAAACCACCAACTTCAGAAAAAGATTCCAAAGATCTGTTGGCACCTCCTCCACTCCCAAACTTCACCAGTCAAAGTGGACTGACCCTTAACCCCCGAGTGTTCTCCGTCGCAGACTCACCAAATATTCCAAGTATAGCCGGAGAGTCCAAAAGCATGAAAAAGCGTGAGCGAGATGTTAATATTCTCCATGTTGTTAGAAGATGCATGCGTTTGAAAACAACCACATTTTGTTAGCGCTGGCGTTACAAAGCACGGGCTCTCGGCCAGGACAGGACAGACGGGGTCGAGGGACAAAAACAACGGCAGCCATGATGGTCCGCACGCCACAGCTAATCTCAACATTTCAGTATCATGTATCAGTATCAGTGTCATGCCATACACAGGGGTAGATGCTTGGGATGGAACAGTTTAAAATGACAGTCGTTTTGTATGCTCATTTCGTCCCATCCCGAGCGTCCAGCCTGAGCGACGGTATGTCCAGCAGTACCTTGATGGGGGAGATGTGCGCATGGGACACATATCCGTGCACCGTCTCCACTTGGGACAGGCTCTTCTGGGACACCTGCACAAGCTCGGGACTGTCCTCCGAGAGCGGCGGGGAGCTCTGGTCCTGCGTCGTGTCCTCGTCCTGCTGACCGTACTTCTGCAAAAGACAAGGAGAGAGCGAGGACGCGTGAGAACGTCAGGCGGATCAGACGGGGGGGGCCGAGAAGGGCCGGGGGACATGAACCACGTCTCAAACCTCACACTCACCCAAAAAGAAAGAAAGAAAACTAAACGTTTACCGCCATTGGAGAAATCTCTGAACAGTGCGCACGATCTGGACACTTTTAGATGCTAATTTGTATCTAAAGTAAAATCTCAAAAGGTCTGTACATTCATTTTAACTAGGCTTTGAGCTAAATGTGGACAACAGCTGAAAACATCTCGTTCATAATTTGCTATGTTTGATGACTAATGCTAATGGCTATAGTAAAAATACATTGAAAAGTCTCCCGGACTAGCCGACTTGCCGATGGTCCGCATGCGTTGGCAATAAAAAGTAGAAGCAGAGTTCGATCCTATGTGAGAACCCGCCAGAAACCCTAAAGACAACTGATGCAGGGACATCCTAGAGAACACCATGATGGAAAGCAACGGTGCCATGCTGACCACCCACACAGCCGCTGTCTTTTGTTTAAAAAGCATCTTAAAAAACGTTCCTCGATGAGAATGAATGACCCATGTCTGTGAAAAGCTAAACCAACTCCTTTTACTCACTGGAAATGATGGGAAATGATTGTATAAAGCTAGACTATATAGCTCATTTAATAAATAGTCATTGATGTCCCCGAAGTAAACATGTCCATCAAATCTGATTTTACAGCTCTGAAGCGATTTATTCACAACAACAAACACCTTTTCTATCAGAGCCGGACCATCCGCTTTGCCTCGATACGGTTGGCATAGCGTTAAAATCCAGAATTTTCCATGGTGAGCAGATAAGAATAAAACGCGTAAGCCTCTGACAGCTCCGCGCTGAGCTCCTGGGACTCAAGAGCGGGAGTGTGGGAGGACGCCTCGCTCCGTCTGAAGCTGCCTCCTGCTGCTATAAATAGAAGACGAGCGTGAGGAGATCCAGCACACGCTCAGAGGACGCATGAATCAAGAGGCCGACCACCACCACCACCCAGGGCACGCCACTGACTGGGGCTAAGCACTTTCAATCTCCATGACAGTCACGGGATTCCCCATGGTCGGGTCGCCAGTAGCAGGTTTGGAGGAGGACTGAAGATGTGCGAGGGTTAAACGATGCAGGAAGTGTCCAAGTTCAACATAAACTATCGGGATAAACAATATTGTTGAAGACCTCATAAATGCCACAGATGAACATGAAATACAATGACACACAACTTACTTAAAAAACACGACGATATATACAGAGCCCAAACTTTTATTGTTTATCTGTCATTAAACGATAAGTGGACATAGTTTCATTCCCTGTTTAATCCCATTGCTGTTAATTCCCTTGAAATGTTCCAACATCCTCTCCTGGATACGCCACCTTAACGTGGTGGAGGGGTTTGAGCACCTGACTGATCCTGGGAGCTCTGTTGTCGGGGGCTTCGTGCCCCTGGTAGGGTCTCCCATGGCAAACAGGTCCTAGGTGACGGGTCAGACAAAGAGCGGTTCAGAAGCCCCTTATGAGAGACCAACAGGCCCGGTTAGAACCATGAGGCCGTCCTTCTGTGGACCCACCACCTGCAGGGGGAGCCATAGGGGCTGGTGCAGCTCCAACAGCTGCCCCCACGACCCGGCAACGGACAAGTGGAAGAAAATGGATGGATGGAAGGATGGATGTTCCAACATTGAAAACACTCTGGCGCCCGACCATGAAGAGACTTGTACACAAGCAAAGTATATGTAGCCGACATGTTACCGTCGTATGAACCACCTCGGGCCCTGAGATCCTCAGGGAGGGGTCTCCTGGTGGTTCCCTCGGTCACCATTTAACACGGTGAGGCTGCATTTCAGTTTCATGCAGGGAAATGTCTCCATGAGGACATGAGACCGGCCTCAACCCTGACTTCGTTTAGGTCCAGGCTGAAAGCACACTTTTGGCCCAGACAGCTACTTCTGCAAACAAATGGCCCAGAGATATCAATTTAGGTGGGGGTTTACTACGGTTTAGATTATTTTCTTTGGGACCGTCTCTCTGAATGCCCAGCCCCTGTCCCTTCTGCCCGGGTTCGCACTGAAAACACCTGCGGACATAACCTGCTGCTACTGTCAAGCACGTGTCCCAAGCCACCTGATAAATATAATAAAAATGAGTAATTCCTCACTTCTGAAATGCGTGCTTGGCCCTGCAAAGGTCATTCTTTCCTTCCAATAATGATGTTTTTAGCAGGAGCAGAGCCTCCTCATTGAAAGTATTCATAAGCTGCTGTGGACGTTAGCACTAGCAGCGTTAGCATTAGTGAGTGTGTTGCGAGTATCCTATTTATAATCAAACCAAGGTTATGGTTGTACTACAGCAATGGTTTGGCTGTACAAACCATTTCCTTTAGACTGTGATTCCTCTGTCCTGCAGATATTTCTACAGTTCTGGCTCATTTACACTGATGTTTATCCCAACCTCGGACTCTCTCGTGTTTGCACATCTCGCCTTAGCAGTGACCTAGCATGCATTTCGGAAGTGAGGAATTGAGCAAGAAATACAGCGCGCACGCCACCAAAGAGTCCGACTGGAAACTACCCCCAGAGCTGGAGCAGAAACGGCCCCAGTTCTCTCTGGTCTGAAAGCGATCAGCAAATCTCAAAGGCAGCCATTACTTATGTCATTTCTCCACGCTTCTCCTTTAAAAGCTGCCCACACTGTAGTTCAGAGCTCTACAAACATGTGATCCTCTTATTAGCTTATTCCAGTCCTCTCTCCGAGGTCAACACTTCTGGATGAGGGCAGCGCAATGAGAACAAAACAACATTTGAGAATTCAATACAGCAACAAATATTTGCCATATTCTGCATTTCAAAACAATGTGTTCCATAAAATTTGACCAAATGATCAGACAAATTACGTCAAATTATGACTTGGAACCAAAACAAGGCAAAATGGAACGGAAACTGAAACTTTTGATGCGATGCCGCTTTAATTCCTGAATGCAGGGCCTTAAGATATGTCCATCGACAAAAATAGAAAATATCCCAGTGTCAGTTGTAAAAAGCATCATGTGTGCTTTGAATGTGAGGGAGAAGATCCATGAAGCTGTGACTCTCGATTAAATGTGATTATGTTCAATAAATGTAATGTTGACTTGAGGAATTTTAGATTAGTTATTTTCGACTGAAATGTAAAACAAAAATAATTTGCCTAAACTAAAAATGATTTCCATTAAAAGACCAAGACTAAAATGCTCACATTTATATAGTGCCTTTCTACCTGCTTTAGGCACTCAAAGCGCTTTACATTAAGGAACCAGTCACCCATCGTGGACCCAGACACTGGAGGAAAGTGTCCACCTGTGGGATTCGAACCACCAGACAACCTGCTCTACTCTCTGCGCTAAAGTCACCCCAAAAAATTGGATTAAAAGTCCAAATGAACCCTGGTCCACCACAAAGCGCTTCATGAATGGCCTCACTCACAACACTAGGCATGTGTTGTTTGGAGACGGTTAAACCTAAAGTCAAAAGAAGCAGGAACACACCACCCCCTCTGCTGCCCACACAGATCCGATGAGTGGGGTCAGTTCCGAACCCTGACCTTACCCACAGTGCCACTTCCCCTATACCGTCCTGAAGGGAGAAAGTTACCCCGGGACACCCACCTTACATCCGAACATGAGCGAGATGGTGCTGTTGGTGCAGGCCAGTTTGCAGTGACAGAGCAGTGGGCACATGCATGTGAGCGGCCGCGCGCCGGACTGGGGCTGCTGCTGCGCCTCCGACTCCCGGTGGGGGCTCCTTTTGGGGGGGTTGCTTTTGGACGAGCGCCTCTTCCCCCCGGCCGCCCCCCCATCTCTGCCTCCTCCTCTGCCGCCTCTCAACATCCGCCCTCATTCCCGAAGCCGCTCCATCCGGGACGTCAGCTCGCGGCCCGCCACAGTCCTCTCTCCAACCGCCCCCCTTTGGTAGCAGCCCGCTGGTCAGTCGCGCACTATCTTCTGCTCGCGGAAACCTCCTTCTTACTGCTCTGCGTGTATTTATAGACTTCGCCCCCCCCCCCCCAAAAAAAAAGAGCTCCGCCTCGCAAGCTCTTCCGGTTTGGTTTTTCCCTGGTCTGGTTAACCGAGAGGCTGTGGTGACGCGAGCGTGGGTGCGTGGGAGCGTGGGCTGGCCCCCCGGGAGGTGGGGGGAGAAGGGAGTAGGAGGGCCGGGAGCTTTGTCATCCACAAGAGCAGCTGATGAAGTGAACAGTCTTCGGATGACAGATTATTGTCAGTTCAAAAACACAGATGGCGTGAGGAGGCGCTGACAAACTTCATATTGGGCGCCGCATAAAACGGATCGCTTTTTGGATTCCAGGACGTTCACTAGAAAACCAAACAAATTAACCCTGAAGACTGCTGTGGAGCGGAGGGAGCTGCACAGGCGGAAGAGGAAGGAGGAGCTGAAACAGTGCGGGACACCACGCTCTGAAACAGGGACAAACCCAGGAGGCGCTGCACTGTTTCAGAGGAGACTGAAGGCAGACTGGTTTCCCCGACCTCCGGCTCAGGACTAACGCCTGAACACTATTGTTGTACAACAATGACAAATAAAGCACTTATTTTATAGACCTAGTGTCAGGCCAGGGGTTCCCAAACCTTTCGGGCCGCGACCCCCAAAATCACTAAAACAACAACAACTCGGGACCCCCTTCTGTAAAATGTAATTCGCTTTTATAATAATAATTATGAATCTGGCTTAATGATGTTAGGTTGGTTACTGGATTTTGATGTTTGACTTAATTTCAAGAATATATGCCATTTTAGATCGACCCCGATTTTGGTTTCAGCAATCTCAGCCTGAATTTAAAAAATCTAGCTCACTTTGCCGTTTTGTTTCTAATTAAACATTAAAGTGGCAGATTTAATAGATGGCGTATAATTGACCGTTGTCTGAAATTTGATCCGACACAAATAGTTTTAAATAATATTTTTTCTGGTCCAATCTGGAGGGGTGGAACTTAATTGTATACTTTCAAATTTCACTCTCTCCTCACTTTGCAATACTACAGACCATCACTTTAATCGTGCAGCTTTTAGGCAGATACTTCTCGAGTACTACCTGGCGACTAGGGCTGGGCGATATGGCCTAAAATATATATCACGATATACAAAATGAATTATCACGATAACGATGTATTTGATGACATCATTGACAAATTGTACTTCAAAATCCCAGTCTTACACCTATTGGGAAGATTAATTCAGTGATATTTTCTTCTTTTTTTTTTTTTTTAATGGCATACTAATTTCCTCGCAAATATGATCTACTCAAGCATCCTTAATCTCATTTGACTTTTTAAGCACCTGTCCCGTGTTTATGCTGCTCTGATAGAGCTGAGCGTAACATGAATTATGTCGTGTCCACAATAAAAAAAATTACAACGATATCAAATAATTATATTGCAATAACGATATGCGATACGATATGGCCCACCTCTACTGGCGACACAGATCATATTTATATTTTAATTAACATTTCTTTAAGGAAAATTGCATTGGAATTAAAAACCTCTTTTTTCAAGGGAGTCCTGGCAGCTAAAGCAATTAAAATGATGGAACGCGGTCACGGAGGTCATCTCAGGGACGCTCAATCGGGACTTAAGGCATTTGTAGAAATAAGTTCAGTTAAATCTTTGCAACACGTTCCAAGCAGAAGGAGCAGAGTGAACAAAAGCAAATGGGTAAAAACAGAGCAAGAAATGCAACATCATATACCTAATCCCAGTTTCCGCAAATGCACTTATTTTCCACCTACATTAGGCACTCACAGCGCTTTACAGCCAGGACCCACTCACCCATTCATACACCAGTGTACGCAGACACTGGAGGCAAGGAGGGTGAAGTGTCTTGCCCAAGGACACAACGATAGCGTACACCTTCAGGAGGCGGGATTTGAACCCCCGACCTTCCGATCATGAGACGACCCGCTCTAAATGGTAAATGGTCTCAACTTATATAGCGCTTTTCCACCTACATTAGGCACTCAAAGCGCTTTACAGCAAGGAACCTCTCACCCATTCATACACCAGTGTACGCAGACACTGGAGGCAAGGAGGGTGAAGTGTCTTGCCCAAGGACACAACGACAGCATGCACCTTCAGGAGGCAGGATTCGAACCCCTGACCTTCCGATCATGAGACGACCCGCTCTACCATCTGCGCCACCGTCGCTCTACCATCTGCGCCGCTATACATATACTTTATATAACTATAGTTTTTATTTTATTTTTTTCATTTATTGTCTGTACATTCAGTAGCATTTTTCCCCATTTTTTCTTATATTTCATGTTTATTCATGTTTTTATATAATTATGCACTTTTAGAATAAAGGTTTTTTATGCTTTAGAGTTGAAAGTATCTAGTATCCTTAAAGTCAATAATATTGTTTATCGCAATATATTCCGACCTCCGTATATAGAACTTCAAAATGTGACTGGCCTAGTAATGCTGGATCTTTGGACATTGTAGAAGATTATTGAGACAATACCATATTTATCTTTGGCTGAATATTAAGCAGTTAATGGTAAATATTTAATTTGATTTAGTTTGCAAATGTACAAGCCGAGTTTCACAGTGAGAAATATTCAAATTCATCTTGAAGCTATTCTGATGCTGGACTTGGAGCTTAATCAGAGCAGCTATAAAATATATATATATAAATAAATAAAATAAATAAATAAAAACTTGGTGCGATTCTGGAGCTGTGCAGGCAGCTCCATCTGCAGGACTCTCAGTGCAACAGCAGGACAGAACACGGCATCAGAATGGTATCAATCACTGAAATACTAAGACTGCAATTATGAAGGAAGTCGAATTTCCAGAAGCCTAAATGTCTGTTTCCCCATTATTGTAGTCTTCCCTCAAATGTGAACACTTCTAGACCGTTTTACATGTGGGTTCATTTCTACATCCAAGTCAAGATAAATATGTAAAGGAGGCTTCTCAGTCTCCTCTTCTTTCTTCATATACCTTCTGCACAAACACAATTATCCAACAGACAGTGCATATAGTTCCGATAGTCTGCCACTTTCCTTGACACCATTTATTTTGGTATTTTGATTTAGTTTTACTCGAATATCCACAGGTTTGGGGCGGGTACTAAGAATAAAAAAAAAGTAAAATAAAAAATAAACATAAAACATGAGAAACGTCATTAAAAAGTACAGTTGGTGCGAAGGTTTAGGCACCCCAGAGCAACATTTCCAATGATGTAAATAAGGCATGGGTCAAATTATCTCCAAAACGCTCTGGCCTTTTCTACATAGATGTCATTTTGAAAATGTAAATAAAACCAGAGTTCTTTTTTTGGAGATCATTTCATCTTCCCTTCAGCATCAATATTCACATTATTAGAAATGTTGATCCGGGGCACCCCCCCCCTCTCCACAGCCGTGTCCACCTCAACCCCACACAACCATCTCCATCCCCAAACTACAAAACATCTTCAACCGTGTCCACCAGACCCTTGTCCACCACAACACAAACCCTTCTCCACCAGGACCCTTTCCACCACCGTTTAGTGAGAAGCTGGACTTTCCGCTCAGAATTCCGCTCAGGGGCGACGGTGGCGCAGATGGTAGAGCGGGTTGTCTCGTGATCGGAAGGTCGGGGGTTCGAATCCCGCCTCCTGAAGGTGCACATTGTCGTTGTGTCCTTGGGCAAGACACTTCACCCTCCTTGCCTCCAGTGTCTGCGTACCCTGGTGTATGAGTGAGTGGCAGGTGGTGGGCCGATGGTGCAGACTGGCTGCCCCAGGGCAGCTGTGGCTGCAACAGCAGCTCACCACCAAGTATGGAGTGAATGAATAATGACGACAGTGTAGCGCTTTGAGAAACTTGGTAATACAGGCTTGTAAAGCGCAATATAAGTGTAAGGCATTATTATTATTATTATTAATTTGTTGCTGATGCAATCCAGCATACCTCGTTTCAACATGTAGCTGAACACCAAAGCTCTGTGACGGTAAGCAACGCAGTTCAATATTTATCTTTAGACTGATTCAAGGATCACTTCTCTGTATTTTTTTTGCCTTTCGAGATGGATTTTTGAAAGAGTGAAAATTAAAATCCTGACACATCATTGTCAACGAGTGCCAACTCTGAAACAAGAAACCCCTTCATCACAGAACCATCTCCACCACCCCCACCAGCACAAACACCCATTCCTGATTAAAAGTCACATAGTCAAATGTCACGACAAAAGGTTTTAACGAAGAAGCCATCTGGACTGGTGAAGATGCAGACGAGAGGTCAAGTCCACATGGCCGCTTATTGAAACCTTTCTGTCGTTTGATTTGCTCGGATGCTCTTCGTAGACGTTGGATGTGGGAGCGTACATGGTGGGACGTTCATTGACTGCTCCATATCCCAACGAAGAGTTGAACAAAAGCCCTTTTTCCACAAGTGCCAATGGCCCCACACAGCTCTACCACGACCATGCTTGGTTCCACTGCAAACTACTAAAAGAGAAGCCAGGTATTTCGGTGGCTTATGCCAACAACCAAGTACCGTGAGAGTACCTGGTCGGAGATGTTGGAACCAAGTGGAGATGCGCGGAAGCCGGATAGAGCCAAGTGGGAGCCATGCGGGCACTAGTGGAAGACTTCTGTTTTCGATCAGTGAAGTATGGCACTGTATTTGGCAGTGATTCAGTGGTTACAGCACAGATGTATTGGCCATAAACATGAATTCACTGCAGCGAATGATGCGAGTTGCGTTCCGAAACGCACACGTGGCAAATGAGCGGCCACCGTGCGCAACGCGGGACAGAACTCTTCCCACAAATTCCTGTGTAGCGTGACCAGCTCGGATCCGACAGAACCAGACGGACAGAAGCGAATGGAGCGGCACCCTGACCTGCAGCGCTGTAGACCATCTCTGAAGAGGCGTCTTTCACGGGGAACACAAAAGCGTTTCACTCTGCTCCACTAAACTTTAACAACTGACCGTGCTGGGATGTATTTAACTGGAGTTAGCTCTTTGGAAACAACATTAACTTCTCATCTTAGAGGAATAGATCTGCTTATACCCAAAACAGGCCAGCACTTGGTTACGTGTAGGGCTGGGCAGTTGATCAAAAATGAATCAAAATCGCAATTCCTATATTGGTCAATCTAAATAATCGTCATAGGTTTTTTATAATCGTTAGGATTACAGCCATTTCTTTGACCGAAACTGTTCCTAGTTTGGGAGTCAAAACGAGAGAATGGGAGATTTTTGCACGTTAAATGATACTGGAGGAACGCATTTGGTCTGAGGTTTTTAATTTTAAGAATAATAAATTGGTTTTATATAGCGCCTTCCTGGACACTCGGACGCTTTACACTTTTTGCTCCAGTCTCAACTTGACTCCAGGGTGTTATGTAAAGTTTTAGACCAAGTCCTTTTAGAAAAGCCCACCCCGGAGATGGCCAGTGTCAGAGCAGCAGGTCAGGGTGCCATTGGTCCGTTCAGCACAAGCCCCCTCCTCACCGCCGCCACATGATGATGGTCCATGCGAGGTACTCACCAGCGTGTGCAGGATCTCGTGGAGGAGTGAGCAGTTCTGGAACCGCCACGCGTTCAGAGACAAGAGTAAAACACACAGTCAAGCCAACAACAAACAACAGCTTTAGACCATGAGGTTTAGAAGAGGCAACCTTGTTTTCCATCATCCCGAGAAATTCATCAAGAGGTCGAGTCCCCTTGATCTAGAGCAGCCGACAGTCAACAGCTCTGTGATCCACGTTTAGCTTTAAGATTAAACTTGCATCAACAGAACTACTACTGTATGAACACGGATAGTCACAATTCCACATGGTGTATTTGTCTCTGTACCAGCTTAGAACCACTGCCCTAAAACACTTTAAACAAAGCCTTGGTTCTCATGTTTGTGGTGTACACAGTACCAGCCAAGACTAAGGCTACAACTAACCATTGCTTTGGTAATTGAGAAATCTGAGGATTATTTCAACAATACAAAACATGTGATAATTGTTTTTTTTTGTCATTTTGTTTACAACTAGGATCCGAACAATATTGATTTTTGGGGTCCGATACCGATATGACGGAGACATCAACCTTTTCATCGGCCAATAGCCGATATTGTAAAATACCCAAATAGCGGACCGATATATTAGCTTAAATTAAAATAAAAATTATGATTATTAGTTACAACAGATGGTGCCCATATAACCAAGTCATAATTACAAAGGGATTAAAACCCATTATCATCTGTCATCTACAGAAAATATCCTTAAAGCAGAAGCAAGTAACTCATGCCCCTAGAGGTCATAAGCGCCACTGCAGGTGTCGTAGCATTTTGTGTTTTTTACTTATGGTCTGTGAGAGTAGATACTACGCTGACAGAAAAGACAAAGGGAGAGAGGGATATTGTTCATCCAGTTACACAATGGAGATCATTTTTTTCACTCAAACTTAGCTGTAAATACTGTTTAAGTGGCGCTAGCCCGCAGTTAGCTTAGCCCGTTGGCTTCTTCTTCGTGATTCTATTAGTGTGTATTGGTGCCCCTGACCCGTAGGCAGACAAGTTGCAATTGTGGTTTTCTGGCCAGAGACACCAGGGGGAGATGAAAGACCCCCCAATCATCCCATTAACACTTGTATTACCCCCAGAGGGACTACGAAGAGGATTTAGTAAATTACTTAGTACTGCTTTAACGTTAATGTGTGAGAACACAAGCACTAGTTTCACAATAAGTGAACATGCCATTCTTCATTTGAAAGCTCCAGAGCCCCCGAGCTTCACTGGGACCAGGACTAGCATGAATTGATTGTTTGGACATTTCCAAACTGGTTTGAGACTTAGGATCTGGCAACCAAAATAATTCCTAGCCTTGACTGGAACTGTCCGGCACTAGCCAAACGTTTACATTAGTGTTCAACTCCTTCGTGGAGCTTTTGCTAACATTTGACCACTTTGTATACAGTTCATAGCAGCAAAAGTAAATAACTGGAACTGATTTTACAGTCCACAATCAAGCCCTCAACCCACGTGTTGGCCCTGCCCCTCGCAGTGGCCCCGCCCTTTGAAGTGGCCCCGCACACTGCCTGTTCGGCCTCAGACTGGGATGGAGTCTGAAGGCAGCAGCAGCAGAAGAAGGCAGCTCTGATCTATTTTAATACTCCCTATTTATAGCTCAATGAGTGACTGCACGGAGATGAAGGACGACAAGCGCACACCTTTCCAGTTCAGATCAGGGAGAAAAAAACTCTTGGTGTAGTAGTTTAGTTGTGTTTCAGGCTAATGGTTAAGACCAATTTTGTCTGACATTTCCTGCACTGAAACACTATAATTACTGACAAAAACGAGACATGTTCAGACCAATAATGACGTGCCTGAAAGTGGTGGAGCCAGAAGGTAGGAAGAAAAGGGTGCAACTAGGACCAACATGTCAGGTTGTTCCAATACCTGCGTCAGATTTGAGACCAGTACCACGGCGAGTATTTAAGCCAAACTCACTGATATGATACCACACGTTTTCGTTTTTCATACTAAGGACCTATATACGAGCCCAGCTTTTTACTGCAGGAGTTCCCAAACCTTTCGGGCCGCGATCACCACAATCACATGACCAACAGCTCGGGACCTCCCACTGTGACATGTATTTGACATTTCTAAGGATTTCAGGTCAAAAACATTTAAAGTTTCGTTTGGATACTATATGTAGACTAATTTGATTCAAATTATACACATTTTAGACATTTCCTTGTGAAATCAAGTTCAAATCGAGAACTTCTGCAGATTCAAACAATGTGACTTTGTTTATTTTTGTCCATTACGTCTGGGAATTTGACGATAAAAATCGACAGCCCACCACGATATAATAAAGCCTTACACTGGTATTGCGCTTTACAAGCCTGTATTACAAAAGTTTCTCAAAGCACCGTCATTATTCATTAACTCCAGACTTGGTGGTGGTAAGCTACTGTTGTAGCCACAGCTGCCCTGCGGTAGACTGAAAGGAACGAGGCGACCAGTCCGTGCCGTCGGCCCCTCCGACCACCACCAACCACTCACTCCATTCGCTAGGCTTCCTGGTGTTCCCAAACGGTCTCCCATCCAAGTACTGACCAGGCCCTTCCTGCTTAGCTTCCAAGATCTGAGGGAATCGTGCAGAGCAAAAGGTGGTATGGCCAAACCGCCTTTGCTCTACCAACCTGCCATGATACATCAACCTGCTATGATGAATCATAATTAAAACACATTAGTCAAATTAAAGGTTTGCCATCTGCTGCAGAAATAAAGTGTACACAACACTGAAGGGTAGAAGTCAGTCATTTGGGAAAGTTGGGCTGGAAGGATTATCACAGAAAACCTAAACCTGAGCCCTCACAACAGTCGGAGCTGCAGTGTAAAAGCAGTGGGTGGTTGTACCTGTAGGCTAGTGCTCAAGGCCAGGGTGTCCGAGGCGACGCTGGGGCAGTCCCAAAGGGTCACCGGAGACACAGGCTCCGCCTCTTTTCCGGGGTCTGTCCAACGCTGGCTGTCTAATAAGGTCACTTCGTAGAACTCCTGGATATCTATGGATAAAGGGAACAAGAATCTTAGACGGGGGGGATTGTGGTGAGCCTACTCCATCGGACCGTCCTAACAGAAGAGGAACTCGCCTCGCTGGTCACATGACACAAAAACATTAAACAAGTTTGATTCCAAAGCAAACCATATGTAGCACATCAGGTTAATGGTTACATGCCAAAATTATGAATTTGGGTTCTGCCTAGGGCACCAAGCCCCCCCTCAACTTTTAGATCGGGGTAACGCTGAATTGGAGAAAAATCAGCAAAAACACCACAAAACAGCAACAGAAAAGTGACAATATAATGAATATGCAACAAGGAGGCCACAAACGGGCAAAAAAGGAGCAACAGACAAGTGACATTTAACCAAAAAGTGACCACAAAAGAGCAACAAAAAAAAGCAATGAAAAATGTCTAAGTGATGGCAAAAATGCGAGGACAAATATCCGTTCCGATGAGTTTTGTAGGTCTTGGCTTTCAAATGAGCCGTTACACTGGCCTATATGCTGTAAACTTTTAGATTTGGGTAAAGCTGGAGAAAAAGCACTAGAGCTTAAGGCGGGGGGTTAAGAGATTAACATGATGTAAATCTTAACCGCTTAACCCCCACCTTCACCAAGTGCATTTTCTCCAGTCCTGCTTTACCCAAATCCATAAGATCACATCCTATAGGCCAGTGTGAGACCAGGGCTCCAGACCAACATTTTGTGTTTGCTGCGTCGGTGCGCCCAAGTACTTTCGTTTAGGTGCACCAGGAGACAACTTCAGAAATGATTCAAATTCACAGGAGTCACTGCCAGTATTTATGATTTAATATGGTTTGATCGCTCAATTAAGCTGCCGTAGTCATACATGTTCTATAATAATAAACATTAAATTTAAATGCACGAGTCTCATATGTCTGACCAAATAAATAATAAACTGACTTTTTTGTTTTAATGTCACACAGCTCTAAAGGAGTGCAGAATGTTATAAGGGCCGTTCAAAATGTGGCTTCTTTTTAAAAGGTGCAGAACTCGAGGATGAAGCAGTAATTTGTATCAGACTTTATTTTTAAATTGTTTTTTTTATATGTACATTTTTATCCCCAAGTCATTTTAATTAATTTTAATTTAATTTAAATATCTTTAACAAGTTTGGCTCTTTATTACGTTTCTATAATTTATTTAATTTATGGCTGACAAATGAATATAAAGTAAGGGCAAATGGATCTGTAGATTTAACTTGGTATCCCAAAGCGACTTCAATAACTAGACAAGCCCATGAAAAGGCACGCCAATTATTAAATCCCCAACGCTGCATCGATTCAGAACCTTATTACTGTAACTGACACTGCACCTAAAAAAACACCATTATTTCTTTCACATCTATAACTGCTGCTAATGATGAAAACTTTGCTGAAATCATTACATTTAAGTCTGTGTTGTGCCAGAGGTTGTGCGTAGGGCTGAACGATATGGAAACAATTTCATATCTCGATATTCATGCCAGATATCGATAAAAACTAAGCATTTTTCAGAAAAATAAAATCAGAATACAAAAGAGTGCAGTTTTATTGATGAAAATCTGTATCGTTTATATCTTGCTTTTTCAATTTTAATATTGTGAATGTTCATATCTCGATATAAATATAACGCTACATCTTTCAGCCTTAGTTGTGCGTCTGTCTGATGCCGTTCTGAGGAGTCTTTTTTCATGACTACACTCGTCTGAGTAAATCCTCCTTTGTGTTAGAGCTGCGCACATCCTGATCAGTGTTTACAGCGATGAGCGTTCTGACAAGGGGAAATGGTTGCTTTTTTGAGTTTTTAAAGAAATGTTCAAAATGGGAAACTGACAAGTGTTCAATCTGATGATTATTTCTTAAGGATTAGGTCCAACATCTGCCACATTCATATTTTAGCTCTAAGTGCTTTCTACTCACCAACATCAAGCACATGTTTTTGAAGAGGGTCACCACTTTAGGACACCATTAGGAAAACATCATTTAATCACAGACCATGATGAAAAATAAAAATCGGCATTTTGATGGTTACCATAGTTACCACATAGATACAGACAGCAACTCTGGAATCACCCATATCGTCATATTCGAAGCAAGAAAAAAAACGAAACATTTTCCTATTTCTTCAAAACTTCTTTAGCAGATACTGAATTATGAATATATTTTTTTACTATATAGCGTGACACAGAAGAGGAAAATGGTTCAACAGCCCATAAATACAGAAGAAACAGAATGCTATGATTCTAACGTTAGCGTCATGCTAACGTTAACGATTGCTACAAATGCAGTTTTTTTCGCTTCTACTGAACAATCTGCTGTGAAAAACCCTTCATAATGACTTGGACCTTTTACTTCATTAGCGTGTGATAAATACAGAGGGGGAAAAAAGTATTTAGTCAGCCAACAATTGTCCAAGTTCTCCCACTTAAAAATATGAGAGAGGCCTTTAATTTTCATCATAGGTATACCTCAACTATGAGAGAAAGTGGTCAATAACAAAAGTTCATCTCAATACTTTGTTATATACCCTTTGTTGGCCATGACAGAGGTCAAACGTTTCCTGCAAGTTTTCACGGTCAAGTTTTCACACACTGTTGCTGGTGTTTTGGCCCATTCCTCCATGCAGATCTCCTCTAGAGCGGTGACGTTTTGGGGCAGATCTCCTCTAGAGCGGTGACGTTTTGGGCCAGATCTCCTCTAGAGCGGTGACGTTTTGGGCCAGATCTCCTCTAGAGCGGTGCCGTTTTGGGGCAGATCTCCTCTAGAGCGGTGACGTTTTGGGGCAGATCTCCTCTAGAGCGGTGACGTGTTGGGGCAGATCTCCTCTAGAGCGGTGACGTTTTGGGCCAGATCTCCTCTAGAGCGGTGACGTGTTGGGGCAGATCTCCTCTAGAGCGGTGACGTTTTGGGCCAGATCTCCTCTAGAGCGGTGACGTTTTGGGCCAGATCTCCTCTAGAGCGGTGACGTTTTGGGGCAGATCTCCTCTAGAGCGGTGACGTTTTGGGGCAGATCTCCTCTAGAGCGGTGACGTTTTGGGCCAGATCTCCTCTAGAGCGGTGACGTGTTGGGGCAGATCTCCTCTAGAGCGGTGACGTTTTGGGCCAGATCTCCTCTAGAGCGGTGACGTTTTGGGGCAGATCTCCTCTAGAGCGGTGACGTTTTGGGCCAGATCTCCTCTAGAGCGGTGACGTTTTGGGCCAGATCTCCTCTAGAGCGGTGACGTTTTGGGCCAGATCTCCTCTAGAGCGGTGACGTTTTGGGCCAGATCTCCTCTAGAGCGGTGACGTTTTGGGCCAGATCTCCTCTAGAGCGGTGACGTTTTGGGGCAGATCTCCTCTAGAGCGGTGACGTGTTGGGGCAGATCTCCTCTAGAGCGGTGACGTGTTGGGGCAGATCTCCTCTAGAGCGGTGACGTGTTGGGGCAGATCTCCTCTAGAGCGGTGACGTGTTGGGGCAGATCTCCTCTAGAGCGGTGACGTGTTGGGGCAGATCTCCTCTAGAGCGGTGACGTTTTGGGGCAGATCTCTAGAGCGGTGACGTGTTGGGGCAGATCTCCTCTAGAGCGGTGACGTTTTGGGGCAGATCTCCTCTAGAGCGGTGACGTTTTGGGCCAGATCTCCTCTAGAGCGGTGACGTTTTGGGCCAGATCTCCTCTAGAGCGGTGACGTGTTTGTGCAGATCTCCTCTAGAGCGGTGACGTTTTGGGGCAGATCTCCTCTAGAGCGGTGACGTGTTGGTGCAGATCTCCTCTAGAGCGGTGACGTGTTGGTGCAGATCTCCTCTAGAGCGGTGACGTGTTGGTGCAGATCTCCTCTAGAGCGGTGACGTGTTGGTGCAGATCTCCTCTAGAGCGGTGACGTGTTGGGGCAGATCTCCTCTAGAGCGGTGACGTGTTGGGGCAGATCTCCTCTAGAGCGGTGACGTTTTGGGCCAGATCTCCTCTAGAGCGGTGACGTTTTGGGCCAGATGATCTCTAGAGCGGTGACGTTTTGGGCCAGATGATCTCTAGAGCGGTGACGTTTTGGGCCAGATGATCTCTAGAGCGGTGACGTTTTGGGCCAGATCTCCTCTAGAGCGGTGACGTGTTGGTGCAGATCTCCTCTAGAGCGGTGACGTGTTGGTGCAGATCTCCTCTAGAGCGGTGACGTGTTGGTGCAGATCTCCTCTAGAGCGGTGACGTGTTGGTGCAGATCTCCTCTAGAGCGGTGACGTGTTGGGCCAGATCTCCTCTAGAGCGGTGACGTGTTGGGCCAGATCTCCTCTAGAGCGGTGACGTGTTGGGGCAGATCTCCTCTAGAGCGGTGACGTGTTGGGCCAGATCTCCTCTAGAGCGGTGACGTGTTGGGCCAGATCTCCTCTAGAGCGGTGACGTGTTGGGCCAGATCTCCTCTAGAGCGGTGACGTTTTGGGCCAGATCTCCTCTAGAGCGGTGACGTTTTGGGCCAGATGATCTCTAGAGCGGTGACGTTTTGGGCCAGATGATCTCTAGAGCGGTGACGTTTTGGGCCAGATGATCTCTAGAGCGGTGACGTTTTGGGGCAGATCTCCTCTAGAGCGGTGACGTGTTGGTGCAGATCTCCTCTAGAGCGGTGACGTGTTGGTGCAGATCTCCTCTAGAGCGGTGACGTGTTGGTGCAGATCTCCTCTAGAGCGGTGACGTGTTGGTGCAGATCTCCTCTAGAGCGGTGACGTGTCGGTGCAGATCTCCTCTAGAGCGGTGACGTGTCGGGCCAGATCTCCTCTAGAGCGGTGACGTGTCGGGCCAGATCTCCTCTAGAGCGGTGACGTGTCGGGCCAGATCTCCTCTAGAGCGGTGACGTGTCGGGCCAGATCTCCTCTAGAGCGGTGACGTTTCGGGCCAGATCTCCTCTAGAGCGGTGACGTTTCGGGCCAGATCTCCTCTAGAGCGGTGACGTGTTGGTGCAGATCTCCTCTAGAGCGGTGACGTGTTGGTGCAGATCTCCTCTAGAGCGGTGACGTGTTGGTGCAGATCTCCTCTAGAGCGGTGACGTTTTGGGCCAGATCTCCTCTAGAGCGGTGACGTTTTGGGCCAGATGATCTCTAGAGCGGTGACGTTTTGGGCCAGATGATCTCTAGAGCGGTGACGTTTTGGGGCAGATCTCCTCTAGAGCGGTGACGTTTTGGGGCAGATCTCTAGAGCGGTGACGTTTTGGGGCAGATCTCCTCTAGAGCGGTGGCGTTTTGGGCCAGATCTCCTCTAGAGCGGTGACGTTTTGGGCCAGATCTCCTCTAGAGCGGTGACGTTTTGGGCCAGATCTCCTCTAGAGCGGTGACGTTTTGGGGCAGATCTCCTCTAGAGCGCTGACGTTTTGGGGCAGATCTCCTCTAGAACGCTGACGTTTTGGGGCAGATCTCCTCTAGAACGGTGACGTTTTGGGGCAGATCTCCTCTAGAGCAGTGACGTTTTGGGGCAGATCTCCTCTAGAACGGTGACGTTTTGGGGCAGATCTCCTCTAGAGCAGTGACGTTTTGGGGCAGATCTCCTCTAGAGCAGTGACGTTTTGGGGCAGATCTCCTCTAGAGCAGTGACGTTTTGGGGCAGATCTCCTCTAGAGCAGTGATGTTTTGGAGCAGGCACTGGGCAACACGGACTTTCCTCGAAAGATTTTCTATGGGGTTGAGATCTGGAGACTGGCTAGGCCACTCTAGGACCTTGAAATGCTTCTTACGAAGCCACTCCTTGGTTGCCCGGGCGGTTTGTTTGAGATCATTGTCGTGCTGAAAGAACCAGTCACGTTTCATTTTCAATGCCCTCGCTGATGGAAGGAGGTTTTCACTCAAAATCTCACGATACATGGCCCCATTCATTCTTTCCTTTACACGGATCAGTTGTCCTGGTGCCTTTGCAGAAAAACAGCCCCAAAGCCTGATGTTTCCACCCCCATGCTTCACAGTAGGTCTGGTGTTCTTTGGATGCAACTCAGCATTCTTTCTCCTCCAAACACGATGAGTTGAGTTTTTGCCAAAAAGTTCCATTTTGGTTTCATCTGACCATATGACATTCTCCCAGTCCTCTTCTGGATCATCCAGATGCTCTCTAGCAAACTTCAGACGGGCCGGGACATGTCCTCGCGTAAGCAGGGGGACACGTCTGGCACTGCAGGGATTGAGTCCCTGGCATAGTGTGTTACTGACAGTAGCCTTTGTTACTCTGGTCCCAGCTCTCTGCAGGTCAGTCACTAGGCCCCCCCCCCCGTGTGGTTCTGGGATTTTTGCTCACCGTTCTTGTGATCATTTTGACCCCACGGGGTGAGATCTTGCGTGGAGCCCCAGATCGAGGGAGATTATCAGTGGTCTTGGATGTCTTCCATTTTCTAATAATTGTTTCCACAGTGGATTTCTTTACTCCAAGCTGCAGATTCAGTCCTCCCAGCCTGGTGCAGGTCTACAGTTTAGTTTTTGGTGTCTTTCGACAGCTCTTTGCAGTTTGGAGTGTGACTGTTGGAGGTTGTGGACAGGTGTCTTTTATACTGATGACAAGTTCAAACAGGGGCCATTAATACAGGTAAGAGTGGAGAACAGAGGAGCCTCTTAAAGAAGTTACAGGTCTGTGAGAGACAGACATCTTGCTTGTTTGTAGGTGAACAAATAGTTATTTTCCACCCATCCATCCATTTTCTTCCACTTGTCCGTTGCCGGGTCGTGGGGGCAGCTGTTGGAGCTGCACCAGCCCCTATGGCTCCTCCTGCAGGTGGTGGGTCCACAGAAGGACGGCCTCATGGTTCTAACCGGGCCTGTTGGTCTCTCATAAGGGGCTTCTGAACCGCTCTTTGTCTGACCCGTCACCTAGGACCTGTTTGCCATGGGAGACCCTACCAGGGGCACGAAGCCCCCGACAAAGTAGCCCCCAGGATCATTCAGGCGCTCAAACCCCTCCACCACGTTAAGGTGGCGGTTCCAGGAGAAGCCTCATTTCCCACCATCATTTGCAAATGAATTCATAAAAAAAATATATATATTAAAAAAAAAAAATCAGACAATGTGATTTTCTGGATTATTTTTTTCCTCATTTTGTCTCTTATAGTTGAGGTATACCTATGATGAAAATTACAGGCCTCTCATCTTTATAAGTGGGAGAAGTTGCACAATTGTTGGCTGACTAAATACTTGTGTTCTCACACTGTATGAGCATAGTCCACCAGTAAATGGCTAAAAGGAGTGAACAATTCTTTCCTCCTCGGCTACCCCACGGCCCCTACTAGGCGCATTGAGTTGCCTTGTGTACGAAATGCGCGGTATAAATAAAGTTGCCTTGCCTTGCCTACTATAACAAGTTATACCAAATGTTTTTAGCCCATTTCTTGTTGGCTAGTATAGGGTAACGACTACTTCCTGTACACATTTATGTAAATTCAAGAAAAACAAAGATCGATGGTTTCAAGAGAATCAGGTCAGATACTGGGAGTGTTTTAATATTTGTTAGCATCAAATTAGCATTAGCCTTTAGGTCTAGGTCTAAAACAGCTACATTTATACACAAAGAAGTCTCCTCCAGTGAAGAATTTACATCCTACGTAGACTTTTTTAAATATATTTATCAATTTCAAACCGTTGAAAACCGGCCACAAGGTGTAGCCCGATGAAGTGGTAAAAGCTCCACATTTCCACACGGTGTCAAAGGGTCAGCGTGGTCATTCATAAGGACACAGCGCTGAAGTGTGTGGAGATGGATCAAACTGGAATAGGGTGGGAGCCGGAGCCCATCTGTTGGTTTGGTAAAGACCGAGCGTGGGGCTGCCCTGACTGGATTACACAGACGGATTACAACATGGGACGGGAGCGGCCAGATTGGAAAGTGTGTGGAACAAATCTACAATAAGGTCATCTGCAATATTCCACGCTAAAAGGAGGGCCGCGGCCAAACGCAGCTGACGTAGAGTCGTGGCACATCGGTGGCAGCACTGGTCAACACGCCCCCTACAGGACACATTGCTGTTGGCTGGCTTTACTCTCAGGTGAACTGTCCCGTCTCTGGAGTCCCGTCGTAACATCCACTGGCTCATGTTCATCTAGGACACTATGTTGTGTCTCACTACCTCTCTAAACGGGTTATTACAGCGCAAAGTATAGGCCTGCCCCCTGTTGGTCATTTAGTCCACTAATTGGTAGATGTGATTGCGTCAATTAAGATGCTCTGAATTTACATACCAGGCCTGTGACTGCTCCATCTTTTGCCTTGGGCTAATATTTCATCATAAAAACAGATACTGTATATCAAAGTTTTACAGACAGGTGACGTTTACATGTTTTGTGTGAAATCTATATTTTTCTTTATTTTCATATTTCTATATTTCATATTTTCATAGCTAAGAAGAGAAGCTCCGTACAGCACAGAAGTCGAAGAAACGAGAGGAAGAGGAAGTCTGACCTGTGCGACGCATTTCATAATAAAGCACATGGTTCGTGTTTGCGAGTTTTATATAAATCTTCAAATTAAAATTGTGTTTTATGTCCCCCCTCCTGGAACCGCCTCCTTAACGTGGTGGAGGGGTTGAGCCTGAATGATCCTTGGAGCTCTGGTGTCGGGGGCTTCGTGCCCCTGGTAGGGTCTCCCATGGCAAACAAGTCCTAGGTGACGGGTCAGACAAAGAACGGTTCAGAAGCCCCTTATGAGAGACCAACAGGCCCGGTTAGAACCATGAGGCCGTCCTTCTGTGGACCCACCACCTGCAGGGGGCGCCATAGGGGCTGGTGCAGCTCCAACAGCTGCCCCCACGACCCGGCAACGGACAAGTGGAAGAAAATGGATGGACCCGTTTTGTCCACGAGTTTGCACAGAGCCGACCAGCCGGTGCCGTGCTTTTAAACTCTTTCTCAAAAGGTCAATGCAAAATAGGAATGGGATTTTTTTTTTACTTGCTTCCAGGAGTGTCTTCTTTCAGCGAGCCGCTCTGCGCCAAATGCAGAGTCGGAACAGTCAAAGTCTCCATCATAAAATATCATCCACAGAATTGTATTCCCTTTTTAGAAGATGACAGCGAGCAGAGTGAACACAAGTTGTGATCGCAAATATTACCCATAATGCAATGCAATAATCAGTCACTCCCCCGCCCATCGGAAGAGATTGTGGGGAGAGCAGAATGCACAAATTAATGTTTAACTATAGGCTATTGGAGAGCCATAAAATATTACAAATTAACTTAAAATATCAGCCTTTATAATCGGCCAACCCCTTTCATATCGGTGTCGGACCCAAAAGCCCTAGTTTACACACACACACACAAAAAACATGAACAATGTAGTATATTTGATGTGAGGGTCTGTAGCGTGTAACTGTCAATAATATGAGTTGTGTCTCAGGACAATTATCCAAACAAAAAGCAGAATGAGCTCCAGATCCTAGAGTTTAAACCAGTTTGGAAAGAAACTCCAGTCGCTAGAGCTTAGTGGCTGAACACTGGAGTTCTTAGCTTTCAAATGAGGAATGAGCTGTAGAGAACGAAGACGAAGCGCCTCTAATTTCAGAAACCTTCTCTGTAAACGTGTGCCTCCACATGAAGCCAGTCACGTCTGTAAAAAGCGATGCGGTTCATCCACCAGGCCTGTGTGTGGCGCTGTGGCGCATGCGCAAAACTGCTTTATGGATTTACGATGTACAGAAGAGACGAATGGGCGAGTTTATTCTTCAGATGAAACAGGACTAAAGCAGAAAACCCTGTCAGTGACGGGACTCTGACACAGACTGAATGGAGACCAGCTCCGTCATGTTTTTGTACTCGTCACCTGAGGCTCGCGGACCACAGCGGAGCATAGAGGGGCGGAGTAAAACTACTTATAAAATCAGTAGATTTTGGATAACAGACTCAACACTGGCGCTGTGACGTCATCGTCCGGACAAACGGAGCCTTTTGAGATCTTTCTACTCTGGGACCTGGTTTGGAAAATGTTCATTTACAGACTCCCAAAACGCCGGTTCCATATGGATGATACGCTGGATTGATCAAATATGTTTGTGTTTAGTCCTGAGCTTGACTTCATGTGGACAGGGCCTTAAAATGACCAAAATAAAAAATAAAATAAAAATCGGTTGTTGCACCCCTAGTCAGGACAATGCAGAGGGTGAGATCATCGTTGTCCACTACTTTTCATGATGCACTGTGGGAAATTTTGGACACCACCACGAAATGGCGTGACCAGGGAATGACGGGAACAATTCATTAATTTTCTTCCACTTGTCCGGTGCCGGGTCGTGGGGACAGCTGTTGGAGCTGCCCAAATCACATTGCACCAGCCCCTATGGCTCCTCCTGCAGGTGGTGGGTCCACAGAAGGACGGCCTCATGGTTCTAACCGGGCCTGTTGGTCTCTCATAAGGGGCTTCTGAACCGCTCTTTGTCTGACCCGTCACCTAGGACCTGTTTGCCCTGGGAGACCCTACCAGGGGCACGAAGCCCCCGACAACAGAGCTCCAGGATCATTCAGACTCAAACCCCTCCACCACGTGAAGGGGGCGGTTCCAGGAGGGGATGACGGGAACAAAAGAATCAGAATCAATAAAGAACATGAGAAACATTGATTGACTGCAGAAAGTTCTGCAGTCAATTATTATAAGAGCATTACATTCCCTTTTTGGAACCCCCAATTGGTGAGCCTTGACACAGACGCCTTGATAGTTGAGACTAAATATCCAGCCACCCTGTAATAAGATCAAAGGAATTAAAGGGGGCCTGTAAACTTTGAGCCCACTGTACAAAGGTGAACACATTCGGGTTGGTCCATGTTTACAGTGACCCATCGTTATAAGCATTGTTTGAAGACATGTACAGAGCCTGTATATCGGCTTTTATTTATGTTGGGACAATGTGAGATTTCAGGATAAATGGATCGAAACTGAACATGATCTGAACAGAGTCACGGAACACGAACTTCCATCTATCCATTTTCTTCCGCTTTATCCGGGGCCGGGTCGCGGGGGCAGCAGTCTCAGCAGAGATGCCCAGACTTCCCGATCCACGCACACCTCTTCCAGCTGTTCTGGGGGGACCCCGAGGCGACACCAGGCCAGCACGGAGACATAGTCCCACCAGCGTGTCCTGGGCCTTCCACGAGGCCTCCTCCCAATAGGACATGCCTGGAACACCTCCCGAGGGAGGCGACCAGGAGGCATCCGATACAGATGCCCTAGCCACCTCAGCTGGCTCCTTTCGACATGGAGGAGTAGCGGCTCGAGTCCGAGCTCCTCCCGGGTAACTGAGCTCCTCACCCGATCTCTGAGGGTGCGCCCAGCCACCCTGCGAAGGAAACTCATTTCGGCCGCTTGTATTCGCGATCTTGTCCTTTCGGTCATTACCCAAATCTCATGACCATAGGTGAGGGTGGGAACGTAGATCGATCGGTAAATCGAGAGCTTTGCCCCCTGACTCAGCTCCCTCTTCACCACAACGGTCCGATACAGCGACCGCATCACTGCTGACGCCGCACCGATCCGTCTATCGATCTCACGCTCCATCCGTCCCTCACTCGTGAACACGACCCCGAGATACTTGAACTCCTCCACTTGAGGCAAGGACACCCCACCGACCTGAACTTTGAAACAGGAATGTGTTAAACCTCGGGCCTAAAGAGGAGAAGGACTTATTCAGAGCGTCATCTGCTCCTCGACACCAAGGCTCTTCTCGCACTGATACAAACGTCCATCAGAGTTTATTATTTACATTTGTTCAGTTTTAACGGAATGTTTAAGAAACAGCGAGTGAACGGGACAATATTTAGAAGTTTGCGTCAGAGCCGACGTTTATGAAGCTGCTCCACACAACGCCCGGTCCGTGAGCTCGTAACGTCGTACCTCTCTCTCCCCCCCTCTCTCTCTCCCCCCTCTCTCTTCGGTAGAACATCCAAGCCCGTGTGCTCTGAGCTCTGATGTGAGATCCATAGCAGCATTTTAAAACTGTTTAGTTTCCGTTCGAAAAGCAAAGCGAAACCACGCGGCGTCAGAAATAGAGCAGCGCTGCGTCTTTAGTTTAATCATTACGGCTAACACATCATGTCTTCAGGCAGGCTACTTAAACTAGCGTGCATATTAGCTATAGTCAAGATTTCAATTACAGTGCAATCCCTGCAAAGTTTGTAGGTCTACACGGCCCACAGAAGATCAGCGCGTGTTCCTGACAGGAGGGGGCGTGGCATCACGATGGTGGATGGTGAGAATATCGTCCATCGGCACAACCCTAAAACAGATCACACGTTGAAAAACCCCATTGGCGGTTGAAGTGGTACCTATGAGAGCCTGGAAGAGGTTGCTCTGGAAGATGTCGATGACCCGCTGGATGGACAGGCGCAGGGATCGCTCCTCCGTGTGCTGCAGCCTGGTGCGGTACTCCTGCAGCAGCACCAGCGCCCTCTGTGCATCTGCAGACCACACACAGCACATGAGTCAGATTTAGCACATTGATGATGGGTCCACTCGTTCAATAGCATGTTATGTGACCCGAGCGACAGGGTTAGCAGGTTTGGGAACACCCCACATGACTGGACAGATTGCAGAGAGAACGTTATATGATCAGTGTAATGCCAAAAACCATCGAAAGGCAGTGCAGATTCAAGCGTTTAACGGAACTTATTCACTACCATAGGGTCCCCAAACCATGACCCCCGAAATGACTAGACCAACAGTTCATGACCCCCTGTAAAATGTGATCAGCATTTAGAATCATTTCAGATGCAAAACATTTAGAATCTAATTTAATTATGTTCTTTGGGTAGGTTCTGATATTTGGCTTAATTTCACTTATTTCATTCAAAAATGCAATGAAATCATCTGGTGACCCCCATTTCAGTGTTCCATGACACTTTGGGAGATACCGACCATCACTTTAGGAACCACTGCACTGTACAACACACCAGCTTGTTTTGGCTCGAGCCTTCTTCAGGAGGATTTGACTGAGTCCCAATTTAAAGAGGCACATTGTTCCTATCCCGCCAGCCGGCCTCTCTTGCCTTCTGTTCAAAAGGGGTTTCTGGGACTCTGCCCGCAAACAGGCCCAAAAACACCGAGGTTTGAATCCACGTAATGTAAAGGGTTCTCACAAATCATGTAACATTGGCGCTCGTGTGAAGGTCCCATGTTTGAAAATCCGAGGCCGGACGCAGCCTTTATGTTCTCCCCGTTTCTGCATAGGTTCTGCCCAACACTAAAAACAACAGGTCCAGATGAGTGTTTGTGAGACAACGGCCATGTCTACAATCCACAGCATATTTACATGCGTCAGGCTCATGTGAGTTTATCAACATGCACTCTCCTGACCGCATAAACCAATAAATTAATAAATAGGTCCTAGGATCCCAGTATCTTCCTAGGGTTGAGTTAGACAGACATCAAGCTCAGTGTGACCACACCACAGCCAATAAGGCCGCCATTTTTAACATGGGTGAGGCTGTTTGAACAGTTCTCATGCAGCGAACATGCCACAGGGGTGGTGTGGCAGTTTGCACCATAGAAATTGCGGATTATCGGAGTCTGTTCTTACAACTACGCACTTCTGTCTAGGACCCGTTTGAATTGAGCGTTTGAATGGTGAAGCCAGTCCCTATATGGGGAGGTAGGACATGTATGGTGTACATCATTTCTGTGGTTTCTCCATCATCAACACATTATACGGAGGAGGTTTAGAGGCCATTGGGGCCACAAAAAGCAAAATGTGATTTCTCATTTGGATCAGAGTTTTTAAAGCTCTGATTTGGCGGCGTCACATCAGTGCGACTGCGCAGCACCAATAAGAGAACGTTCAGGCCAATCCAGGTGCTTCGGCTGCAGTTATCGATCCAGGTGGACACTGGGTTTCACTGCCCATCCCAACTCGCCAGTAAGGGACAGAGTTTAGCAGGACTAACATTTTTTCCTTTTATGTGCTACTTTTAGTTACACCAAATCAACTGGAATGTTCCTTGTTGCTTTAAACCCTCAAACAGGAAATCGACATTACTATATTACTGTTGTGTCTGAAAGTCCCTTTAGCAGATATAAACCCCATCATCACCTGTCTATATAATATATATATATATATATATAATATATATAAAATTGCTGTTTACAGAAAAACAAAAAAAGGGTATTATCTGTTTTTTGTTCTCAACGTGTGTAGATTGTTCGAGACAACTATCTTTTGAGTGACAAAGCAATCTAAATTAAGGTGTTTTCTTTTTTATTTTATTTATTTATTTGAACAGGGACAGTGTACAATCTACATTAGCCTCAGAAAGGAGAGATGCCTTGTACCAGGTTATAGCACGTGTGCTAATTTCCACCTGCAGTCCCTGGGCCTATTGAACATGTTTTTAGTGTTTGCCAGCACATTTTCAAATATTTCTGATGGCTTGCAAATAAGCTTTATTATCGTGATCAAGAAAGTCCCCAAAAGTATTGAGATAGTTGTAGCCCTAAGGCTGAACGATTTTGCGGATGTGGACTGCACTTTCTAAAAACCGTCTGAACTCAGTACTAAATAAATGTGGTTTTGTGATGGAACTTTGGACAATATGAAGAAAGAGAAGAACATTGACGCAAGGAGACGGGACATGAGGCCAAACACAGACACTTTACTTTCTCTCTGACTCGCAGACATTTCAGCTTAAACGGCAAAATAAGACCTGACACGGAGTCCTGCCTCGGATCGTAGTTTCCAACACTTTTCCTACAGCAGTTTAGTGTTTATATCTTGCGTCTGTACCTACGGAGCATATGCAGTAGATGCAAAGGTAAATAAAGGCACATCGCTTTATGGTCATGAATCGTCATTATGCTTTTGAGATAAGTTCTTTATCCACAACATTCCCAAACATGAGCCTCCTAAACTGAGCCACAAACGACTCTTTACTCTTTACCAGCAGCACAGGCTCACCTAGATCTCTGTGGAGGCAGAGACGGGTGAATCCGGAGGTGAGGGAGTTTCTGTGATCATCAGAGCGTGTAGTAGCAGCGAGGGAATGGCGTGATGAGCGCTGCGGCTAACGCAATGCTAACAGAGAAGAAAGCAATAGTGCTTCACTATTGCCCGCATTATAAACGCTGATATTTTCACTTTACATCCACAATCTACCACGCACCTGAACTAGACTGAGACGTAAACAAAAGCACGTGGCGGAGCGGACTTTGCTGCCATATCTCGCTGCTCCATTCACTTCCAAAATCACCTGCCCTGCGATTACGAGATCGCGTTGTCTAATATCGCGAAAAAATTGCAAATGCAATTAATCGTTCAGCCCGAGATAGTTATTTTTTTATACCATTACCTATACTAAATATTTAGGTCGTCTAGCACAGTGGTTCCCAACCAGGGGGTAGTTGGGACCATTCCAGACTTAAAAGAAAGCGAAACTGAACATTATTTTGAAAGGAAAAAATGTATAGCATTTTAGATTTACTATAAACACAACATTGTCTCTTAACTTAGAAATACTTAGTCCTTGTAGTACCACTAAAGGGTAGTGATGTGACGTTCATGACCGAGCAGCTCTTTTGAACGGCTCTTTAAAAAGGTAAATGGATCAAACTGACTCTCAATTGTGAAAAGAGCCAGATCTTTGTTTTTTTTTTCTGTCAATTTGACCAAGAACTCCCCCGAACGAACACAAGAATCAGCCCACTGATGGACCAGCCCACACAGGTGAAAGCTTTATGCTATAAAGTCAAAGCTAAATGCCCTAAAAATTATTCGTCAGACAGTTGCAGCCTTTTTTTTTATTAGTTGTGGCACAAGATTTTGTCCAGAGACACATTTTTAAGAGCGGAAATATCAGTCCCATTGTGATTGTAGATGATTAAAAAGAAAGTGCTTTTAAATCGATCGCGTCTTTGCTATTGTGAGTTATCGGCCTGGCGTTACGCACATTGATTATTAAAAAGAACAAATCTTTGGAACAGCTCTTTGAAATGAACTGATCCCAAAGACTCCGCTCCCAGTAAAGAGACGTAAATGCCATCACTACTAAAGGGTGTAAGTGGTCCGTAAGACAAAAATGGTTGGGAACCACTGGTCTAGAACCAGAAAACAGAATAATATTTTTGCATTCAATACAAAACTATTTCTTTTAAATCTGTGCTGTCCCCTGGACCAACAGCATCAAAACTTGCAGTTGGTACCTGCTTTCGATACTTTTTTCATAGTCAGGGGTTAAAGTGGGCGTTCCCCCACCTTCGCATTGCAAAAAAAAAAAAAAGAATCATTAAAAAGTTAATGATTGCAACTTAGGCACAATTTCCTATGTGCATGAAAATGACAGTGAGATAAATCAATGCAATAAAAATACAAGGTCGGGCCAACTCAATGGAGCCAAACAATAAAATCTGAGCTCATTTTCCATAAAAATATTTTTTTCCAGCATTATACGCGCCTCATTCGCGTAGCAGTCCGGTACCATCATCTCCTACAGCGGGGGCTCAAATGAAAACATGGCTCTGTAAAACGAGAAAACAGGAAGCTCATCGTTGGACGGACTGACAGATATCATCAAACCCAAGCACAAGGACAGTGTGAATCGTGTTTTTTGTTCGGATTATCCCGTGCAGAAGCAGGACGGCCGATGCAGCGCGTGTTCCTGCCTTCACCGGTGCAAAGGGCTGGACCAGCGACTTTAAGGAAAGGTGGATGTTTGTAAAGCGGACGATGAAGCTGATGGTGTGAGTTTTGGAAAACTGCTCTGCACCGGCTGCACTCGTGTTCAACCGGTCAACATGCTAAACCTCGCTAACTGAGCTCTAACTTTACTAAACATCTGAATTATTGGTTTGACCGGTGCATTTCTGCTTCCTCTCAGCTCTGACTTCACTTGATACGTCTTTGTGGGAAATGTACGAGCGCAGAGATGCTCTTTGCAAAGTTTATTGGTTTGGTTTATTTGGTCTGGACAGTGCAAGTTAATGAAAAAGCCACACCGGATTGTAGCCTGGGGATCATTTCCATCCGTCATCCCCCATGTGCACTCTCAAACACACTCTCATTCAAACTTCACATAGGTACAGAAAAAAGTACCGTTCAGGCACCGGTACCAAAAAGCAGGGATCGTTAAAGTAGTAGTATCGAAAAAAACAGTACCCATTCCTAAGCACTTCATTCACTGATTTGTTCATGAAGCACGAGGTCTGGACAGAACAGCGGCTCAGGTGTTCGGTCAGCCCTCTGTCCGCTCAGCGCTGAGGAGCAGAAGTTAGACATGTTGTTTGAGATGTGGTCTTGGTTCACTTGGTCCTCACATGTAGCTCTCTCATTCTGTGTCAGGCCTTTGGCCTGGTTTAGATGTCATTTAGTCCTGCCTCAGTCCTGATATTGCATGTTTTTGCCCTGGCTTAATCCTGCTTTATTTCTGAGTAGTCCTAGTTTATTATTCTGTATTAATCTATAGCTTTTTTTCAGTTTTTTTCTCTAAAGCCTTAAAACGTCGGAATATAATATAACTTTTATGTTTAGGCCCAATTCTATTCTGTGCAAGCAGTGATGATGAAATGTTCATGTGTTTATCCCAAAAACATGAATACGGTTGGTGGTGGGAGGCTCACCCCTGACCGGCCCAGTGGCCAATGACAAACCTCCCCCAGTGAAAAAAGTCATGCAAGAGCCCTGCTGTAAGCACCACCGACTGTGAAAGAGGATTTTCTTAAATGAACAACATAATAACAAGCCAAAGTTGTTAATAAGTCATGTTTCAGCACTCATGATCATTTCTTTGGTTGAGCCTCCTTTGACTAAGTGGATCCTGACAAATATGTCAAGAAATGGGTTCCTCTTAGACGTAGGACTGCAGAGCACCAGGCCTGCCCAGAGAGGAGCTTAATAGATTATAGAAACAAATAAAATGAGTGGATCTGGCAAAAGCAGAATTTGTTCATTTATTAAATCACTTTTAGAATTGTTCAAATCTGCTAAAGGATATCTAAAAATAATTCAAGGTATTAAAAAATGAAATAATTACAGTATCAAATACCTTGTATTGTGCAGTATGAATACTATATACTGTTCAGAACCCATGACTACATGTCAGTACATAAGTACATACAAAAAATATCAAATGTAGCGTGTATCCTACTGCTTGTTAAAACTTAGAGTTCCCCCACCTCCCAAATGAACCACTGCCAATAGTATCTAAAACAAACTCGTCTGTTATCAGACTGGTATCATTTAACGGGACCCAGCCCTATCCGGGATATAAATATATTTAAGCCACGATGTCCCGTGTGCCATCAGTGCAGTGACCGGAACGCTTCCTGTAGCACTTAGAAAGTAAACGTACAGATAGTCCAGCGGCAGAAGCTTTTTTGTGACAATGTCCAGCAACGACAGCTCATGGAGCTCTTGGCAAACATCAAGATGGACCTTCAACAAGTACGAGTTTGGCCTTAGTGAGCTGAGGGGGTTTTGGTTTGGTTGTGGAGACAGTTAAAGCAGAAGCTGAATGAGCCCCACACCGAGCCTTGCTAATCCATCAAAGTGAACTGTTGGCATGTGGTACGTAGGGATGGCCGATAATATCGGCCTTGCCGATATTTGTCTTTTTTTTTTTTCACGCATCGGTCCGATATGGGAAAATATCAGCCGATGTGTATATTTTTTACTACGCCGTGTAGCGCACTTGAATGCAGCAGCCGTGTCCACGGGCTGCACTGACCTGACTGGGGAAACAGTTTATTCAAATTATCTGAAACAAAACAGTGGCTCCTAAAAATAAAGAAACTCCAGCATAAATCCACACGTCTCCAAAAGAAAGTATGTTTTACTAAGTTTAAACAAAGTGGAGACACTTGGACACCACAGAGACACAAGCTGCTGCTGTTACAAACTCGACTTAACTGCCTCCATGGACATTATTTTGAGGATTAACAGGAATCTTTCCTGATGGATTTTTGCTACATCCGAGTGGTGAGTTTCTCCTTCCTGACGCCAGATTTTAGCGTAGCATAGCTTCTAACAGGCTAAAGGCTACAACACGTAAACATTGGCTTTGTGTCATCCTGTAGCTTTACTACAGTGATGATAATGGCTGTGTTCATGTTTACTGTGCCCACTGTTGTCATGGTAATGAGCCGTGAAAATTAGGCTTGATGTCGCATTTTTGCTCATTTATTTAGATGCATTTGCATCATTAGCGCATTTTTCATTGAAAACACTGCAGTTCAAAAGGTCATGCTCATCTTGTAAATCTACCATTTGCCTCTTGCCTGCTCTAAACCAACTCTAAACCTTCACATTCTGGCCTCATAAGTTCAGTATTCGGTGCTGTTAAAGTGACATGATGCATTTTTTTGCGATTCCAAAGCTTCACACAGAAGATGTGTTTAAAGTTAAAACATGTCACTTAAACAACATGGTAGGCTACATGTTTAAATACAAAATACAACAAATAGTAGCCTAGCATATTCCCAGTGCCACCATTTCCCATTAAAAGAGGAGATGGGTGACAGTGTGGGCGGCACGGTAGCACAGCGGTTAGCACTCGTGCTTCACAGCTAGAAGGTCCGGGTTCGATTCCCACCTGGACGGGACCTTTCTGTGTGGAGTTTGCATGTTCTCCCCGTGTCTGCGTAGGTTTCCTCCGGGTACTCCGGTTTCCCCTACCACTAAAAACATGTACAATAGGCCGGGATGAATGATGTGAGTGAGTGGTTGGTGGTGGTTGTAGGGGCCGATGGCGCAGATTGGCTGCCTCGCTTCCGTCAGTCTACCCCAGGGCAGCTGTGGTAGAGCTACAATAGTAGCTTACCACCACCGAGTATGGAGTGAATGAATAATGAAGACAGTGTAGCGCTTTGAGAAACACTTGGTAATACAGACTTGTAAAGTGTACGGCATCATCAATAATAAGTAAGTCCGAGTAAATATTTAGCTAAAAACAAAATGACACTTCACTCCAACATTGCATTTGATCTTTTTTTATTTTTCTAATAAAAAGGATTGTTTGTTTCCTCACAGTGTGTGAGACAGTGAGTGTATTGTTTCATTTCCAATAGTGGAACGATAATGAAAACTTTACAACATTTGAGAGAGCCTTTCCATTGATGTTTAACATCAAAATAAATATCAGCAAATATCGGATATCGGCCACAGCAGCGAGGCAAATGTCGGATATCGATATCGGCAGAAAATGCTCATATCGGACCATCCCTAGTGGTTAGGGTCACAGAAACACTGGTTACGGAAGGACCAGGGGGGTACAGTATCAGTGACCGTGCTTCTTTCATGCATAAAGAATAGAGTCTTGTTTAAAGCCTGCCACGAGGACAGGGACAGGTCACGTTTATGAAATCATGAAAGCTGGCCTAATCCCACAAACAGACTTAAAGCGGTCAAACTTCCTTTAACCGACAGCCCCGATTAAAGACAAGTCTTGATAGTCCTTCGGGACGGTAAAGATCTAGGGATAAACACGTTAGCTGCGCCTCAAGTTCCGATCCGACTCCTTTGGGTTTGCGTCAGTGGTCCCTCACAACAACCCCGCAGAGATGTGCCCAGGCCACCGATGCCCCGTTTAAACGCAACGTGTGAAGTTTCTCTGGGAGCTGTCTGAGGAGCGCCTGCTGACGGACCGTCGCTGTAAATATTTCATTCATATTAGAGAGTATTTTTAGACGGGCCGCTCTGCAGACGACCTGCCCCACATCCAAGTTTGTTTAGCAGCGGAGGCTAACCGGCTAGCGCCACTTTAACTCACTTTACCTGACTGCCACGAGACGCCTGCGGGAGCCAAAGGGCGTGTTGCGGGGCTGGGACGTGTGTCGTGCGGCGTGAGAAAGCGGGCTGTTGATCCCCGGGAGCGGCTAGCAGGGCTGCTAATTAAGTGAAAGCTTTACGGCTTACCTTTCTGTCTGACTGGCATGGCTCGGTCTGGCGATCCTGTGTCGGCCACATAAACTCTTGACGCAGGGCGATCTCACCGCGAGTGTCTCCCTGCTCGGTGACAACTGCCCCGGAGTCCGGACCTCCTCGCGCGGCGACAGGCGGACAGACAACTTCGGCCGGGGGAGAGTCCAGGCTCCGGAGGGGAACCCGGTGCACACAGACGCTCCCTGTCCGGGAACGGCGCACAGAGGGACCGCAGGGGCAGTGCGTAAAAAGTGCACAACAACTCCCCGCACCGCCCGCGAGCGTTTGGGAACGAGAATGCGGATCTGCGCTTCGGCTCGCGGCGCCGAGGAGGAAATGTCCAGACCAGCGCGCGGCCGCTTCCCCTAAAAATAAAAACTTACAAGTTGAGCCCCGTGGCACTCACTCACTCACACACGCAGCCGTGCCAATCCCGCTCTCCTGATCCCAGCCGTGCGCCGTCCTCCTCCTCCCCCCCCCCAGCTCAGGCGCAGGCTCGGTGCATTCGTGTCCAACTTCCGCCGCGGAAAAGAAACGCGTCCTTTCCTCGCCACAGTAGTTTCCCTGCGCCCTCCTCCTCCTCAGGTTTACAAATTCCAAACTTTCCAGCAAAATGGCGTCTCCAGTCACTCACCGAGCTCGAGACGTCGTACCATGTGACCCCCCCAAAATCCTTCCCCCTCTCAACCTGACGCCCAATCACCGGCTCACCTACGAGAGCTAGGAAGAGCTGCGGGGGAGAGGAGAGGAGGAGGACCGGGAGAGAGGGAGAGAGGGGAGGAGGAGTAGGAGAGGGACCGGGAGAGAGGGACCGGGAGAGAGGGGAGGAGAAGGCAAAGTTTGAACAGAGGCCACGCACAAGTCAACTGCTCCAAGACCAAAAGTATTGTTTGATCTTTCTTTCTTTCTTTCTTTCTCTCTCTCTTTGTTATGTGAGTGAGTGAATGACGTCTCAATAAACATTGTGGTAAAATCAAAGTCTCTCTCTCTCCCTCTTTCTCTCTCTCTCTCTCTCTCTCTCTCTCTCTCTCTCTCTCTCTCTCTCTCTCTCTCTCCCACTTATCTTTTAATGAATATGCCAGTGCAAGTGAGGCACAAGGCATAGGTTGCATCGCGGAGAACAGTACTGATTTGGATGCGGCACTGCGTGTTCTTTAACATGCACCCCCCCAGTGCATGTTAAAGAACACGCGGGTCATGTAAATACGCCACACCAGATTCCATGGGCTGATTTGCATCTGTTGTCCAACCATTTCACTCACAAACATTCTGATGAACCAGCAAAGCACCGGCTCTGGAGGCCAACAGAATCTAACTGCCATTTCAGTCCCAGTGACCGAATATGGGGAGGGGTAGGGCTGGGTACCAATAAGTGATACAATTATGGTATCAGAAAAAAAAAAAGTTTACTACTGATATCGAAAAACTTAAAGTATCAAAAGCAGATACAGGAAAAAATCATATATCCTTAGATCCACGTTTTGAGGGTGTTGGTCCAGGGACGGCATTCAAGGAAGGGACATGCTCAAATAAATGATTTTTTTTACAACATTGAACCCAATATTGTAAATTTGCCCATCTTACACATTATTATTCTGTTTTCTGGTTCTAGACGACTTTAGTATAGGTATTGGAAAAAGTATTGTTCAGGTATCGGTATGGACCAAGTATAATTAAAAAATGCAACCGTACCTAGCCCTAGGGGAGACTGGGGCTGGTTGTCCCACAACAAGAGTCACGCGTAAATGAAATGAAAGCTTAAACCCTTGGCTTTTTATATTTCAATGCATTAAGGCGAGACACTGCGTGAATATGAAGAAAACATATATTGCTTTCTGTCATTTTATGCTTTCATATGAAAAATGCATAAAAACAAAAAATCTGTAAAAATGTACATTTCACCTTGTTTTTTAAACTCAATAAATCAGGCAAGGAATTAGTTATTAAAAAATCTTCAAAATATTGTTCAATCCAAGGCTGGGAAATGTGAAGTCTGTAGGAGCTACTGACGTGGAGATGTTGTTGCCCTCATCAGGGAAAAACGCATGTTGAGAAAATGGCCCTTGAAATGACGATTTCCCAAATAAATCTTTGGAGAAACATTGAATCAGGGCAATATTTAAACGTGTTATTGTGAAGATTAGGTATATTTTTTGTTTCCAGGTAAAAGTTTATATGTTCAGAGACCAATTTGGCCAAAAACTTGAAAAAATTGAGTTTTGCCTGTAGTGTCTCCCTTTAAAGAGTTATTAACCGGAAAAAAATGGAAAATCATTGTCACAGTGTGTGCTAAATCGAATTCTTCAGAATCTAATCAGCTACAGCTTTAAAAAAAATATATATATAAGAAAGTTGGAAAAAACACCACAAATCCTTACCTCATTTCAAGGTTTTTCGAGTGAATGGAAACAATAACATCAATAACATGAATATCGAGTCACAGCGCCCCCTAATGCGGTTATAAAAAGTAACGTGACCACCAGCCCGTGTGACAGACATGGTCGATTACGATGAGTGGGGGGAGACGTGTCGTGTTTATGGTACGCTAAGGTTCGAGAGTACGTCCACACCAGAGCAGTGCCCGTGTCGGACCGTCAGTGGAAAGAAAGGAGCCCGTGTGTTTGTGTCCGAGCGTCCGACTCGCTGGGATTTGGGGCCTGTGATTACTGCTCATGTCATGCCTCCTTTATCCCACTCTGGACAACATGCTGAAAATTAATCTTTGCATAAATCTGGACTTTGGCACGGTGATCCGCAGCATGCACATACACAGGAGGTTTGGACTGGCCGGAGCAGAGGGCAGCTAAAGCACTCAGGCAGGGGAGATACTGCACAGTGCTGGGTTTCAGATGACATTACAAGCCCTTCCACTCCTGCACGGAGATACAGCCAGGTAAAAGGCAATGGTTGAGCTGCAGATTCTGGGAGGGGTTTCTTTTTTGAAAGTATGGCCACGAGTATTGGCACGTTCTATGGCGTGAAAATAAACAAAAAAACACGTCCACTTTGCCAGAGGTGCTCTATCTGCCCCATCCACTGGGACACGGCCCGAGCTGGAGACAACAGCCTGTTGTACGAGGTCAGCTGCTGCAGCCACGCACAGACGCTGCTTTGTGTGTTGTCCTCGACTGTCCAACACATCTGTGCAACACACACCTGTAGAGACCACCCCTACCCCTGTCTACAGTGCCTAGGGCTGGGTAATGATGCTTGGTTTATGATACCGAGACCTGAACTATATACCTTTTTTTTTTCTACGTAGCTATACTAAATCTAGAACTCAACTAGAACTAGAAAACAGAAGAATATTGTTAATTTATTCCATTTATTCCTGTGAGGCGACTACTGTCGTGATATTGGGTTATTCAAAACAACTGATTGATTTCTTTTAAATTTGTATCATTTGTTTGAGCGGAAACAACCAAGTCACTTCCTTTAATGCTGTCCCTCAAAACATGGATCTAAAGATATCACTTGCCTTGCCTGACTGTCCGATAAGAAACCAGCATTCACTTTTTTTCCTTTTTTTTTTTTAGGTCAATTAGAATTATAAAAAATATTTACATAAAAAAATGTACCAGAAGAATGAGAGATATAATTGTCTACACGGTTTTATATTACTTTTAACAAAGCCAAAAGTTTACATACCTTTCATTAATATTTGCTAGCATTGGCTTTAAACTGTATACTTTGGGTCAAATGCAGTGCTTAATTTGATCCCCTGTTTGGGGGAACACATTCCCCCAATTCTCAGTTTTTCAGGGTAAAGGATCCGGGAAATATTTAGGAGGATCCGGCAAAGATTTGATCTGATATAATGGTGTTTAATGAGAGTGTTCCGGCAAATGTTTTGGCCTGTTCCCCGAATCCATCACATCAGACCAAAAGTGTTCCTGAAACTACAAATTTACAAATTAATCACTGGTCAAATGTTTTGGATTTCCTTCCACAAGCTTCTCACAATAGTTGTCAAGAGGTTTGGTCCATTCCACTTTTTTTTTTCCGGTGGAGAACCATGGCCTCAGATTTGGAGGTGCTAATCCTCATCCCGGCCGCTTCACACTCGGCTGCAAACCGCCCCAGTGCAGCTGAAGGTCCTGATTTGATGAAACCAACAACATCATCTGCAAACAGCGGAGATGAGATTCTGAGGTTCCCAAACCGGACACCCTCCGGCCCCTGGCTGCGCCTAGAAATTCTGTCCATAAAAGTAATGAACAGAACTGGTGACAAAGGGCAGCCCTGGCGGAGCCCAACACGCACCGGGAACAGGTCTGACTTACTGCCGGCAATGCGAACCAAGCTCCTGCTACGGTCATACAGGGAACGGACAGCCCTTAGTAGAGGGCCCCGGACCCCATACTCCCGGAGCACCCCCCACAGGGGACCACGAGGGACACGGTCGAACGCTTTCTCCAGATCCACAAAGCACATGTGGACTGGTTGGGCGAACTCCCACAAACCCTCGAGCACCCGATGAAGGGTAAAGAGCTGGTCCAGTGTTCCACGACCAGGACGAAAACCGCATTGTTCCTCCTGAATCCGAGGTTCGACTATTGGCCGGATCCTCCTCTCCAGCACCCTGGAATAGACCTTACCAGGGATGCTGAGGAGTGTGATCCCTCTGTAATTGGAGCACACTCTCCGATCCCCCTTCTTGAAGAGGAGGACCACCACCCCGGTCTGCCAATCCAGAGGCACTGTCCCCGACCGCCACGCGATGTTGAAGAGACGTGTCAGCCAAGACAGCCCTACAACATCCAGAGACTTAAGGTACTCGGGACTAATCTCATCCACCCCTGGGGCCTTTCCACCAAGGAGCTTTCTAACCACCTCGGTGACTTCAGCTTGGGTGATGGACGAGCCCCCCTCCGAGTCCCCAGCCTCTGCCTCCTCATCGGAAGACTTGACAGTGGGATTGAGGAGATCCTCGAAGTACTCCTTCCACCGCCCGACCACATCCCCAGTCGAGGTCAGCAGCCCCCCACCCACACTGTAAACAGTGTTGGTGAAGCACTGCTTCCCACTACTGAGGCGCCGGATGGTTTGCCAGAATCTCTTCGAGGCCGACCGATAGTCCTCCTGCATGGCTTCTCCAAACTCCTCCCAGACCCGGGTTTTTGCCTCTTTGACCACACGAGCTGCAGCACGCTTGGCCTGCCGGTACCTCTCAGCTGCCTCCGGAGTCCCACAAGCCAACAAGGCCAGATAGGACTTCTTCTTCAGCTTGACGGCATCCCTTACTTCCGGGCGCCACCACCGGGTTCGGGGGTTGCCGTTGCGACAGGCACCAGAGACCTTACGGCCACAACTACGAGCAGCCGCATTGACAATGGAGGAGGAGAACATGGTCCACTCGGACTCCATGTCCCCAACCTCCCTCGGAATCTGGGTGAAGCTCTTCCGGAGGTGGGAGTTAAAGACCCTACTGACAGAGGGATCCACCAGACGTTCCCAACAGACCCTCACAACACGTTTGGGCCTGCCAGGTCTGACCGGCTTCTTCCCCTGCCAGCGGATCCAGCTCACCACCAGGTGGTGATCGGTTGACAGCTCAGCCCCTCTCTTCACCCGAGTGTCCGAGACACGCGGCCGGAGATCAGATGACACAACTACAAAGTCGATCATCGACCTCCTGCCTAGGATGTCCTGGTGCCACGTGCACTTATGGACATCCTTGTGCTCGAACATGGTGTTCGTTATGGACAAACCGTAACTAGCACAGAAGTCCAATAACAGAACACCACTCGGGTTCCGATCGGGGAGGCCGTTCTTCCCCATCACCCCCACCCAGGTCTAACTGTTGTTACCCACGTGGGCGTTGAAGTCCCCCAGTAGAACAATGGAGTCCCCAGCCGGAGCACCATCTAGTACCCCTCCCAGGGACTCCAAGAAGGCCGGGTACTCTGCACCGATGTTGGGCCCGTAGGCCGAGACAACAGTGAGAGACCTGTCCCCGACCCGAAGGCGTAGGGACGCGACCCTCTCGTTCACCGGGGTGAACTCCAACACGTGACGGCTGAGCTGGGGGGCTATGAGCAAACCCACCCCAGCCCGCCGCCTCTCCCCGCGGGCAACTCCAGAAAAATGGAGCGTCCAGCACCTCTCCAGGAGTTGGGATCCGGAACCCAGGCTGTGCGTGGAGGTGAGCCCGACTATATCTAGCCGGTATCTCTCAACCTCCCGCACGAGCTCAGGCTCCTTCCCCCCCAGCGAGGTGACGTTCCATGTCCCGAACGCCAGAAGCTGCGCACGCGGACCAGGTCGTCGAGGCACCTGCCTTTGACTGCCACCCAGTTCTCTCTGCCCCCGACCCCTACGGATCCCTCTGCGGGTGGTGAGTCCACAGGAGGGCGGGCCCACGTGGTCTGTTCGGGCTGTGCCCGGCCGAGCCCCGTGGGCAGAGGCCCGACCACCAGACGCTCGCATTCGAGCCCCAACCCCAGGCCTGGCTCCAGGGTGGGGCCCCGGCTGCGCCATACCGGGCGACGTCACAGTCCTTGTTGTGATACTATCCCTAATTCTCCATTTGTGAATTTGAGCAATAGAATGACAACCGTTCCAAGCAGCAACACTCTTCCTTGATTATAGAGGAAAAAATACACATAATTGATCCGACTGCTCCCCCTAGTGGCAACACATTTCTTCTTGTCTGTATATTTCAAGTCTTTTGTTTTGTATTTATATTTGAACAGGTTGATGTTTGGACATTGTTTCAATTCCATCTTCAGTTTATTCCACATTTGTTGGACTAAAACTTTTCAAAGTTGTGCTATGTTTCTGAATCCTGAAGTTTAATTCATCACGTAATTCATAACGACCAGTACGTTCTGGAACCTTCTTTGTATTTGGCTTGGTAAAAATTTATACTGTAATTTTAGTGTATGTAAACCTCTGACGTTGTAAAAAGTAACAAAAACATACAACAAAAATCAGCCTCTTATTCTTCTGACATTTAGCACATAGACACATAGAAATATGTTTTTAAATTCTAATTGACCTAAACAAAAGTACAATTTAATTCTGGTTTCATGTCAGACAGTGAGAAAAAAATGCAAATGTGTATTTTTATAAAGTCTATGTAAACATATGGTTCCCACTGTACATGACTGAGTCTTCCAGGCTGGATCCACCATTGCAGTGCTCTGTCTCTGATAGTGCCTTGACCTTCTAGAACTATGTTCTGAGCTATGGGATTAAGCTTTACTTCAGTCCAGTGAACTGTTCGCCTCACGTTCTGCTCTGGTCCCACGGCCCTGGTCTAGGTCTGCCGAACAGTTTTGAACTGAGCCAGCAAAGAATGGTCAAATCATTTTTCCTGTAAATAAGTAAATAACGTAAAAATACCATGGAGCGACCAGTGTGGGAGGACAAAATCCTACATGATTGATAACCAACTGACCAATTGATAATCCTACATGATCTGCAAGTCTCCAGGAACCAGGGGGTGCAGGTCGGATCACAGGTATATTATATTAACCTTATTTACCGGTTTTAGTTCTATTACTTCTTTATTTTCCCTCTTTTATCCTGTGCTATTTCACGCACAGTTTTAGCTGTTTTTAATGTATCTCTTATTAAATATTTATTTATTTATTTTTATTCATTTATTTTTTATGTTCTCCTAGTGGTTCCTCTGAGGGAGCCCTCTGCCCCGGGAGTGCTGGTTGGCTGTGGCCGTGCGGGCGCTCTCCTGGGGGTGCCTGGATGGAGGTAGGACGTCTCTCCTACACCTACTCCGGGCCCCCTGGGTTGGCGCTCTGTGGCTGTGGGCGATGGGCTGCTCCTGGTGCAGACGGCTCCTTGGATGATGTTTCCTCTTTCGGTCGATCTGTACCCAGCCTTATACTCAACTCTATGTCCATTTTTATTTAAGACTTTTAACTGCTGGGCTGTCTGTACGTATATGTGTCTGTGTGTCTGTGTGTGCGGGTGGTGGGTGGTGGGGTTGTAGTTATTTATGTATATTTACTGGTGGGGACGATTTTTATTATTTTTAATGATTTTTAAGCACTGTAAAGCACTTTGTGTTACATTTTGTATGAAAAGCGCTCTATAAATAAAGTTTGATTTGATTTGATTTGATTTGATTTGACAGGTGACCCCTTCCACCCTGAACACGGACTGTTTGACCCTCTTTGAAATCAAAGAACGTTTTGAAGCAGTGAAACGGAAAGTAGCGAAAAGTGAGAAACTGATTAAGGACCTTTCTTCTCGTTACGATGAAGGATTACGGAAGATGGATTACATCTGGGCAAAGTCAGGGGAGATGTCTCGGGAGGTCTTGGGACAGATCTCAGGGCTTTGCAGAACTTTGGATGGACTGAGAACTTGCTGCTGATGTCTGAATAAATGTTGAAGACCAATGAAAAGCACATTGATGTTTGCAGCTGGGCCGTTATCTTCCCTGTGCAGAGTCAACATCCCACACCAAGACCAAGCCACGGGTGAAAGGACTGATAGGACCGACGCCGGGCTCATGCACGAACGTCAACGTTTCAAGGTTTTTCTGCGGAGAAGCCTCAGACTGCACGAAGTGTCCCGCCACTATCCTACCGCCCTCCCTCTGAGTCTGCCTCAGTACAACCCCCCCCCCCCCCCACTGTATTTGTGTACAGTGCCTAATACTAATACACCTTGAACTTTTGTCACGTTTACAACCCTAAAAGTAAAGATTTTATTTTGATTATTTTACTGAAAGTTCACACACAAGTAACAGACAACTGTGAAGTGAAAACAAAATGATTCATGATTCTGTTATTTTACAAAAAATAGAAAAGTGAACGTGGGGCGTGCACAAGTATTCATACAGCATTTTCTGAGTGCATTAAATTGCCTTTATAACATAATGACTGCAGAATGTTCACACCTTGCCCTAACCATTAAATAGAGGCCACCTGTGTGTAATCCACTCTCAGTATAATTCCAGCTGGTCTGTGAGGGCCTCAGAGCTATGGTCGGAGTGTATTGGTCACTAAACAACATCATGAAGGCCAAGGAGCTCACCAGAGAGGTCAGGGATAAAGCTGTGGAGAAGTTTAAAGCAGCGTTAAGTTATACAAAGATTTCCCAAGATTTGAACATCTCACGGAGCACTGTTCAATCCATCATTCAGAAATGGAAAGAATATAGCACCACTGAGAACTTACCAAGACACGGCCGTCCACCTAAACTAACAGACCGAACAAGGAGAGCACTGGTCAGAAATGTAACCAAGTGCCCCAAGATAACTCTGGAGGAGCTGGGACGTCCTGCCGCTGAGCTGGGGGAATCTGTACATGGGACAACTATAAGTCGTACTCTACACAAATCTGGCCTTCATGGACGAGTGGCAAGAAGAAAGCCATTATTGAAAGGAGGCCATAAGAAATCCCGTTTGAGGTTTGCTAGAAGTCATATGGAGGACACAGCTACCATGTGGAAGAAGGTGCTTTGGTCAGCAGAAAAACTGCTGTTCACAAACGCTCTCCTTCTAATGTGACAGAGCTTGAGTTGTTTTGTAAAGAGGAATGGGCTAATGGGCTATAATGTCAGTCTCTACATGTGCAAACCTTGTAGTCAAACCCCAGAAGACTTGCTGCTGTTATTGCAGCAAAAGGGGGTTCCACAAAGTATTAAGTCATGCTGTATGAATACTTGTGCACGCCCCACTTTTCACTTTTCAATTTTTCGAAAAATAACAGAATCATGTATCATTTTGCTTTCACTTCACAGTTGTCTGTTACTTGTGTGTGAACTTTCAGTATAAAAATTCAAAATAAAATCTTTACATTTATGGTTGTAAACATGACAAAATGTTTAAAAGTTCAAGGTGTATTAGTACTTTCACAAGGCATTGTATGTATGTACTTCTTGTAACTTCTCATTTCAGCAAATAAGGAGCGCCATTTAACGGCCGCCCTAGCTGTGAACTTGTTCATAACAATGGCAATTAAAGCCGCTCGCGGCGATAAAGGCCCTCGCCCCTTGCGACCGCCCCCCCTTGCGACCGCCCCCCCTTGCCACCGCCCCCCCCTTGCCACCGCCCCCCCTTGCGACCGACCCCCCTTGCGAATGCGACCGCCCCCCCTTGCGAATGCCCCCACTTGTGACCGCTCCCGTCCGCTCTCGCCCAAACCTGCTCTGGCCTCGGCCTTGCACCCAACCCGGTCTGTTTTGCTCCTTAACGCGGCCCACTTTCGCCTGATCCTTTGTCACACCCCGGCCTCACTCTTGCCCCAGGTGCTGCAGGACTGGATCACCCACTCAAATCTGTGGACACGCACGCGAAATTGCCTTGATTAAAAAATTATTCAGTAAATATTGCCAAACCTGTAGTAAAACCATCTGTATACATTGGGACTAGTGAGAGACAGGACATGTATCCCATTGACCTGTGAGTGCTGTGCTTGTGCACTATGAGATTGTGATTTTGCTTATATGTGCAGCGGCCATGTGAAAAGAAAAAGCATTGGAAATGTGTCTAAGCCATGTTTGAACTGTCAACCTTTTGCACCAGAGACCAGCACACTATCACTGAGCTATACCTCCATAACAATGGTGGCCTGATGTGGACTACTTGTCTCTAAATCTCCTCACTGGAGGAGAGATGTAATTTAAGGTCATTTTTCCCCCCCTCCATTTTCCCTATTTTCAACATTTCTGCCCAGTTTTGCGTAAATTGTTTCCCTACTGTCCCCCATTTCTTCTATGCATATACTATGTAGCCTTTCCTTCATACACAATCATTGTTATCCCTCCTCACCATGAAATGCTGAGGAAAAACATGTTTATGTAGGCCAAATCATAGGTGCCGATCCCGTGGGTGCTGCGGGGCTGGAGCACCCACTCAAATCTTTGGGCACCCAGGCGAATTTGCCCCGATTACAAAATGATTCATTAAATAATGCCTAGCCTATAAAGCCGCAAAAAAGCCGGGTTGCTTATAAATTTGATATACATGCGTTTGAGGCCGTTTGTTCTGCTCGTTTAGCTCCATAGGTAGAGCGCATGGCTCATGTGGCCGGGGTTCCAACCACGAGAGTGCTAGTTCGATCTTGACCTTGCCTTTTTTTTTTGCACTAGGTAAATCTAAATCTAAAAAAAAACATTAGAAAAATGTCCAAGTCATATTTGAAGTGGTAACCTCCTGAACCAGAGACCGGTAAACAATAACCCCATACAGAAGTACACCTGATGTGGGCTACTTCTCTCTAAATCCCTGAGTTTGATTTATGTTCTTCCCAGTAGATGTCCAGTCCAAACTACAAAAGTAAAAAAAAGGGAGCCATGGTTGAGCTTGAACTGGCAACCTCATGATTGGTATCCCAGTGCTCTACCTATGGAGCTAGCCAAGCTGCAAGAAACTGCGCAACTAAACGTATATCAATTTTATGAAACATCCTGCACTCTTATATTTACAGAAAACAGTAAGTAAAGAGGAAAAAGGGAGTGCAACGTAGAAAAGTGGACAATTAAATAATTGTGTCTACATAACTTGATCCTCATTCTTGAGTTGTATCAGGCTCAGAGTGCAGCAGCCCATGTGAAAAGAGAAAGCATTAGAAAAGTGTCCAAGCCGTGTTTGAACTGGCAACCCACTGCACCAATGACCAGCACTCTATCACTGAGCCATAACTCTGTGTCACAATGTGACGAATATAGGCTAAGATTCTCTAAATTAGGTCCTAGCACGCCACTGGAGTAGAGAGGTCATTTCCAGTCAAGCTCCCCACCCCCCCTCCATTTTCTCATTTCATGTTTCATTTATCTTCTTTCCTGTAGGTTGCCAGTAAAAAATCAAATAAAAACATGAATACAAATAACAAGTAAAAAAAGGCCAAGGTTGGAATTGATCCGGCAACCTTGTGATTTTGAGTCCAGAACTCTACCCATGGAGCTAAGGCAGGTACAGATGAGAAGACCTTGGATTACTATTATAAAGATCACCAGGCTCACGTATATGCAGAAAACGGAGAGCCAAGATGATTTGAATCATTTTATAATTAGAGCAAACTTGCCTGGGGGACAAATATTTGAGAGGATGCCTCAGACATTCAGCGTACTTGATAGGTGAAACAATATTTTGTTGAGAGGGGTTATTTTCGCAGTTTGTAATGAGGGACCATAGGGGCCGATTCATGTTCTTCCCAGTAGTTGCCGAGTAAAAAATAAATAAAAATAAAAAGAGTCAAGGTGAGAATTGATCCAGCAATCCCATGGTTGGGAATCACTCTACCCATGTAGCTACACAAGCAGATTTATTTTGCAGCCGAAATGTGAAATATCTTATGAAACGGCATGTGGTACAACGTGTGGGTCATTGTCCCGTTTTTAATGAGGGTGGGAGCATAGTCGCCAATTCAGGTTCTTCCCAGTAGGTACTGCGTAAAAAAGAAAAGAAAAAAAAAAAGTCATGGTGGGGATTGAACCGGCAATATGACAGTGCAAACCCTGCACTCTACCAATGGAGCTACACGGGCTTACACAACAGCTCAGCAGAACTCTTAAAAGATGATGGAATACTTTGGTGAGAGCCACATAGTACGAGGAACACGCAGAGACGGACAGGAAACAGCCTAAGTGAACTTCCTATGACTGTAAAGTCCAAAAAAGCTCAATTTGGAGGCAAACGCGTCCACATTAAAGCTTCTTTCTGTCACAGAGGGGTAGTATATCTACGTATGAGTCTAAAACTGTGGCTTTTGTGAATAAAGGGGGTATTTGGGAAAATTGACGATTTTCATGAGAAACTATGACAGTGGCAACTCTGACAGAGGCCAACATGCTCCCAGAAGAACAACTCTGGCTATTTCCACGGAGGATGGGCGGGCCACTTACAAGCCACTTAAAAGCCAGCTTAAGCCTGCAGGTGGCGCTGTTCTCACACTTGAACAGGCTGTATAAGTGGACTGATTACTTGTACCCCCACATGTTATACATTTTCGGAAAGCTCACACTAAGGCGGGCGCGATCCCTATGACGGGGAAGGCCTGTGTGATTATTTTCACAACTCCATACCATCCCGATTTTTTGATTGGAATTTTTCAAGAAAAAACCTTGAAGGGGGCGCCAGTGGGTCATTTTTGGCCATAGTGGCTGCGTTTGCACATGGTTAGGTCCAGCTCGAGAAGGTGCACGTGCGCCGTATTGGGGCCGTTGCAATCCGACAAACTCTGTGAAAGATATGAGACTTTGAATTTGGTTGAAAATGGCCTCTGAGTTGCGGCCTTGTCATGACCACGCCCAATAATATTTCCAAAATTGAAATGAGGATTTGGAAAGCCACATGGGTCTGGGACATTTTGGCCAAAAATTGAAGCTTTTGATTGAAAACTCGGGGATCAGGGGTCACAAGTTCAACAGGTACGATTTTGACGGTGCGAGGTTTGGGCCAAGATGGCCGACTTCCTGTAGAGTTTAGGCCGGGCTCATAATATATTTTTTGACATGTCCTGATGTGGTCTATGTCCCTGGCCAGTGTCACCTTTGTACGATGACATTTTTTGCAACCGGGCTCTCATTGACTCAATGTAAACTGCCTGTTTGAGGGGGCGCCACTGAGCCATCTTTTATTATTTTCTCTTGCGAACGCCACCCAAAATTAGACCTCCCGGAGCACTAATTCCTGATACCTGTTACTTGTGTATCGGTCCATGTTTGCTATTTGAATTCTTGCGTTTTCCCTTTTTTTTTACGATTTTAATTAGTCCCTCGCCGGGCACTTCGTGTCCGTTGCTCGGGCCTAATAAAACTGATTCTGATTCATTCAGTCAGGAGGCTACGGCTCATCCAGACCAGAATTTGTATATTCAGAGTGACGATAATTATTTTATTTTACATTTGTGTTGTTTATGTTTTATGTTGCACAATTGCAATGCTTAGCTTCCCAGGTCTGACGGGATCGGGCAGAGCAAAGGCGGTATGGCCACTAAAGGTGCTCATGTCAGTCTGCAGTGTTAGTCCCACAGTGTTGATCCATCCAAGGAAAAGCTGAACCAGCTAATCCCCATAGGAAATGAATGGAAAGTACTGGTGTTTGTAAGTATAGGGCAGTGTGAATAAATCTTGGTTTGACCCTGAAATAGTCCTGGCTCACATATTCCCTTTGCCGGGAAGCCTTGAGGCAGATTGAAGATAATACATAGTTATTTCCTACTTGAAAAATGTCAAGCAGTAATCAAAGCAAAAGGCGGATATTTTGAAGAATCTATTTCAACTTTGATTTGTTAAGTATGGAAATAGTCTTGAAATAAAAGAAAAACAAATACATAAAAGAACAGTACTGTGTGCAATGTTCACGTAGTCCTTCAGAAATCTTTCATGAGCTTTTTTTTATTTGCTCTACTTCACCCAAATCTGCTGCGGCTTTTCTACATCCAACAAAAGGAAACATGTGCAGCTTGCCTTATTGTGGGGAAGACACAGGAAACTAATGTCAGTCCTCTCACGCCCAAAGCCACAGGCTCCACTCTGCTTCCCTCTAGCGGTGGTGATCAGCTATGGCAGGAGAAGACCCGTTTTTTGTTTTGTTTTTTCCAAAGAAAGGGTAGTATTCCCTTGCACACCAAGAGTTTGGGAAAATTATTATGTTTTGAAACTTTACCATGACCTTTATTACGTTTTTTTAGATGTATATTGTTTCCAGCATATAGGGTTAGGCCTGTCATGATAACATAATATTTTGAAATGTTTTCTTGTTCCATCTACTTCATTCTATCCTCTAAGACACTCTCAATATCCTACATTTAGATGTCCTTCTCCTTTATGGCCTCCTCCGACTGGAGTAATTTGTCTCCACCACTGAGGTCTATATCCTCCTTTGGTCCCTTTAAAAATGTCCCTTTTTGTTTATTTAAATTTTTTTAATAAACCTGTATTAATAATAGCCTAATAATTTATACATTTCCATTTATATTTTGATGTGTTTCTGATTCGCACGTGCAGCTAGTAAGTTAAAACAACGAATCAGCGAACACAAAAGCGCGAGACGGCGGGACAAGGACTCGCCCGTTGCTATCCACTCCAACCGATTGGGACACGATGTCTCATCCCTCAGACCACACTCGTGTGTTGAAACAACGAGAGGCGTTTTGGATTTTGAACTTACAAAAGTCCAAGAGGCCTTAACGATGAACTTTTATTTCAACCTGAATAGACTCACACAGACGAAAGCAGAGATTAGGGAGATTCATTGACCTGTGTATTAGTTTTGGCGATCAGACCCCGGCGGTGACATCGATGTATAAGTCAGTGTAGGTAAACAGCTTGGAGTTAGGGAGGTCTTCCCCCGGAGCCTGGACACTGGTGGTGGTGTAGAAGACCGTCGGGAAAGCTTGGGTAGAGCCGAGGATGAAAGGCGGAGATGGGGTGGAGGCGGGTCGCAGCGCAGCTGGGAAGCGAACAGGTCATGATTGCTAGCGCTTAAAAGCGAGACCGATGGCGATGATTGGCTGCTACGGAAGTGCAGCTCTGATGCTGATGTGGAGGTGTGGCCCTTTCGGGAGCGATCATTGGCTGGAGGTTGATGATGCCGTGTTCGTCTACCAGGCTGAATTACCGCCTAGGCTTCATTTAATGTCATGTTGTAAATAATTCAGTTTGGCAGCCACGAGTTTCCTTCTCCTTCTGAGCAGTTGGGAGAAGTATGCTCCACGTTTGGTGACGTGTTTCATGTTTTTTCTGAAATATCAATGAATTTCATGGTGTTTTTATACAAGTGATCTAAATAAACATGTAATAATTATGGATAATTTATTTTCCCGCAATAGTGTTTTTATTTCGCTTGTCTGTGTGGCTGTTTATCTGTCTTTCTGCTTGTTTGTCCGTTTTCTTGTTTGTTTGTTTTGATGGAATTGAACTCAATGATGGCCAGTTTCAGTATTCATGACATGGACTGTTTGTTGAGGTTGAGGGGCGGGTACGGGAGGGGTGGGTGGATGGCTTAGGTGGGGTAGGCGTGGATGATTGGGCTGTGGGTCATTTGTATCATTTTAATGTACCTATGAAATAAATCTTGTTCTAATTTTTTTTTAAATAAAAAAGGATTGATAATGTTAAAGATGATGTGCTTCATGGGTCATTCATTTGTGGAGCCTACTGTACTGAGTGGTTGTTATTTGTTGGAGGCAGTGACAGGGGGGGCGGCGCTGTCCTCAGAGCCTGAAGAAGGTCAGCTGCAGCAGCAGTAATAAATATCTTACAGAGTGAGACGGTGTGATGGAGCTTTTGTTCATCAAGTATTTTTTTCAGAATTTTCTTGACACAAATGGCATTCTATCATTTCTTTTAACTGTGTTTTTCTATTCCAATCCTTTTGGACACCCTCTGGATATGGAAAAGGAGCTCTTTCGCTCTTAAAGCTTTTTTACTCCTACAGCTCTTTCACTGTACGACTGAAAGAGCTGTAGGAGCAAACTCTTACAGCTCTTTTACTCTTATAGCACATTCACTCTTACAGCTCTTTTGCTCCTACAGGTCTATCGCTCTTACAGCGTGTTCACTCTTACAGCTCCTTTGCTCTTACAGCTCTTTCACTCTTAAAGCCCTTTCGCCCTGACAGCTCGTTCACTCTTACACCTCTTTCGCTCATACAGCTCTTTTTTGCTCTTTCACTCTTACAGCCCTTTCGCCCTGACAGCTCTTTTGCTCTTACAGCTCTTACAGCTCTTATAGCCTAAAGCATTTACAGATTGGTTCATTATAAAAGCGTCTCCTTTGATGTGGTTCCAGTGAAAATGCCAGATTATTTAAAACAATAATTGAACAACATAAATTATGTGTGACCGGTGGACTTCTGCGTTGTGTTGTTTGTGCAGTTTGTGGTGCATTAAGAAGTCATGAGACACAGCGGTAACCTTTGGAGGCGGTCTCCGTTTACTCTTGTAAATAGACACAAAAATACAATCAGCAAGTGCCACTAACAAGATCCAACCCAAACTAAAGGGGAGAAGACAATGGACAATATTAGCATCTCCCCGCATTTCTTCACATTAATAATTTAAAACATTGGGGCAAGGACGAAGCTCAATATCAATGTAAATACAGGTAAAATACAGAAGAAAATAAATTCACAATATTTACAAAAGGACTCTTAAAACATTGCATTACAACGGATGACTGACCTCTTCCCAATATCGGATTTACAAAGGGAAGAGCGGGGGGGGGGGTAAAACCCCAAATATATACCAGGGGCATGTTAAAGGTCACACGAAGAAGAAACAAAAACATAGAAGAAGTGGCTGGAGGACCAGGTCTGCTCAGTGTATCAAACGTCAGGTATGGACAAAACTAGAGTAAACAAAAGGACAATTTTGTGTAATTATACTGTTATTACTTATGAACGGGTTACATTCACCCCCTTAAAAAGACACAAAATACCAACAGCACATAATATTGGTTGCCAAAAGGAAAGACAGAAAGTGGTGCCCTTTACACAACATGAAAACAACCATTCACAATGTGCATAACACGGGTACTACTGTACATAGAATTCAGTAGCAAGTGCCTGAAGTTACAACTCGCACCAGGTAACAATCAGGAAAAAATGGAGCCAACTTAAATAATTAGAGAATAAACTGTGTCCGGGCCAAACAGAGATTCTATCTGAGTCATAGATTCAATCAATCTACAGACTGGCTTAACAATTCTACCAAATCCTGTGGTAAGGCTGTGACCCAAATCAGTGGCCCGAGGGTTGTCAGGGGGATTGTCCGCCTCATCACAGGGGGCCATGGGGGCATCAGCCAACTCAGCGGAGGAATCACAGGACATTACGTCCATTCTGTCATTGGGCGACTGCTGCGGACCCAGGATGTGGTGCGATCAACACTGATTTCACTGATACTTGGAGGGGCACTGGGCAGAGTGGACTCAGATTCCCCATTGACCAGAGGTACTTCAGGCTCTTCTGGCACAATGGCCACACCAGTGGCAGACTGGGCTTCAGCCACATCCATTGAGACATCCAATGGCAGGAAGTTGACCTGAAGGAGTAAGTTACGGTGCACAGTTTTTTCATTGCGCTTGGTCTCTGATCTTGTAGATGTGCAGGTCCGGCTTAGAAGCGACAACGTCATAAACAACAGTTTCCTTTTTCCTTTAACCCCTTTATTTGCCAACAGCACCCGATCTCCAACAGACAGAGGCAAGCCTTTGACATGCTTATTGTACTGGTCTGACTGATGTTTCTGCTCAACAGCGCTGTTCCCATGGGCCAAGACCATGGCAGATCGTCCCTGAGAGATTTGACATAGGCGTTGTAATCGCAAACAGAGTCATCATGGAGAACGTTCTTGAAGAGGAGATCGACAGGCAACCGAGGAACTCTCCCAAACATCAGGTAGAAGGGCGCAAATCCTGTCGTTTCATGCGCCGTACAGTAGTACACACATGTTAAGGACTGAATAATCTGCGGCCATTTCTGTTTTGTTCTTGGGGGTAAAGATCTCAACATACTTTCCAGTGTCCTGTTGAACCTCTCGGTAACGCCATTGCCAATGGGGTGGTATGGAGTGGTATGAGACTTGATGACGCCACGCATTTCCAACAACTCTGCCAACAACTCACTCTCAAAACTTGCACCCTGGTCAGAGTGGATGCGTTGGGGAAAGCCATAGATGCAGAAGAACCCCTCCCAGAGCTTCTTAGTCACACTCTTTGCAGTTTGGTCGCGACAAGGGAAGGCATGTGCCATCTTAGTAAAATGGTCGGTGACAAGGACATCCACTGACTTGTTACTGTCCTCGGCAGACCAAAAGTTAATGCATACAAGCTCCAACGGCACACTGGTCTTAATGTTCTCCAGTGGGGCTCTGGCGGATGGGTCAGGGGTCTTACTGAGAACACACCTTGGACACTGCCTCACATTGTTGCGTACATCCTTCTCCATATCATACCAGAAGAAACACTGACGAGCCAATAAAAGAGTGCGTGGTTGCCCTTGGTGACCAGCATTGTCATGAATGCCGGAGAGCACAGATGACTTAAGGGACTCTGGGACAACAAACTGGACACGTTTGTGGTTGGTCAAAGGGTCCTTCGTGACACGATACAGAATCCCGTCCAGCACTGCCAGCCTATCCCACTGCTTCAAAATGGTTTGCTGACTTTCATGGCCACGTTCACGCCTGGAAGGCCTTTGTTTCCTGCTAACATAGAAGGTAACCCTGGAGACTACAGCGTCACTCTCTTGGTGGGATTGGAGCTCAGGTTTGGACATCACAGAGGACAGGCAAGGTTCAGGCCCAACGACTGCACTAAGCTTGTCAGCCAGAGAAGTGGCGCGGTGTCTGGATGCAACATCCCAATCACTAGATGCTGACAGGACAGTGGAGACTTCATTCTCAGACATGGAGACATTGACGGCAGTGGAGAGCGGCGGATTGGTCAATGACTGAGGTTGGCAGGTCAGATGGAAAGCATCCTGCACCGAGTCTTCCTTCATTTCACATGCCTGCTTCAACTGATCAACGTAGGCCTCAGAAAGGAGACGTTAGGCTAATGGTCTAGCAAAAGGTTTCCGGCTCAATGCATCCGCAACAACGTTCAGTCTGCCAGGGACATTTAATGTCGAAATTATACAGAGCCTGCTTTGCGACCCAGCGTTGTTTACAGGCATCCAGCTTTGGCTTGGTCAAGATGTACGTGGGTTATTATCAGTCCAAACGGTGAACTGATGACCTTTGAGCCAATGACTGAATTTGTCACAAGCCGCCCACTTAAGAGCCGGAAACTCGAGTCTGTGTGCAGGGTACTTAGCCAGGCTTCTGCTCAGAGACTTGCGGCAAAAGTAACTGGCCTTGCCCTGACTCCACCTGCAGGCACCTGAGAGAGGACAGCTCCAAGTCCATCAGTGGAGGCATCAGTAGAGAGGATAAAAGGTTTATCAAAATCCGGGTGGGCCAGAACCACACATTCGAGAAGCGCCGTCTTCAGTTAGTCTAAGGCTCTCTTGCACTCAGGGGTCCAATCCTGAGGCGTTAACTGCCGGTACGTTCCAGGTCTTCCTCTGCCTTGACCACCCTTAATCCTCCTTTTCTGTCCTGCAGTTAAAGCATAAAGTGGCTTGGCAATACGGGAGCACGCCGGAATGAAGTGCTGGTAAGAGAGCGAGAGCTTTAGGTTACTGGACCTTAACCGGGAGAAGACAACGCTGAGGCGCCTCAAAGACTTTTCCTCGGAAGGCGCAAAAAACAAGTCATCCAAGTAGCATAGAAGGCTGGAGAAGTTCAGGTCACCGAATATGCTGAGCATCATCCGCATGAAGGATGCAGGACTGTTGCAAAGGCCCTGGGGGAAGCGGTTATACTCATAAAGGCCAAGGGGTGTGGTAAAGGCCGTATAACGCCTGTCAGACTCATGGAGAGGGACGTTGTAGAACCCCAAGGTCAGATCCATGGTGCTAAAAAAAGCGTTCCCTCCAAGGGCAGCAAGGCAGTCCGACTGGTGGGGCAATGGATGCGCATCTTTAACAGTGCTTGCGTTAAGCCAGCGAAAGTCAGTACAAAACCGCAAGTCTCCTGACTTCTTCCATACCAAAACTAGAGAAGAGGCATATTCACTGGTGGACTTGCAGAGTATGCCCCTCATCTCCATCTCAGACAGAACTTCTCTCAGTTTCTGATAATGAGCAGGTGGCACTCTTCGGAAAGGCAGCCTGAAGGGGCGATCATCGGTAAGGTGAATCCAATGGACAAACTCCTTTGCCTCCCCACAGTCCAGACCATCCCTGGAGAAGACATCTTGGAAACTCAACAACAGGTCAGCCAGCTTGTTCTTCCACATGCCGGACACTTCACAACCCTCCATGTCAATGTTACCAAGGCCACAGTCCTTCAGCAACTGCACAGGGTCAGGCTGGATACCTTGGAGGCCAGAAGGGGCAGCGGGCGGGCCCGCCTGAGCTTCACACAGACCCTGGGAGATGGGAAAATCTTCCAAGGCCACACAGGGGAACACATCAGCCAGCTTGGCTTGGCATTGTGTCACAGGGTAACAGCAGCTGGTGTGGGATTGAGGACCTTCTTGGGGACCCAGCGATCTCCCCACATCGGCGTTATCACTCGACCGACCAAGATATTTTTAGGCGTGGAGCGAGCAGACGTGGGTTCCATGATGACGGTGCTCCCGGGTGACATAGGAGAAGAGGCCGGCGGTTTACCCCAAATTATGTATTCCTTCTGCGGCAGCAGAGTAACAGCCCGCTGCAGTCTCACTGTTCCAACTTTGCCAGGAGTTTCTGGACACAGCCATCGCGAGGTGCAACACAGCAACTGGAGGAACTGCTCATGGTCAGGGTTGGATGTACGGGAGGATATCATTTCCCAATACTTCTCCTCAGATTTCATCTTCTGGACAGTAGGACGGATCACATTTGTGCCAATAATAAACTCATCCCTCTGCCCGGTGACCAGGAACGTTGGCACCATGAATTTGAAGCCATAGATCTCAATATCCATCTCATAGATACATTTAGGTCGAGTAACAAGACCACCACAACCGACGAGAACCACCTGCTCAGGGACAGGTGGCGGAGTTAAGACCACGCCAGCAGCTCTCAACTTAGCTTCTGCTGAATCACTAAGTGTACATGACTGTAGCTTTCACCTAAATGTAGGATTAAATATGGTGAGACCAAACTAGGTTGAAGCATCGGTCGTGTTCATCAAGTGGCCACACCTGTGGAGCACACAGGCAAGTTGTTTAATGAATTGTCTCATGTAAACTATCGTTTTAAAGCATTTTAATGCCTCTTTCAAAGTCTTACATTTATTATACCTGTGTCCCCAGTGCAGCCCCCTTTTTAAGGTCGACGTAAAACAAATTATTATTATTATTTCATTAGGACGACCAAGCTAAACATCTGTAAATCACAAATGGGTAAAACAGATATTTACAGTTTTGTAGCTACAGCAAATCCAAGATGACATTTAAAGTGAAACATTCACACAATAAACAAACCACACACTAAGTATACAGGATGTAAGTATGAGGTTTGTGTAACGAAGATAGCTCCCTTTGAAAACAAGATGCTACATCTCAAGGGGTTTTCCATGAATGAATTTAAATATTGAGCCTGGAAAATATTGCGACAGGATACTATTGAAGACATTTTAACGCCATAGAAACTAACTCTAAAGCTTAAAAATTACAGCAAAGCTTAGTTTGAAAAGTACTTAATCTTAAAATATTCCACCATAAGCATGAAATACAATGAAATACAACTCCTACTTAGAAATAAGGTAGTATGTTAGAAAACTGTGACTTTAAAAGCACATAAATGTACAGATGATAACAGAGACATATTTGCTTCAATGACAATTTCAACACTATCATAGAAAATAAAGTTCCGTCTTTATACCTAACATAACTATTTACTTTTCATCTTTGAGGATTGTTGTAAACATGTTCAGAGAAAATGCATCTACGAGATTAGGAAGACATTGTCGAGCTCTTTGGAAAGGGCTGCGGAGCTGGAGGTTTAAAAGGCTGATATGAGGTTTTAATATCAAACATATACAAATAGTACAAATAGCCCCTCTGACCACCACCAACCACTCACTGGAAAATGATGACATTGCTCAACAATCTTTACTTTATAAAGACAGTCAAGAACATGCTCAGGTGCAGTTTGGGCTGAAATTGACCACATTCTTTGCTCAAACGTTTCCTGTTGTGTCCAGTTCTCTTCCCTCTGTTTGATGAAATGTTTGCTAATCTTGTGAAATTAAATAGCCACAGATTTATTTTCTGTGTTTGTGGCATTAAAATATAGTATTTGGGCATTAAAAAGCATTCAATTTGACTTGCTTCTGCTTGTACATAAAGGAGAAAGTGCGCACTCTGCTGGTCTATAGCGTAATTGCACCTTATTATAGTTGATAAAAAAACAACCATTTTATTTAGACACTTACAAGTGCATTATTATAAATGATCAAAACAATATATTAAGACTAAGTATTTTGTCTACCCATCGATGATAATAAGATAACAATTAAATGTTCCATAAGAATAATGCAGTCAGAGTAGTGTGTTAACAATTTAACCTAGTGTGTGTGTGCTTGAAAAAAAAAAAGAGGCAAAATGGCAACAATGTAGTAAAGCAAAAACACTACAAAAATACAACAAAAATGCAACAAGTGCACAGAAAAACAGGCGTACAAAAAAAAAATAGGCGGCAAAAAACCGTGACAAAACAATTGACAAAAAAGTGATGAAAAAGCAACAAAAACCTTCAGATTAGTTTAGTAGGTCTTAGCTTTCAAATGAGGCGTTACACTGGCTTACTGTACTGTAAGCTCCAGTCGAGAAGCTTTTAGATTTGGACAAAGCCGAAACTGGAGAAAGTGTGCTCGGTTTAGGTGGGGGTTAAGTATTTCCAGCAGAAGTGAGGCTTTAAAGGAGGCGCAGTGTTTTATCGGCTCAAAGGACGTCTTTCTCACAATCCTTCCTTGATTTTTTAAAGTGATAGTCTGGAGGATTGCAAAGTGAGGAGAGAGTGAAATTTGAAAGTAACGATCACGTTCTTCCCCTCCTGACTGGACCTGAAAGCCATTCCTGGTTTGCAAAATGAAGATAACGAGAACAAACTTTCAAAAGGTAAACAATCAAGCTCCTCCCCCTTCTCTCCTGATTGGACCTGACAGGCCGGGTCACAGGAACAGCTCGTCTCATTGGTCAAAGTGATGGCGCCGGGGACTCGGATTAGTGTTTGAAATCAACAAAGGAAAAATGATGATCACTTAATATTGCAGTTAACAAAACATTTAAACTGGCAGACTATCACTTTAAAACCCAAAGAAATCGTTTATTTATAACGTTTTTGTCTTTATCTGTAAGAAAAATAGTTTACGCTAGGACTAAATAAGTTATCCAAAGGCTGATATGGATCATTTATTTGTATCAAATATATGTGATAAAAAAAAAAGTACAAATTAAAACCTGCGCTTTCCCAAAATATCGGTCCTCTTAAATATTTGCAACATTTGTCATTTTAAGAATAAAAGGCCTTGTTTCCCAAGAGGATTAGTAAATACCAAACCAACTTCAGTTAAAGTGCTGCACACAAAACAAAACATTTACAATAAGCAAAACATGATCCATGAGCAGAAAGGATGCTAAACTACGGCAAACAAGGCGTGTTTTAAAGAGTGACTTTAAAACAGACAGAGGTTCCTCAGGCTCCGGGCCGCAACCGAAACAGCAACACAAATAAACACAACAAAACAAAACTAAAGTGATGATGGACAGTTCTGCTTATGTTAACCTCCCACTTTAACCAAGTGCATTTTCTCCAGTTCGGCTTTACCTAAATCTACAAGCTTCTCGATGCCAGTGTAACGCCTCAATTGAAAGCTAAGACCTGCATAACTGTGTGTGTGTGTGTGTGTGTGTGTGTGTGTGTGTGTGCGCGTGTGTGGGTGTGTGTGTGTGTGTGTTTTGTTGTGTTTTTGTTGCCTGTGCATTGATCTCTTTCCGTTGCTTTTTAGATCTGGGTAATGCCGAAGCAACTTTTACCTGTATTGGAGTAATATTTGATAAGTAATGCCTGTACTTTTACTGAAGTAATGAAACCGGGTGCTTTGACCGACACTGGTGATCTGTGGAGGATCTGTGCCTGCAGTACCCGTATGGACCACTAGAGCGCAGGCTGCACACACACTAATGTCATCAATGTGTCCACTTTCAAAATGTAATAAGGCGATAATGTAATAATGCTTTGTCGTTCATAATGTAAAAGTTATAATTAATAAGTTATTACATTACTGGCCTGAATTCACTGTGATAAAACATCAGTCTGACTTTATTTTCTGAAACACATTAAACAAAATGTTGATGACCTGTTACTGGTATGTTTTGTATTCTTTAACTTGGAGTAACCCATCGTAGCCCATGTGTGATTACCTACAGTCGCTCAGATGGTAAAGTCGTGGTCCCTCGCCTGTGTCTGACCGTGGCCTGTGAGTGAGGCCGATGGCAGAGTCTTCTGTCGGTCACAGGGCAGCAGTGGCTACCACACGTAACACTTTATATGACACTACCCTCGATACGTTGTGCCTGCCGAATTCAGTGCATTGCAATGTGCTCTGTAACAATGTGTAACAACCGTGGGTTAGAAACACGATGGAATAATATGTTTTTGTAGTTTGGAGGAACATAATGTAACTAGAAACTTGCAATGGCTGAAGCCATTGCGATTGACTGCGGAACAGATCTAATGTGGAATTTACCGGAAAAATCCTTGAAATCCTTGAAACTGTTGAAACCTTGAAACTCTTAACATTGTGGAAACTCTTAACATTGTAGAAACTCTTAACATTGTGGAAACTCTGAACATTGTGGAAACTCTTAACATTGTAGAAACTCTTAACATTGTGGAAACTCTGAACATTGTGGAAACTTTTAACATTGTGGAAACTCTTAACATTGTAGAAACTCTTAACATTGTGGAAACTCTTAACATTGTGGAAACTCTGAACATTGTAGAAACTCTTAACATTGTAGAAACTCTTAACATTGTAGAAACTCTTAACATTGTAGAAACTGTAGAAATGTCTGAAAGACCTGAAGTCCTATTAAATTGCATTATACTGGTTTACATGTAAAAACCCCTATTAAGTTGCATTATACTGGTTTACATGTAAAAAACCCTATTAAGTTGCATTATACTGGTTTACATGGAAAAATCCCTATTAAGTTGCATTATACTGGTTTACATGGAAAAATCCCTATTAAGTTGCATTATACTGGTTTACATGGAAAAATCCCTATTAAGTTGCATTATACTGGTTTACATGGAAAAATCCCTATTAAGTTGCATTATACTGGTTTACATGGAAAAATCCCTATTAAGTTGCATTATACTGGTTTACATGGAAAAATCCCTATTAAATTGCATTATACTGGTTTACATGGAAAAATCCCTATTAAGTTGCATTATACTGGTTTACATGGAAAAATCCCTATTAAGTTGCATTATACTGGTTTACATGGAAAAATCCCTATTAAGTTGCATTATACTGGTTTACATGGAAAAATCCCTATTAAATTGCATTATACTGGTTTACATGGAAAAATCCCTATTAAATTGCATTATACTGGTTTACATGGAAAAATCCCTGTTAAGTTGCATGATTGTGGTATAATTGCAAAAAATCCCTATGTTGTTGCAGAAACTGTAAAAGCTGTAGAAATTGCATAAAGCTGTAGACATTGTGGAAACTCTGAACATTGTGGAAACTCTGAACATTGTGGAAACTCTTAACATTGTGGAAACTCTGAACATTGTGGAAACTCTGAACATTGTGGAAACTCTGAACATTGTGGAAACTCTGAACATTGTGGAAACTCTGAACATTGTGGAAACTCTTAACATTGTGGAAACTCTTAACATTGTGGAAACTCTGAACATTGTGGAAACTCTGAACATTGTAGAAACTCTTAACATTGTGGAAACTCTGAACATTGTGGAAACTCTGAACATTGTGGAAACTCTGAACATTGTAGAAACTCTTAACATTGTAGAAACTCTTAACATTGTGGAAACTCTTAACATTGTGGAAACTCTGAACATTGTGGAAACTCTTAACATTGTAGAAACTCTTAACATTGTAGAAACTCTTAACATTGTAGAAACTGTAGAAATGGCTATTAAATTGCATGGGCCTATTAAAATGCATGGGCCTATTAAAATGCATGGCAGAATTCTCAATACAAATGAATGGCAGAATTCCCAAGCCCGTAGAAAAAAACTGGAAAACTGCAGAACTCTAATTTTTTCTGAAAACGGACAAGTTGTGGAAGCTGAACATGCACAAACTGCAGAAATTGCAGAAAATGTGGAAAAAATGCTGAAAACGTTGAATTTGCGGAAGCCCCATTATAAGTCAATGGGAAAAATCGACCGATTTTTGTCCGATTGCGTAAAAACCGGAAATCGCTGAAGTCCCAAAAGTAATAGCAGGATTCTCTTAAACATGCGGAACGTTTTGATGTATAACTTGTGGAAATTGGTGAAACTGTGAAAGCTGTGAAAGCTGCAGAAAATCAGGAAAAAGACGGAAGTTTAATAAAAGATAAAGAACATGAAAACCAACTAGAAACCGTTGCAATGGCTGCGCCATTGCGATTGACTGCGGAATAGATCTAATGCAGAAGTTACCTGAAAAATCCTTGAAATCCTTGAAACTGTAAAAATACTTGAAACATCTTATAAACTCCTGAAGTATTTGAAGCTCCTGATATCCTTGAAACTGTTGAAACCTTGAAACTCTTAACATTGTAGAAACTCTTAACATTGTAGAAACTCTTAACATTGTGGAAACTCTTAACATTGTGGAAACTCTTAACATTGTGGAAACTCTGAACATTGTGGAAACTCTGAACATTGTGGAAACTCTGAACATTGTGGAAACTCTTAACATTGTGGAAACTCTTAACATTGTAGAAACTGTAGAAATGTCTGAAAGACCTGAAGTCCTATTAAATTGCATTATACTGGTTTACATGGAAAAATCCCTATTAAGTTGCATTATACTGGTTTACATGTAAAAACCCCTATTAAGTTGCATTATACTGGTTTACATGTAAAAAACCCTATTAAGTTGCATTATACTGGTTTACATGTAAAAACCCCTATTAAGTTGCATTATACTGGTTTACATGTAAAAAAAAACTATTAAGTTGCATTATACTGGTTTACATGTAAAAAACCCTATTAAGTTGCATTATACTGGTGTACATGTAAAAACCCCTATTAAGTTGCATTATACTGGTTTACATGTAAAAACCCCTATTAGGTTCCATTATACTGGTTTATACTGGTTTACATGTAAAAAACCCTATTAAGTTGCATTATACTGGTTTACATGTAAAAAACCCTATTAGGTTGCATTATACTGGTTTATACTGGTTTACATGTAAAAAACCCTATTAGGTTCCATTATACTGGTTTATACTGGTTTACATGTAAAAAACCCTATTAGGTTCCATTATACTGGTTTATACTGGTTTACATGTAAAAAACCCTATTAGGTTCCATTGTACTGGTTTATACTGGTTTACATGTAAAAACCCCTATTAGGTTGCATTGTACTGGTTTATACTGGTTTACATGTAAAAAACCCTATTAGGTTCCATTATACTGGTTTATACTGGTTTACATGTAAAAAACCCTATTAGGTTCCATTGTACTGGTTTATACTGGTTTACATGTAAAAAACCCTATTAGGTTCCATTGTACTGGTTTATACTGGTTTACATATAAAAAACCCTATTAGGTTGCATTATACTGGTTTATACTGGTTTACATGTAAAAAACCCTATTAGGTTCCATTATACTGGTTTATACTGGTTTACATGTAAAAAACCCTATTAGGTTCCATTATACTGGTTTATACTGGTTTACATGTAAAAAACCCTATTAGGTTGCATTATACTGGTTTATACTGGTTTACATGTAAAAAACCCTATTAGGTTCCATTATACTGGTTTATACTGGTTTACATGTAAAAACCCTATTAGGTTCCATTATACTGGTTTATACTGGTTTACATGTAAAAAACCCTATTAGGTTCCATTATACTGGTTTATACTGGTTTACATGTAAAAAACCCTATTAGGTTCCATTATACTGGTTTATACTGGTTTACATGTAAAAAACCCTATTAGGTTCCATTATACTGGTTTATACTGGTTTACATGTAAAAAACCCTATTAGGTTCCATTATACTGGTTTATACTGGTTTACATGTAAAAAACCCTATTAGGTTCCATTATACTGGTTTATACTGGTTTACATGTAAAAAACCCTATTAGGTTGCATTATACTGGTTTATACTGGTTTACATGTAAAAAACCCTATTAGGTTCCATTATACTGGTTTATACTGGTTTACATGTAAAAAACCCTATTAGGTTCCATTATACTGGTTTATACTGGTTTACATGTAAAAAACCCTATTAGGTTCCATTATACTGGTTTATACTGGTTTACATGTAAAAAACCCTATTAGGTTCCATTATACTGGTTTATACTGGTTTACATGTAAAAAACCCTATTAGGTTCCATTATACTGGTTTATACTGGTTTACATGTAAAAAACCCTATTAGGTTGCATTATACTGGTTTATACTGGTTTACATGTAAAAAACCCTATTAGGTTCCATTATACTGGTTTATACTGGTTTACATGTAAAAAACCCTATTAGGTTCCATTATACTGGTTTATACTGGTTTACATGTAAAAAACCCTATTAGGTTCCATTATACTGGTTTATACTGGTTTACATGTAAAAATTGTGGTATAATTGCAAAAAATCCCTATGTTGTTGCAGAAACTGTAAAAGCTGTAGAAATTGTAGAAACTCTGAACATTGTGGAAACTCTGAACATTGCGGAAACTCTTAACATTGCGGAAACTCTGAACATTGCGGAAACTCTGAACATTGTGGAAACTCTTAACATTGTGGAAACTCTTAACATTGTGGAAACTCTGAACATTGTGGAAACTCTTAACATTGTAGAAACTCTTAACATTGTGGAAACTCTTAACATTGTGGAAACTCTTAACATTGTGGAAACTCTTAACATTGTGGAAACTCTGAACATTGTGGAAACTCTGAACATTGTGGAAACTCTGAACATTGTGGAAACTCTTAACATTGTGGAAACTCTTAACATTGTAGAAACTGTAGAAATGTCTGAAAGACCTGAAGTCCTATTAAATTGCATTATACTGGTTTACATGGAAAAATCCCTATTAAGTTGCATTATACTGGTTTACATGTAAAAACCCCTATTAAGTTGCATTATACTGGTTTACATGTAAAAAACCCTATTAAGTTGCATTATACTGGTTTACATGTAAAAACCCCTATTAAGTTGCATTATACTGGTTTACATGGAAAAAACCCTATTAAGTTGCATTATACTGGTTTACATGTAAAAACCCCTATTAAGTTGCATTATACTGGTTTACATGTAAAAACCCCTATTAGGTTCCATTATACTGGTTTATACTGGTTTACATGTAAAAAACCCTACTAGGTTCCATTATACTGGTTTATACTGGTTTACATGTAAAAAACCCTATTAGGTTCCATTATACTGGTTTATACTGGTTTACATGTAAAAAACCCTATTAGGTTGCATTATACTGGTTTACATGTAAAAAAAACCTATTAGGTTGCATTATACTGGTTTATACTGGTTTACATGTAAAAAAACCCTATTAGGTCCCATTATACTGGTTTATACTGGTTTACATGTAAAAAACCCTATTAGGTTCCATTATACTGGTTTATACTGGTTTACATGTAAAAAACCCTATTAGGTTCCATTATACTGGTTTATACTGGTTTACATATAAAAAACCCTATTAGGTTGCATTATACTGGTTTATACTGGTTTACATGTAAAAAACCCTATTAGGTTCCATTATACTGGTTTATACTGGTTTACATGTAAAAAACCCTATTAGGTTCCATTATACTGGTTTATACTGGTTTACATGTAAAAAACCCTATTAGGTTCCATTGTACTGGTTTATACTGGTTTACATATAAAAAACCCTATTAGGTTGCATTGTACTGGTTTATACTGGTTTACATGTAAAAAACCCTATTAGGTTCCATTATACTGGTTTATACTGGTTTACATGTAAAAAACCCTATTAGGTTGCATTATACTGGTTTATACTGGTTTACATGTAAAAAACCCTATTAGGTTCCATTATACTGGTTTATACTGGTTTACATGTAAAAAACCCTATTAGGTTCCATTATACTGGTTTATACTGGTTTACATGTAAAAAACCCTATTAGGTTCCATTATACTGGTTTATACTGGTTTACATGTAAAAAACCCTATTAGGTTCCATTATACTGGTTTATACTGGTTTACATATAAAAAAAACCTATTAGGTTCCATTATACTGGTTTATACTGGTTTACATGTAAAAAACCCTATTAGGTTCCATTATACTGGTTTATACTGGTTTACATGTAAAAAACCCTATTAGGTTGCATTATACTGGTTTATACTGGTTTACATGTAAAAAACCCTATTAGGTTCCATTATACTGGTTTATACTGGTTTACATGTAAAAAAACCCTATTAGGTTCCATTATACTGGTTTATACTGGTTTACATGTAAAAAACCCTATTAGGTTGCATTATACTGGTTTATACTGGTTTACATGTAAAAAACCCTATTAGGTTCCATTATACTGGTTTATACTGGTTTACATGTAAAAAACCCTATTAGGTTCCATTATACTGGTTTATACTGGTTTACATGTAAAAAAAACCCTATTAGGTTCCATTATACTGGTTTATACTGGTTTACATGTAAAAAACCCTATTAGGTTGCATTATACTGGTTTATACTGGTTTACATGTAAAAAACCCTATTAGGTTCCATTATACTGGTTTATACTGGTTTACATGTAAAAAACCCTATTAGGTTCCATTATACTGGTTTATACTGGTTTACATGTAAAAAACCCTATTAGGTTGCATTATACTGGTTTATACTGGTTTACATGTAAAAAACCCTATTAGGTTCCATTATACTGGTTTATACTGGTTTACATGTAAAAATTGTGGTATAATTGCAAAAAATCCCTATGTTGTTGCAGAAATTGTAAAAGCTGTAGAAATTGTAGAAACTCTGAACATTGTGGAAACTCTGAACATTGTGGAAACTCTGAACATTGTGGAAACTCTGAACATTGTGGAAACTCTGAACATTGTGGAAACTCTGAACATTGTGGAAACTCTTAACATTGTGGAAACTCTTAACATTGTGGAAACTCTGAACATTGTGGAAACTCTGAACATTGTGGAAACTCTTAACATTGTAGAAACTCTGAACATTGTAGAAACTCTGAACATTGTGGAAACTCTGAACATTGTGGAAACTCTGAACATTGTGGAAACTCTTAACATTGTGGAAACTCTTAACATTGTGGAAACTCTGAACATTGTGGAAACTCTTAACATTGTGGAAACTCTGAACATTGTGGAAACTCTTAACATTGTGGAAACTCTTAACATTGTGGAAACTCTGAACATTGTGGAAACTCTTAACATTGTGGAAACTCTTAACATTGTGGAAACTCTTAACATTGTGGAAACTCTTAACATTGTGGAAACTGCAGAAAATGTGGAAAAAATGCTGAAAACGTTGAATTTGTTGAAGCCCCTGTATAAGTCAATGGGAAAAATCGACCGATTTTTGTCCGATTGCGGAAAAACCGGAAATCGCTGAAGTCCCAAAAGTAATAGCAGAATTCTCTTAAACATGCGGAACGTTTTGATGTATAACTTGTGGAAATCGCTGAAACTGTGAAAGCGTTGAAAGCTGTTGAAAATCAGGAAAAAGACGGAAGTTTAATAAGTATAACTAGAAACTTGCAATGGCTGAAGCCATTGCGATTGACTGCGGAACAGATCTAATGTGGAATTTAGCTGAAAAATCCTTGAAATCCTTGAAAAGGCTTTGAAACTGTTAAAATACTTGATCGATATTTGAAACTCCTGAAGTCCTTGAAACTGTTGAAACCTTGAAACTGTTGAAGTCCTTGAAACTGTTGAAGTCCTTGAAACTGTTGAAGTCCTTGAAACTGTTAAATCCTTGAAACTGTTGAAGTTCTTGAAACTGTTGAAATCCTTGAAACTGTTGAAGTCCTTGAAACTGTTGCATTATACTGGTTTACATGTAAAAATCCCTATTAAGTTGCATTATACTGGTTTACATGTAAAAAACCCTATTAAGTTGCATTATACTGGTTTACATGTAAAAAACCCTATTAAGTTGCATTATACTGGTTTACATGTAAAAACCCCTATTAAGTTGCATTATACTGGTTTACATGTAAAAAACCCTATTAAGTTGCATTATACTGGTTTACATGTAAAAAACCCTATTAAGTTGCATTATACTGGTTTACATGTAAAAAACCCTATTAAGTTGCATTATACTGGTTTACATGTAAAAAACCCTATTAAGTTGCATTATACTGGTTTACATGTAAAAAACCCTATTAAGTTGCATTATACTGGTTTACATGTAAAAATCCCTATTAAGTTGCATTATACTGGTTTACATGTAAAAAACCCTATTAAGTTGCATTATACTGGTTTACATGTAAAAAACCCTATTAAGTTGCATTATACTGGTTTACATGTAAAAAACCCTATTAGGTTCCATCATACTGGTTTACATGTAAAAACCCCTATTAGGTTGCATTATACTGGTTTATACTGGTTTACATGTAAAAAACCCTATTAGGTTCCATTATACTGGTTTATACTGGTTTACATGTAAAAAACCCTATTAGGTTCCATTATACTGGTTTACATGTAAAAACCCCTATTAGGTTGCATTATACTGGTTTATACTGGTTTACATGGAAAAAACACTATTAGGTTCCATTATACTGGTTTCTACTGGTTTACATGGAAAAAACGTTATTAGGTTCCATTATACTGGTTTACATGTAAAAACCCCTATTAGGTTGCATTATACTGGTTTATACTGGTTTACATGGAAAAAACCCTATTAGGTTCCATTATACTGGTTTATACTGGTTTACATGGAAAAAACCCTATTAGGTTCCATTATACTGGTTTATACTGGTTTACATGTAAAAAACCCTATTAGGTTCCATTATACTGGTTTATACTGGTTTACATGTAAAAATCTCTATGAAGTTGCATTATACTGGTTTACATGTAAAAATCCCTATTAAGTTGCATTATACTGGTTTATACTGGTTTACATGTAAACATCCCTATTAAGTTGCATTATACTGGTTTATACTGGTTTACATGTAAAAATCCCTATTAAGTTGCATTATACTGGTTTACATGTAAAAACCCCTATTAGGTTGCATTATACTGGTTTATACTGCTTTACATGTAAAAAACCCTATTAGGTTCCATTATACTGGTTTATACTGGTTTACATGGAAAAAACCCTATTAGGTTCCATTATACTGGTTTATACTGGTTTACATGTAAAAAACCCTATTAGGTTCCATTATACTGGTTTACATGTAAAAACCCCTATTAGGTTGCATTATACTGGTTTATACTGGTTTACATGGAAAAAACCCTATTAGGTTCCATTATACTGGTTTATACTGGTTTACATGGAAAAAACCCTATTAGGTTCCATTATACTGGTTTATACTGGTTTACATGTAAAAAACCCTATTAGGTTGCATTATACTGGTTTATATTGGTTTACATGGAAAAAACCCTATTAGGTTCCATTATTGCACTGAAGTCCTTGAAACTCCTGGAAACCTTGAAACTCCTGAAAACCTTGAAACTGTTGAATCCTTGAAACTGTTGAATCCTTGAAACTGTTGAAGTCCTTGAAACTGTTGAATCCTTGAAACTGTTGAATCCTTGAAACTGTTGAATCCTTGAAACTGTTGAATCCTTGAAACTGTTGAATCATTGAAACTGTTGAATCCTTGAAACAGTTGAATCCTTGAAACTGTTGAAGTCCTTGAAACTGTTGAATCCTTGAAACTGTTGAAGTCCTTGAAACTGTTGAAGTCCTTGAAACAGTTGAAGTCCTTGAAACTGTTGAAACCTTGAAACTGTTGAAACCTTGAAACTGTTGAATCCTTGAAACTGTTGAATCCTTGAAACTGTTGAAGTCCTTGAAACTGTTGAAATCCTTGAAACTGTTGAAGTCCTTGAAACTGTTGAATCCTTGAAACTGTTGAAGTCCTTGAAACTGCTGAAGTCCTTGAAACCGCTGAAGTCCTTGAAACTGTTGAAACCTTGAAACTGTTGAAGTCCTTGAAATTGTTGAATCCTTGAAACTGTTGAAGTCCTTGAAGCTGTTGAATCCTTGAAACTGTTGAAACCTTGAAACTGTTGAAACCTTGAAACTGTTGAAGTCCTTGAAACTGTTGAAGTCCTTGAAACTGTTGAATCCTTGAAACTGTTGAAGTCCTTGAAACTGTTGAATCCTTGAAATTGTTGAATCCTTGAAACTGTTGAAGTCCTTGAAACTGTTGAAGTCCTTGAAACTGTTGAATCCTTGAAACTGTTGAAACCTTGAAACTGTTGAATCCTTGAAACTGCTGAAGTCCTTGAAACTGCTGAAGTCCTTGAAACTGTTGAATCCTTGAAACTGCTGAATCCTTGAAACTGTTGAAGTCCTTGAAACTGTTGAATCCTTGAAATTGTTGAATCCTTGAAACTGTTGAATCCTTGAAACTGTTGAAGTCCTTGAAACTGTTGAATCCTTGAAATTGTTGAATCCTTGAAACTGTTGAATCCTTGAAACTGTTGAATCCTTGAAACTGTTGAATCCTTGAAACTGTTGAATCCTTGAAACTGCTGAAATTGTATAAACTGTAGAAAGACCTGAAGTCCTATTAAAATGCATGGGCCTATTAAAATGAATGGCAGAATTCTCAATGCAAATTAATGGCAGAATTCCCAAGCCCGTATAAAAAAAATGGAAAACTGCAGAACTCGAATTTTTTCTGAAAACTGACAAGTTGTGGAAGCTGAACCTGTACAAACTGCAGAAATTGTTGAAAATGTGGAAAAAAATGCTGAAAACTATGAATTTGTGGAAGCCCCATTATAAGTCAATGGGAAAAATCGACCGATTTTTGGCCGATTGTGGAAAAACCGTGAATTGTAGAATTCCCAAAAGTAATAGCAGAATTCTCTCAAACATGTGGAACGTTTTGATGTATAACTTGTGGAAATTGCTGAAACTCTGAAAGCTGTGAAACGTGTCAAAAAACAGGAAAAAGATGGAAGTTTAATAAAAGATAAAGAACATGAAAACCAATTATTGACTGCGGAAAGTTCCGCAGTCAATCAACTAGAAACCGTTGCAATGGCTGCGCCATTGCGATTGACTGCGGAACAGATCTAATGTGGAATTTAGCTGAAAAATCCTTGAAATCCTTGAAAAGGCTTTGAAACTGTTAAAATACTTGATCGATATTTGAAACTGTTGAAATCCTTGAAACTGTTGAAGTCCTTGAAACTGTTAAATCCTTGAAACTGTTGAAGTCCTTGAAACTGTTGAAATCCTTGAAACTGTTGAAGTCCTTGAAACTGTTGCATTATACTGGTTTACATGTAAAAATCCCTATTAAGTTGCATTATACTGGTTTACATGTAAAAAACCCTATTAAGTTGCATTATACTGGTTTACATGTAAAAAACCCTATTAAGTTGCATTATACTGGTTTACATGTAAAAAACCCTATTGAGTTGCATTATACTGGTTTACATGTAAAAAACCCTATTAAGTTGCATTATACTGGTTTACATGTAAAAAACCCTATTAAGTTGCATTATACTGGTTTACATGTAAAAAACCCTATTAAGTTGCATTATACTGGTTTACATGTAAAAAACCCTATTAAGTTGCATTATACTGGTTTACATGTAAAACACCCTATTAAGTTGCATTATACTGGTTTACATGTAAAAACCCCTTTTAAGTTGCATTATACTGGTTTACATGTAAAAACCCCTATTGAGTTGCATTATACTGGTTTACATGTAAAAACCCCTATTGAGTTGCATTATACTGGTTTACATGTAAAAACCCCTATTGAGTTGCATTGTACTGGTTTACATGTAAAAACCCCTATTGAGTTGCATTATACTGGTTTACATGTAAAAACCCCTATTGAGTTGCATTATACTGGTTTACATGTAAAAAACCCTATTGAGTTGCATTATACTGGTTTACATGGAAAAAACCCTATTAGGTTCCATTATACTGGTTTATACTGGTTTACATGTAAAAATCCCTATTAAGTTGCATTATACTGGTTTACATGTAAAAAAACCCTATTAGGTTCCATTATACTGGTTTACATGTAAAAATCCCTATTAGGTTGTATTATACTGGTTTATACTGGTTTACATGTAAACATCCCTATTAGGTTCCATTATACTGGTTTATACTGGTTTACATGTAAACATCCCTATTAAGTTGCATTATACTGGTTTACATGTAAACATCCCTATTAGGTTCCATTATACTGGTTTATACTGGTTTACATGTAAAAATCCCTATTAAGTTGCATTATACTGGTTTACATGGAAAAAACCCTATTAGGTTCCATTATACTGGTTTATACTGGTTTACATGTAAAAATCCCTATTAAGTTGCATTATACTGGTTTACATGTAAAAAACCCTATTAGGTTGTATTATACTGGTTTATACTGGTTTACATGTAAACATCCCTATTAGGTTCCATTATACTGGTTTATACTGGTTTACATGTAAAAACCCCTATTAAGTTGCATTATTGCACTGAGGTCCTTGAAACTCCTGGAAACCTTGAAACTCCTTGAAAACTTGAAACTGTTGAAACCTTGAAACTGCTGAAGGTCAATCTCCATGGCTGACGCCATGGAGATTGACTGTCTTTAAAACTGCTGAAGTCCTTGAAACTCCTGAAAACCTTGAAACTGTTGAATCTATGAAACTGTTGAAGTCCTTGAAACTGCTGAAGTCCTTGAAACGGTTGAATCCTTGAAACGGTTGAAGTCCTTGAAACGGTTGAAATCCTTGAAACTGTTGAATCCTTGAAACTGTTGAATCCTTGAAACTGCTGAAGTCCTTGAAACTGTTAAATCCTTGAAACTGCTGAAGTCCTTGAAACTGTTGAATCCTTGAAACTGTTGAATCCTTGAAACTGCTGAAGTCCTTGAAACTGTTGAATCCTTGAAACTGTTGAATCCTTGAAACTGCTGAATCCTTGAAACTGCTGAATCCTTGAAACTGTTGAATCCTTGAAACTGTTGAATCCTTGAAACTGTTGAATCCTTGAAACTGCTGAAGTCCTTGAAACTGTTAAATCCTTGAAACTGCTGAAGTCCTTGAAACTGTTGAATCCTTGAAACTGTTGAATCCTTGAAACTGTTGAATCCTTGAAACTGTTGAAATGTCTGAAAGACCTGAAGTCCTATTAAAATGCATGTGCCTATTAAAATGAATGGCAGAATTCTCAATGCAAATTAATGGCAGAATTCCCAAGCCCGTATAAAAAAAATGGAAAACTGCAGAACTCGAATTTTTTCTGAAAACTGACAAGTTGTGGAAGCTGAACATGTACAAACTGCAGAAATTGTAGAAAATGTGGAAAAAAATGCTGAAACTATGAATTTGTGGAAGCCCCATTATAAGTCAATGGGAAAAATCGACCGATTTTTGGCCGATTGTGGAAAAACCGTGAAATGTAGAATTCCCAAAAGTAATAGCAGAAATCTCTCAAACATGTGGAACGTTTTGATGTATAACTTGTGGAAATATCTGAAACTGTGAAAGAGTTGAAAGCTTTTGAAAATCAGGAAAAAAATAGTTTAATAATAATAATAATAATAAAAGATAAAGAACATGAAAAACAATTATTGACTGCGGAAAGTTCCGCAGTCAATCAACTAGAAACTTGCAATGGCTGAAGCCATTGCGATTGACTGCGGAACAGATCTAATGTGGAATTTAGCTGAAAAATCCTTGAAATCCTTGAAAAGGCCTTGAAACTGTTAAAATACTTGACAGATATTTGAAACTCCTGAAGTCCTTGAAACTGTTAAATCCTTGAAACTGCTGAAGTCCTTGAAACTGTTGAAACCTTGAAACTGTTGAAGTCCTTGAAACTGTTGAAATCCTTGAAACTGCTAAAGTCCTTGAAACTGTTGAAACCTTGAAACTGTTGAAGTCCTTGAAACTGTTGAAACCTTGAAACTGTTGAAGTCCTTGAAACTGTTGAATCCTTGAAACTGTTGAAGTCCTTGAAACTGTTGAATCCTTGAAACTGTTGCATTATACTGGTTTACATGTAAAAACCCCTATTAAGTTGCATTATACTGGTTTACATGGAAAAATCCCTATTAAGTTGCATTATACTGGTTTACATGTAAAAAACCCTATTAAGTTGCATTATACTGGTTTACATGTAAAGAACCCTATTAAGTTGCATTATACTGGTTTACATGTAAAAACCCCTATTAAGTTGCATTATACTGGTTTACATGTAAAAACCCCTATTAGGTTGCATTATACTGGTTTACATGTAAAAACCCCTATTAAGTTGCATTATACTGGTTTACATGTAAAAACCCCTATTAAGTTGCATTATACTGGTTTACATGTAAAAACCCCTATTAAGTTGCATTATACTGGTTTACATGTAAAAAACCCTATTAAGTTGCATTATACTGGTTTACATGTAAAAACCCCTATTAAGTTGCATTATACTGGTTTACATGTAAAAACCCCTATTAAGTTGCATTATACTGGTTTACATGGAAAAATCCCTATTAAGTTGCATTATACTGGTTTACATGTAAAAAACCCTATTAAGTTGCATTATACTGGTTTACATGTAAAAACCCCTATTAAGTTGCATTATACTGGTTTACATGTAAAAAACCCTATTAAGTTGCATTATACTGGTTTACATGTAAAAACCCCTATTAAGTTGCATTATACTGGTTTACATGTAAAAACCCTATTAAGTTGCATGATTACACTGAAATCCTTGAAACTGTTGAATCCTTGAAACTGTTGAAACCTTGAAACTGTTGAATCCTTGAAACTGTTGAAGTCCTTGAAACTGTTGAATCCTTGAAACTGTTGAAACCTTGAAACTGTTGAATCCTTGAAACTGTTGAATCCTTGAAACTGTTGAAGTCCTTGAAACTGTTGAATCCTTGAAACTGTTGAAGTCCTTGAAACTGTTGAAACCTTGAAACTGTTGAATCCTTGAAACTGTTGAATCCTTGAAACTGCTGAAGTCCTTGAAACTGCTGAAGTCCTTGAAACTGTTGAAACCTTGAAACTGCTGAAACCTTGAAACTGTTGAAACCTTGAAACTGTTGAATCCTTGAAACTGTTGAAACCTTGAAACTGTTGAAACCTTGAAACTGTTGAAACCTTGAAACTGTTGAAATTGCATAAACTGTAGAAAGACCTGAAGTCCTATTAAAATGCATGGCAGAATTCTCAATGCAAATTAATGGCAGAATTCCCAAGCCCGTAGAAAAAAACTGGAAAACTCCAGAACTCTAATTTTTTCTGAAAACTGACAAGTTGTGGAAGCTGAACATGCACAAACCGCAGAAATTGCTAAAAATGTTGAAGAAAATGCTGAAAACTATGAATTTGTTGAAGCCCCATTATAAGTCAATGGGAAAAATCGGCCGATTTTTGTCCGATTGCGGAAAAACCGGAAATCGCTGAAGTCCCAAAAGTAATAGCAGGATTCTGGTGAACATGCTGAACGTTTTGATGTATAACTTGTTGAAATTGTTGAAACTGTGAAACAGTTGAAAGATGCCAAAAAACTGGAAAAAGATATAAATATAATAATAATAACTAGAAACTTGCAATGGCTGAAGCCATTGCGATTGACTGCGGAACAGATCTAATGTGGAATTTAGCTGAAAAATCCTTGAAATCCTTGAAAAGGCCTTGAAACTGTTAAAATACTTGATAGATATTTGAAACTGTTGAAACATTGAAACTGTTGAAACCTTGAAACTGCTGAAGTCCTTGAAACTGTTGAAACCTTGAAACTGTTGAAGTCCTTGAAACTGTTGAAATCCTTGAAACTGCTAAAGTCCTTGAAACTGTTGAAACCTTGAAACTGTTGAAGTCCTTGAAACTGTTGAAACCTTGAAACTGTTGAAGTCCTTGAAACTGTTGAATCCTTGAAACTGTTGAAGTCCTTGAAACTGTTGAATCCTTGAAACTGTTGCATTATACTGGTTTACATGTAAAAAACCCTATTAAGTTGCATTATACTGGTTTACATGGAAAAATCCCTATTAAGTTGCATTATACTGGTTTACATGTAAAAAACCCTATTAAGTTGCATTATACTGGTTTACATGTAAAGAACCCTATTAAGTTGCATTATACTGGTTTACATGGAAAAACCCCTATTAAGTTGCATTATACTGGTTTACATGTAAAAACCCCTATTAAGTTGCATTATACTGGTTTACATGTAAAAAACCCTATTAGGTTGCATTATACTGGTTTATACTGGTTTACATGGAAAAAAACCCTATTAGGTTCCATTATACTGGTTTATACTGGTTTACATGGAAAAAACCCTATTAGGTTCCATTATACTGGTTTATACTGGTTTACATGGAAAAAACCCTATTAGGTTCCATTATACTGGTTTACATGTAAAAAACCCTATTAGGTTGCATTATACTGGTTTATACTGGTTTACATGGAAAAACCCCTATTAGGTTCCATTATACTGGTTTACATGTAAAAAACCCTATTAGGTTCCATCATACTGGTTTATACTGGTTTACACGGAAAAAACCCTATTAGGTTCCATTATACTGGTTTACATGTAAAAACCCCTATTAGGTTCCATTATACTGGTTTATACTGGTTTACATGGAAAAACCCCTATTAGGTTGCATTATACTGGTTTATACTGGTTTACATGTAAAAAACCCTATTAGGTTCCATCATACTGGTTTACATGTAAAAATCCCTATTAAGTTGCATTATACTGGTTTATACTGGTTTACATGTAAAAAACCCTATTAAGTTGCATTATACTGGTTTATACTGGTTTACATGTAAAAAACCCTATTAGGTTCCATTATACTGGTTTACATGTAAAAATCCCTATTAGGTTGCATTATACTGGTTTATACTGGTTTACATGTAAAAAACCCTATTAGGTTGCATTATACTGGTTTATACTGGTTTACATGTAAAAAATCCCTATGAAGTTGCATTATACTGGTTTACATGTAAAAACCCCTATTAGGTTGCATTATACTGGTTTATACTGGTTTACATGTAAAAAACCCTATTAGGTTCCATTATACTGGTTTATACTGGTTTACATGGAAAAATCCCTATTAAATTGCATTATACTGGTTTACATGGAAAAAACCCTATTAGGTTGCATTATACTGGTTTATACTGGTTTACATGTAAAAAACCCTATTAGGTTCCATTATACTGGTTTATACTGGTTTACATGGAAAAAACCCTATTAGGTTCCATTATACTGGTTTATACTGGTTTACATGTAAAAAACCCTATTAGGTTGCATTATACTGGTTTATACTGGTTTACATGTAAAAACCCTATTAGGTTGCATTATACTGGTTTATACTGGTTTACATGGAAAAAACCCTATTAGGTTCCATTATACTGGTTTATACTGGTTTACATGGAAAATACCCTATTAGGTTCCATTATACTGGTTTACATGTAAAAAACCCTATTAGGTTCCATCATACTGGTTTATACTGGTTTACATGGAAAAACCCCTATTAGGTTGCATTATACTGGTTTATACTGGTTTACATGGAAAAAACCCTATTAGGTTCCATTATACTGGTTTACATGTAAAAAACCCTATTAGGTTGCATTATACTGGTTTATACTGGTTTACATGGAAAAAAACCCTATTAGGTTCCATTATACTGGTTTATACTGGTTTACATGGAAAAAACCCTATTAGGTTGCATTATTGCACTGAAGTCCTTGAAACTCCTGGAAACCTTGAAACTCCTGGAAAACTTGAAACTGCTGAAGGTCAATCTCCATGGCTCACGCCATGGAGATTGACTGTCCTTAAAACTGCTGAAGTCCATGAAACTCCTGAAAACCTTGAAACTGTTGAATCCTTGAAACTGTTGAAGTCCTTGAAACTGCTGAAGTCCTTGAAACTGCTGAAGTCCTTGAAACTGTTGAGTCCTTAAAACTGTTGAAGTCCTTGAAACTGTTGAAATCCTTGAAACTGTTGAAGTCCTTGAAACTGCTGAAGTCCTTGAAACTGCTGAGTCCTTGAAACTGCTGAAGTCCTTGAAACTGTTGAAGTCCTTGAAACTGCTGAAGTCCTTGAAACTGTTGAGTCCTTGAAACTGTTGAATCCTTGAAACTGCTGAAGTCCTTGAAACTGTTGAGTCCTTGAAACTGTTGAATCCTTGAAACTGTTGAATCCTTGAAACTGTTGAAATTGCATAAACTGTTGAAATGTATGAAAGACCTGGAGTCCTATTAAAATGCATGGGCCTATTAAAATGCATGGCAGAATTCTCAATGCAAATTAATTGCAGAATTCCCAAGCCCGTAGAAAAAAACTGGAAAACTGCAGAACTCTAATTTTTTCTGAAAACTCACAAGTTGTGGAAGCTGAACATGCACAAACTGCAGAAATTGCTAAAAATGTTGAAAAAAATGCTGAAAACTATGAATTTGTTGAAGCCCCATTATACGTCAATGGGAAAAATCGACCGATTTTTGTCCGATTGCGGAAAAATCGGAAATCGCTGAAGTCCCAAAAGTAATCGCAGAATTCTCTTGAACATGCTGAACGTTTTGATGTATAACTTGTTGAAATTGCTGAAACTGTGAAAGAGTTGAAAGCTGACAAAAAACTGGAAAAAGATATAAGTATAATAATAATAATAATAATAATAATAATAAAGAGCTTGAAAAACAATTATTGACTGCGGAAAGTTCCGCAGTCAATCAATAAAGAACATGAAAACCAATTATTGACTGCGGAAAGTTCCGCAGTCAATCAATAACTAGAAACTTGCAATGGCTGAAGCCATTGCGATTGACTGCGGAACAGATCTAATGTGGAATTTACCTGAAAAATCCTTGAAATCCTTGAAACTGTTAAAATACTTGAAACATCTTATAAACTCCTGAAGTATTTGAAGCTCCTGATATCCTTGAAACTGTTGAAACCTTGAAACTCCTAAAATCCTTGAAACTCCTAAATCCTTGAAACTCCTGAAATCCTTGAAACTCCTAAATCCTTGAAACTCCTAAATCCTTGAAACTCCTGAAATTCTTGAAACTCCTAAAATCCTTGAAACTGTTGAAACCTGGAAACGCCTGAAATCCTTGAAACTCCTAAATCCTTGAAACTGTTGAAACCTTGAAACTCCTAAATCCTTGAAACTGTTGAAACCTTGAAACTCCTAAATCCTTGAAACTTCGAAACTCCTGAAATCCTTGAAACTGTTGAAATTGCATCAACTCTTTACTTTGCATAAATCGCTGACAGACTTAACTGTACCAAAAGTCCTATTCAAATGGATATGGAAGCTTCCCCATACAAATGAATGTGTATCAATAGCATAGAAAAAAACTGTAGACAACAGACAAGTTGCAGAAACTGAACATTCACAAACTGCAGAAAATGTAGAAAAAGTATAACTTTATTAAACCATAAGTTTGCAGAAGCCCCATTGTAACATTTCCAGCCGATTGTGGAAAATCCGTAAATTTAAGAATTCCCAAAAGTATTAGAAAGAATCTTCCAAACATGTGGAATGTTTTAAAGTATAACTTGCGGATATCGCAGAAACTGTGAAACTTTACAAATAAGTAAATGTGGAAGAATCATGTATTTGTATTTAAGACAAGCAATGAAACCAAAAAGGCATAATAGAGCACATAACAGTACATGTATACATATTAGTATCTAGTAGTATTTTTTGATTCATAACAAAACACTAGTGTTTGAGGGTAGACCCTAACAAAAAAGAAAAAAAAAACACACACAAAAAACAGAGAAACCATATCAGATGATAGTCACATTATGAAAAAGTAATAAAAGTAAATAATAAGCAATTGACGTGTAAAAATGTAAACAAAACACTACATTCGTACTAATATAATATAACAGAGCCATATGCATTTGCACAAATAAGAATTTCATGAAAGTGTAGGTACACACAAACTAAAATAGATGAAATGTACACATGTCCTAAACTGAGCAATGCTATGAGCCCAAAGCATGAGATCGACTGAGTATCGGAACATCCTGAATGACCAGGTTATTCCATCATCAGGTTTCTTTTTCCCTGATGGCCCTGAGACATTATTTTTAAATGGATCAGCCACAGAGTCCAGATCCTTATTGAGAATCTTTGGGATGTTCTGGAGAAGCTCAATGGTCACACTCTCCCATCCTCAAATACAAGATCTTTGTGAAAAATGAATGCAGCACTGGATCATTTAACACTTAAGAAGCTGATCAAACAATGCCACAAACAATGGAGCTATAAATGAGTTCAACCAAATGTTACTGTTTCACCTTTTTTCTGTTCAGACAGTGTGAAATAAAGTTGGTACAAAATCCCCAGGGGGAGGGACTTTGTACCAACTGTCCACGACAATATTAAAGGCCCTATACCTGGCTCTTTTTATCCTCTCGTCTTGTTTTAGTTTTTACAGGTTCTTTTTGCCCTTTGAGAGTATGTTGTAAAAGTAGTAATCTGTGACAAAAATAGTTAATGTTCTGTAAAGCCAACCCAAAGAAACAGTATGTGACACAAAGGAGTACTTTTACCATATTGACTCTGAAAGACAGCCGTGATGGTAAAAATACACATTTTGTCACATTTTGACTAAAAACGATACAAAATAAGAATAGGGCCTTTAACAGTAGCGATTAACTGAACCAATCCAGAGTCAGCTACTGCAGTGGAACACTGTCTGCAAAGAAATATGAAATACACTGATTATGCACTTTAATTAGTTATTAAATGCTAGAAATGTAATTTCAAATTACAATATTCATAAAAATATTCTGTTGAATTTTAATTTGTAAATATCAGTATACTGTCATACTGCAGCTGGATGAGGATGAGGCAGGACTAATATCCCATTCAAATGCACAAGGAGGCTAAGGGACGACCCGGCCGCGGAAGAAAATGGATGGATGTAAAAAAAACTATTAGCGACAGTGAGTGTCACTATAAAACATGAAACTGCTGTATGTTATTAAAAGGAATGGGTATAAAATATTTTGGGGAGAGAAGTTAGCACCAGCTGACACCCACATACTAAAAAGTGACAAACGACATCAATGTGTCATAAACAGATATATATAGTATATACAGTTGATAATATACTCCTATAAGCAGCAACAGAAATAACATGCACATTTCTCTAAAAGGTCATAATTAATAGTTCTGTACAGATTGAGAATAGAGATCTAGTTGACCTCTGAACCCCGCCTTAACCGAGTGCATTTTCACTTCAGCGTTTTTGTAACTTTAATGTAGCTATTTAAAATTAAATACGACAAAGTGGATAACAATGTCAACATGAATAAAGAAAAAGAATTTGATGGCACATCATATTTCTCTCACACACAAATGTACGCCCTTATTGCAAAGGTGAACTTTCCACTTGGTAAAAGAAGTTGTTTTGATATCTTGTGCTGTTAAAGTCCTGTTGTGACTGTGAAGTGGAGGCCATTAAACTTGAAGTCTCCTCTTTATGGTTCTCCACATTGATGACATCACAGTGTGAAATGTCAGTAAAGTTAACCTTGTCAGCGGCTCTGTGGCCGTTTTTGTGGCTACTGTCGACACACAGACTTCTGACAGCAGTTTCACAAACCTTGGTTCCAGCATTTCAAGGCCCAGTTTCACCTGTGTGGCATAACCACATGTTCACGGTGTTCATGGGACGGCTCCAGAATCCACCTCTTGCTGACAGAAATGCAGCTTTAAGACAAAGTTACTGCGACCGGGCCAGCTCCGGGACATAGAGGAGCGGATCGACTCTTGTCTCTGGTTGGTTTGGGAGACAACAAGCCTTCTGAGCTGAAAACAATCTTCCTGGAGTTTCTGCTGATACAGTGACTCTGTAAAAGAATGTACATTTGCATTGGCTCTATAAAACCTCACATGTAGCATAGAAAATAAATAAATACAATGATTATGAAATAAAGCTGTTTACCTTATTCACTGCTGTCAATCTGACCATCTGTGCTCAGCTTCATGGTGCATCACATATGAACTTCTTCTAAACAAATATATGAATGTATTTAGTGACTTCAGAGAAATGATAACTAATGTGAATGTTGATCTACCTTTTCCTGCTGGTAATAATGATCATGAACAGCTGTTTAGGGCCGTTGTAGACACTCGAGACAGCATTCACTTCCACACAGCGACTCATTCACAGGGTTCACATGTGTTTCCTCTTTCAGTAAAGCAAGCTAACAAAGAGCTACCAGCAGAAAGAGAACAGGTCAAATATATCAAGACAACAATACATCATTGAGAAAATAAATCAGTCAAGCTACCTTGCTCGCTGTGGATAGCATCACGTTTGATAGCAGTATTGCCTTTACCAGTGGCGGAGCAGAATTAGCTTCTTCAGCAGGTGAAGCATTGGAGCAGATGGAGCAGGTGGAAGGATGGAGCATGCACAGCATCTGGAACAGTCCAGGGTTCATCCTCTGGTTTCCCCTTTCAGTCATACAAGCAAACCAAGCAGCTACCTACAGGAAGGATACAATATTAGCTACTTCATAAATACATAGTCACTGTAATTACAAAGCTACCTTCTCATGCTCTCTGTGAAGTTGTTGATGGTCACCATCAGGTTCGGTAGCAGTATCTGGAGATGGTGTAGATGGCGCTGTTGAGCAGGTGGAGCTGGTAAACAGGTGGAGTTATGGAAGTGGAGCTGGTAAACAGGTGGAGCTGGTAAACAGGTGAAGTTGTGGAGGAGATGGCTGTGGTTGGAGAGTCCATGATGTAGGGGATTCTTAGAGTTTTTTGAATGTCAATATTAATTTATATAGCGCCTTAACAACATCCAAAAGGTGCACAAGGTGCTTTACAGAGAATGAAAATCAAAACAACACAGACTAAGAGAAGACAGGTGGCAGGATTAGGTGTCAAATGCCTGTCTGAATGTTAATAACATAAATAAATTAATAAAAATCCTCGTAAAAAAACAAAACAGGAAAAACATAAATTTTCTTTGCCATGTCACACAAAGTGACATCAGTGGTGTGGGTGTCAGCTGGTGCACAACAAGTTAAAATAAATCAAAATGAGTGTCCGGTGTGGGACACTTTGGCCTCTGCATGCATCAGCCCATAGGCCTGTTTCACACAGTACTGCGTTAGTCATAGACACTTAAATCTTGGCAAGGACACTCTTGAAAAAGAGATTTTTAATCTCATTGAGTTTTTATGACAAAGAAAATTAAAAATTAAATAACTTGAAGCTTAAATCATATATTCATACAATTAGGTTTAAAGGCTGGATATTTACTAATGTAAAAGTCTACAGTTTACTGCTGCAGTGGGACAGTGTCTACTAATATAAAATACAATTGATTAGGCACTATAATTACAATAATTACTGAACATTATACATTATAACAGTAATTTTATTAAATGGTATGATTATAATTTGGAAAAATATAAACTTAGTTTGTTAATAAAAAAGAAGGACACTGTCACACTGCAGATGGGTGAGGATGAGGCGTCCTGTGTGAAACAGGCCTAACCTCATCCCACCCAGATGCATGCAGAGGCCAAAGGACTTTCCCATATGTTTTTAAAAAGCCCCTACATGCATGCCCCTAATGCCTGCAGGGGCTTAAAAACATATGGGAAAATTATCACTAATAATTAAATAATTTTAATTACTAGTGATAATGATAGCTTCAGAAGGTAAAAATAAGTAAATGGGTGCAGATGAGGCATCCTGTGTAAACAGGTCAGGCCTCATCCCACCCAGATACAGGGGCCAATGGACTTTCCCATATGTTTTTTTAAAGCCCCTGCATGCATGCCCCCAATGCATGCAGGGGCTTAAAAACATAATGGGAAAATTACCATTACATATGATTCATACTGAGACTACATGTGTCAGTATGAACCATATGGACGAATGTCAATCAATAGAAATGATGTAAACCAGTGTCTCATTACAAACTATATGAACTTGTTTCTTCGTATTAACTATATGAACTTGTTTCTTCGTATTAACTATATGAACTTGTTTCTTCGTATTAACTATATGAACTTGTTTCTTCGTATTAACTATATGAACTTGTTTCTTCGTATTAACTATATGAACTTGTTTCTTCGTATTAACTATATGAACTTGTTTCTTCGTATTAACTATATGAACTTGTTTCTTCGTATTAACTATATGAACCTGTTTCTCAGAATTAACAATATGAACCTGTTTCTCAGTATTAACAATATGAACCTGTTTCTCAGAATTAACAATATGAACCTGTTTCTCAGTATCAACAATATGAACCTGTTTCTCAGTATTAACAATATGAACCTGTTTCTCAGTATCAACAATATGAACTTGTTTCTCAGTATCAACAATATGAACCTGTTTCTCAGTATTAACAATATGAACCTGTTTCTCAGAATTAACAATATGAACCTGTTTCTCAGTATCAACTATAACCAGAACCTGTGAGTCATTAAAAACAATCAAATCTATATACAAAGATATATTACTATAAACTGAACATCAATAACACCTGGAAACCATTTCTTGCATGGAACACAAGCTGCCCTCTGCATACAATAACCCTTAGACCAGTTTCACACAGTTTTACATGATTACAATACTCAAATACACTGTACAAAAGCACATGATTGGTAACAGTTAATATGAAGACATTTATTCCAGTACCAAATTCAAAGAAAGTTAAAGAACATGATTGTATTAGTATATTCAGAATATGAAACTATTTCTTACCTCTATTTAACCAGGATAACATTTATTGAGATTAAAAATCCATTAATGATTATTTCATATGTAAATGAAAAGACACACGATGTCAAATTGCAGATGAGATATCCTGTGTGAAACTGGCCTAATCCCAATCCCGCCCAATTGAATGCAGAGGTCTACAGCTGCAGTGTGGACCCCTACAGACATGACCCTCCCACACACCACCTGCAGATGTCTGTAGGGGTCCACCAGCTGTGGACCTGTGTCCATGCATAGTCTATAAACCTGTAAATATATATATATATATATATATATATTACTGCAGTGCTCCTTTAAATATTTATATATTTCTGAACCTCCTCCTGAAATACAGACATTTTGTGAACAAAATATGAAAATATATTAGGTAGCATTAAAAACATCATGATCATTTATGGAATGGAAATAACACAGAACACAGGGCTATGATAGCTATAGTAAGTGCGCAACACACCTGAATGGGTACACAGCTGTGGTCGTGAGATGTAAATGGCATCCAGGAGGGTATGTCTGTCCGTGGTAGCAGCAGTGATCAGTTGTCCATATCCTCTTGACTCAAACATCTCCATGATTGGCTTTGTTCCATAGAAAAGAAGATTCTCATTAAAATCACCACAGACTATGATTGGCTGAATGTCCAACATCTCGAGGCTCTCCAAAAGGGCTGTGAGGTTTTTCAGGAAAGCACTGACAGTGTAGGTGGGCGGCCTGTAAACAGTCACAATCAATGCACAGAACGGAGCTTCAACCTGCACAACCACAAACTCCAGATCAGTAACATTATGCACATAACGAACTTCATGAGCAACAATGTGATTCTTTACATAAATCGCTACTCCACCGCCCTCTTTGTTGGCCATGTCACTGGTTTGCGTATATGAAACATGTCTGCTGCGTTCATACATTGTATAGCCGTGTAGATGAAGAGCAGGGGCAACGAAGCACTGCAGTCTGGTCTCTGTGAAACATAAAACATCTGAAAGACACAGCTCATGATGACTCTGGATGTCTTGTATATGAGAGGGTAAGCCTTGAGTGTTGTGATGGATTACTGAGAATGTGGTGTCTCTGTCCAGTGTTTGTGACACATGGTAAAACGGCATGATGTGATCCAAGTTTGCTGTCTGCATGTTATTTAGAGCCTCTGTAACATGTGGATTAGCCCAAAGTTTGGACTCATCCAAGTGAATAATGCGTAAACCACTGAGAGAAGTGACTCTGCTCAGAGCGACATAGCCCATTCCAGATTGAAATATTCGACTCAAAGATACCACAGCTGATGATGTCGTCAAACCTTGGACCTTGTGTATTGTACAAGCATAAGCCAACTTAATGGGGAACTGTCTGCGCACACAGCTATTCTTTTCAGTCTCTTCACACCTCTCCACATACACCAAACCCGATTTGCTGCTTGAGCTTTTCTTATCGAGATCAAGTCCTAACTTCTCAACATGTGTTGGATTCGTAGAGGAATAAACAAATGTGGCTAGTTTAGCAAAAGCTCCATTCACCAGACCCTCAGAGAGATTAATGTTTCTGGTCAACATAACAGGGGCACCGACTGCAAGCTCCAGTTTGGCATCTAATCCACTAAAATCTCCTTTAAAAGGTTTGGACTGTAGCTCCATTCTGCCAGTTTGAGCCTCCTTCTTGTAATCGTCTGCTTTCACAGTGATGACATCATCGTGCAACTGAGCCAAAGTCTGAGAGTTGTGTGCCTTAACAAATCTTTTCGTAGCAAAAAGGTGCAACACATTATTAGGACAATCTTCAGGTTCAGTGACAGCCTGTGAGAGTAATGCTCTGTCAGCCTCTGATAACTCTTGTGCTTTTTCTTTCACTCTGATGCGATTCAACATCTCAGCAAACGCGACATCGTCTTTCTGTCTCATGATCTCAGTGAGAGTTACCATCTTAAAATTGTCGTTCCACAACCTGAGATTTGCATATATGCACAGAGGATGTCCTCTAACGGGTGGTATCTGATAAAAATCACCAACTGCAAGAACTGAGATTCCTCCAAATGGTTTTCTACTGCCTTTGATCTGCTTGAGTCGATGATCCACACATTCAAAGATTTCTAAAGACACCATGGATATTTCATCAATGATTAGAATCTCAACATCCATAAGCTCAGCTCGCATTTCATCCAACTTGTTCCCAAGTCCTTCTTTTCCCTTTTTTTCGATGTCTCTGGGTAGTTTAAACAGTGTATGAAGAGTTGTGCCACAAATATTGAACGCTGCAGTTCCAGTGAATGATGCCAGCAGGACAGTTGGCCTTGATGGGTCTGACTCAAACGCATGTCTTTCAACTTTGCTCAGTATTTCTGAAGCCTCAGCATGGATGCTTTTGATAAGATGAGATTTTCCAGTTCCAGCTCCACCATTTATGTACAAAAAGAACGGTTCTGGATTTTGTTTCTCTACTCGTTCAATGCACCAGTCTCTTACAGAATAAAACACAGATGCCTGCATCTGATTGAGACTCTGATACAACTGCTGTCTGTATGCAGGATCCAGTTTTGGAGGTTCCATTATGAATGTGGCATGTTTGACGTTTGACTGACGCATAAGATCTGGGTCATTCTCTTGGACATCATCATCATCATCATCTCTGTCTTGCCTCTCCGCTAAACATTCAAGTCTCTCTCTTTCAGATTCAGGAGCAAGGTTGCACCATGCATCAACCATTTCACCATTCTTTTCCAGATCTGCTACAGCATCATCTACAGCTCGACCACATTTCTCATACTTTTGCAAGTTTTCATCCACGATCTCTTTCACAGCAACAGCTTCATCTGCGTAGGGTAACCTCACACAACCGCCTTCATAGAATGATTTGAAAGTTGGAAATCCTGGAGGTTTTAGCTGAAATTCTCCACGGTGGGGTAAATATGCGGTCAAGAGAGTGCGATAAAACTCTTCAGGGTTCTTTAATGGTGACCAGCGCTTGTATCTGAATATATGATTTTTTCTCAGCTTCTTCACATATCCCAAACCGTTGAGCAGTGGTTTCACATTTTTGCCGTTTATATTCCTGCCATAAACAAATCTGTACTCGGACATAAAGTCACCGAAGCTCATCTCTTCAAACTCTTGCGTTTCAGGTCGTGCTCTATATTTCTCCAAAGGATTTGTCATCCAGATGTCATCATCATCACACTCCTCCAGTTGTGCCATGGGTCTGCTCATTTTAACACTTGTGTCTGTTGGCATGAAAACCACTTGTCGAGTGCACCCTTTTAAACGTAATCCACAAGCTCTGGCCACACATTCCTGAGCGCTCACTTCTCTGCTTTTGGAATAAGCCTGCATAACCTCCTTCATCTCATCACGTTCATTCAGTTTTTCTTTGCCTATATTCTTCACAACAGAATTCAAATGTTCACTGAGTCCAGCCTCTGACTTTGAAATATAGCCACAGATGTACTGTATACAGGGATACACTCCGGTAACTGGTTGTATGTCCATGTTTGCTCTCCATGCTTTCAATAGTTGGATATTGTGATTGTTTACCCAAGCATCTTTCGGCTCACGCTTGTACAAAACCTTCGGGGACTTGGTCATGCCATGCAAACATTGTTCATATTCCTCCATATTCATTTCACATTGGCTCAAAACCTCCTCTGTTTTCTGACAAGTGCTTTCTGGTTTATGGAGTAAGGTCTTGAATGACTTGAGCTTTTTCATGGATTTTTTTGACACTTTTTCACAATTTTCAGGTCTTGTGACCATGGTCTCTTCGACTGGACACTGTGGAAAACCAAACCTGCAGCCTTTATTTGTGGTGATATGACATGTTCTCGTGTGATTTTTGCTGTGCATTTGAACTTCACACACCAGTTTGTACAGTTCAGGATCTTTGTCTGGATCGGGAAGTTTAGCTGAAATATATTTGTCAACAATCTCACAGAATTTCTGCTCATCCTCGATATCAATTTCGTCAGACGTCCACACTAGTCCGTGCACATGAGGACTTCCGCGGGCTTGAAACTCGATTCTGTAAAAGTAATCCTTCACTTTACCGAGTGGTTGGGCAGGGGAGTTGATCAAGTATTTGAATAAACCCTCTACACGCTTGTCAAACATTCTCATTGTTGTTACTACGTTACTCCTGAGAATTTCAGTCTTTGTTTCCCAGTCTAGGTCCTCAAATTTGACAGTTTCACCTTGTTGTGCTTTTATTGCTTCAACAAACTCAGGCCAGTGGCTTAGCTCAGCTGCTGAGAAGGACACAAAGTATGTGGGCTTATCGATTGTTCGAACGATTGCATACAAGTCCAGCTTAGTTTTATGATGGTAAGGCGGAGTTCCTCTGAGTGTTATCATAAATCTTAAAACATCCCTGTGGCTGATGAGTCTTTCCACCTCCTTCTGGTCTCTCAACATTGCGGCGGTTATTTTGTGTCCAGCTCTTGTGAATGGTTTGGCTTTGCGTAGCTGTATGCTCATATTTGACCGTGCCATATATATTTCAATCACATATTGAGCCATGAATAAGTACTCAGTTTCACTGGCAAATCTGTTATCAACATGAAACAGCCTGGATTTGAAATACCTGCTGGGAGTCAGTTTAATAGGTCTCTTTGCATCAAACGTGTTCACACCGGTTGGAAACTGTACTGGAAAGGCTTTGGATTCAAGATTTGGTATTTTGAAGAAACCAACTGGGCTGTTCTTCTCGGCAGGTGCAATGCAGTATGCAGAGTCATTGTGACACAAAACCTCGTCTGAAATGTCAAGCGGCTGAAGACATGATTCAAAAGCAACTCCACCACATGGCGTATCAGCTTCATCATCTCCCTGCTGTGTTTCATTTTCATCATTGTCATTGTTATTTGACTCTCTGTCCATTTCATGGTTATCGTGTTCACTGTCCATCTCATTCATGTGATCATGTGACTGTGTTTCCATCACATTGTCATCCACTTCACTGTAACTCTCAACAGGATTGTTTGATTCATTTTCCACCTCATGACTTGGCTCAGCTTCCATCCCATCATCTAAATCACTGTTCATCTCAACGTGATTATCTGATTCAATCTCCATTTCATGGTCAACACCATCATTTGATGCAGTTTTCTCATCACACAGTGCATCTTTCTCAAAAGCATCAATCTCCATTAAATCAGCGTCATTAAAATCACCGTCTCTCATGTCATCACTGTCACTGTCACTGTCCGGTTGGAGTGTGGGGTCACATAATTGTTGATCATGATTGATTTTAATATCCTGGTAACATGGACTCATCTCCTTCAGTACCTCCAAAGCTCTGACGACTCGTGGCCAGTTTACAGTCTGCATAATGTAATGTCCTTTATAAGACTGCTTTCTCTTTATTTTGATCCGTATGGTCTGAGACTGTCCTATAACTCGGGGCAAAGTCTGTACAACATCCTCAACATCAGAAGCCACTAACACCACGTTTCCTTTTATCGCTCTTTGTTTCCCTTTAGGGAGAATCACCACTCTTTGAAATGAAATGACTTTTTTCACCATGTGTCTTTCTGCTGTGTTTAAAACAGACAACTCAGGGGGAATATCCACTAGTTCCAGGTTATTCACTACAGCGAGAGCAGGCATGGATCCTCTCTTTAGGTATAAATGACAAGTGTGACAAATCCACTCAGATTTCCTCTCCTCAGGTACATTACATGATTGTTTAAGGCACTCATTGTCACAAATGTGAACATATCGACCTGTTAAACACCTTTCAACCACGTGAGGATTTATTTTGTAAAGTGACCTCTTGCAGCGCTTGACTTGGTTTTCAAATGATGCTTTGAAACAGACCGTGCAAACGTATGTGGGATAGCTTTTACAATGAGCTCTGAAAGCATTTAAAGACTTGGCCCAGAGTCGATCTTCCTTTGTTTCCTTTTTCTCACTCTGTGTTACTTTACACGATTCAATACGCTGTCTGTTCATCTCTCTGTATTTCCTCTTTATGTTAGTTGCACACCTCATTTTGCCAAGTATGTTTGATTCATAATTGTCTTCATACTTCAAGCGCATCATTTCCCTCATAACAGACTTGTGTCTCTGTCTGAAAGCTTCATTCTCTGCATATCGATGTCTTATATATGCTTTTTGTTTCTGTTTAATTAGAGGACTCATTTTGTATTTATTACAGATGTAATTCTTTTGTCTACGTTTGAAGTTTTCATCATCTCGATATTTATTCTGAATGTATTTCCTTTGTCTTATTTTGAAGTTTTCATCATCTCGATATTTATTTTGAAAGTACTGCCTTTTTCTTATTTTAAAGTCTGCATCCTGTTTACATCTTTTCTGAATGTATTTCCTTTGTCTTTGTTTGATACTTGGATCAGTTGAGTACTTTAGTTTACTGTAATTCCTCACTTTCTCTCTGAAAGCTGCGTCACTATGGTAACGTTTAAGAGTGTTTTCAACCTTTTGTTTGTATTTTTCTTTTGCTTCCTCACTTGCAGATTCTGTTTTTTTTTGTTGCATTAATTTCTTCATATATTTTCTTCGTAGATGTTTTGGTATTTTACTCACATCTCTGTCACTAACAGTTACAACACTTGCTCGTTCTGTTTTAGAAACACATGGGCCAGTAGTTTCATCAGTATTAAAACCAATGTGTGGTTTCTGTGGTTCAGTAGAGTCTTTGAAAACAGGCTGATCTTGGACAGGAACATTTGATTCAACATTTGTAACATGTGACTGGGTTTCATCAGCTGTAGAGGAGCTGGCCTCACACACAGTCAGGTCTACATGAGCAATGTTTTCATTATCTGCTGGTTTGCATGATGACATAGACTTACTGCAGCTGGCAGCTGGTTGTGATTCAGATGTATCTTGTGAAGGATCTGGCACATGTTTGATCATGGAAACAGGTTGTGCTGGAGGAGCAGTTTTTATCAAAGGTGTCAAAGGTTCACTCGAGAAAATGACAGGAACAAGATCATATTGCTGTCCACCTTTTGTTTTTATTTTGTTGTGAAAGTCCATAATTCTGTCAATCATTTTGTTCAGTTGTCTAAACTTAATCATCACTGCCTTTTTACCATGAGGAAATGCCTTGGAATCGCGGGAGTGGGGATCGAACAGACCGAAGTGATCACTGTTATCTCTGAACACAGCTATTGTTAAGCTGGACATGATCAATAATGCATACTGGTGTTCATTACGTAGACAGTTCAGTCTTTCTTTGAGCGCAGGGTAAGCAGGATTTCGAACATGTTTGAAATATCCACACAATGGTGTGTACATGTGGAGCTGATGCGTGTGTGTTTTTCCCTGCACCATTTCTTGATCTACATCTTCAGCTGCCAAGAAACCGTTACGCCTTTGATCAGGTAATCTGTTATTGATTTTGTGATACAGTTGATCTCCTCGGTCCAAAATTAAATCCAAATCTCCACTGGTCAGGTTTTCATTTTCATGAAGAAAAGCGAGAAACGCAGCAGAATTAGCAGTACACTGTCTGTTTGGTAATCTGTATCTCCGATTGTTCTGAGAATGAGACGCTTGGACATACACCTCCTCTGGAAAATGTCTCTGTGTTTGATTCATTGTGCAGGACCTGGGCTCAGTCACATTAGATGATACTCCAGCATTCACTTTGACATTAACTGGTGCTTTACATGAGGACAGAGACTTACTGCAGCTGGCACTCGGTTCTGGTTCAGAACTATTTTGTGAAGGATTTGACGTACGTTTGATGATGGGAACAGGTTGCACTGGAGGAGCAGTTTTTATTAAAGGTTCACTCCGGAAAATGAATTGGACGAGCTCATACTGACAACTGCCTTCTGTTCCAATATGGTTGTGAATGGCTACAATTCTGTCAATCATTTTGTTCAATTGTCTGAATTTGATCATGACTGCAGTGCCTTTATTGTTACCGCGACAGAAGCCTTTTTTATCTCGTGAGTGACAGTCGAACAAACCGTACCTTCCACTGTTATCTCTGAAGACTGCTATTGTTAAACCATGCATTATCAACAGCGCATACTGTACTTCACCACGTAGACAGTTCAGGCTTTCTTTGAGCGCAGGGCAAGCTGGATCTGTAACATCTTTGAAACATCCACTCACTGACGTCCTCATGATGAGTTCATGTGTGTGTGTCTTTCCTTGCACATACTCTCTATCTACATCATCAGCTGCCATGCAACTGAATTTACCTTTTAATTTGTACTTGTTTGTTTGATAGACTGCGTCGCCTCTGTCCAAAATCAAATTCAAATCACTTGTGGTCAGGTTTTCATTTTCATGAAGAAAAGCGAGGAAAACAGCAGAATTTGCAGTACATTGTGTGTTTGGTGAGCTGTATTTTTGATTGTTCTGAGAATAAGACGCTTGGACTGACTTTTCCTCTGGAAACTGTTGCTGTGTTTGATTCATTGTGTCAGACCTGGGCTCAGTCACATTAGAGGATACTCCAGCATTTACTTTGACAATAGTAGGTTGGTTTACCTTTATCTCAACTATATGTTTGTCTGGTGACAAAGCTTTACTGCAACATTGATCTGGCTGTGTTTTATGAGCACTGTTTGTTGAGACTAGAGACTCTGAAGGTGCAACATGAGGTTGATCTAGTTTAGACTGTAAACTAACAGTAGCCTGTACTGGCAAGTTAGCATCACCTTTACTTATCTTTACATCAGCTGTCACTGTACGTGGAGCAGGTTCCTGGTTCACAGCAGTTTGCATCACCTTTGTTTGACATGGAACAGCCGACTGTAATGGAACTGCACTGGACTCGTCTGCCATCGTTACCTTCATCTTGGCTGTAGGTTCACCATCTTTAGCAGATTTCCATCTCTCCGACGCAGAAAGCGAGCGCTTGGACTTTCGTGGCATTTTTATTTACACAATATGCACTTATCGATTAGAAATACCTAGCAGTTAGATACCTTTGTAGATTTAGTATTTATAAAAGAACACACTTTGTAATAACAAAAAAAGATGGTTTATTTCAAACTTCTGAAAAATATGCCCCTTAATATGTGCAATTCGTTTACCCAAAAGATCTAATATTTCTGTTATGTTGCCTTTGTTTTCTGAACTTTAGCCTGTGCTTTAAATCACACCTACAGAAATGTTAATCGACCAAAGCTATACTTTTACCAATCACACTTACAAAAAGGTTGTCCTGTGAATTGACCACTTATATTGTCAAATAGGCTACAACAAAAACTTGAAACAATCTAGTTTAAGGCCTTCAAAATTAATATCTCATTTACAATTTCTAGCAAGATTGCCCTCTTCTACAGAACCTAGAAACTTTTTATGGACAAAAGTATTTCATAAAGATGGAACAGTTCAATACTACCTTTCTACAACCAATTTACTCTCGTCCAAATGAATCTATAATATCTAGATTAAACAGGGCAAAACAAAAGTACAATTCGTTTATTAAAATACCAAACAGATGCCAATTTGCAAAATGGATAGGTTACTGTACAGAAATGAAGCAATAAAGTATCTGGAAAAATGTCAAAGCTCAATAACTATCTTTTTTTTCCAATACTGATTTTAATCAAATGGGACAAGTTTAATATTGTATGCAAACTTTTTTTTATGAAAGATTTATAGCCTATAAATATCTGCAAACAATTCTTTCACTGAGGCAGTAGCCAAGTACACAGCTACTTGGACTCACTTTACTCAGGACAAAAAACAATGTATCTTTTATGTCTAATTTGACAAATAACTGTTTTATGACACCAATTAATCCTTTTGCTTTATTTGACACTCGATTAATGTGATATGTGCTTCTTGCTCCTCTGTGGTCGTCAGTCAGCACTCAAATCAGAAAACACTTCAATACTTCCTTTTCACCAACTCAGCTGCAGGTAGAAGTCACCAGACTCTGGAAAGAATAGACTTGGATAGAAGACAAATGCCTTTTTGATCTTTGAAAAATTGGCTCCAAAAAAGATTAAATGTATAAATATGCCAAGTGTGTTTCAAAATCTAGAAATGTAGAAAGAGTGTGAGCAAAACGTTTAAATAACTTGAAGTGTATTGGTGCTCAATGTAGTTACAATTAAACTTGAGTTAAATGTAATGTAATCAAAAGCTTTCTCAAAATGTGAATGGCTCTTCAAAAACAGAGAGAATGGCTCTTCAAAAACAGAGAATGACTCTTCAAAAACAGAGAATGACTCTTCAAAAACAGAGAATGACTCTTCAAAAACAGAGAATGACTCTTCAAAAACAGAGAATGACTCTTCAAAAACAGAGAATGACTCTTCAAAAACAGAGAATGACTCTTCAAAAACAGAGAATGACTCTTCAAAAACTGAGAATGACTCTTCAAAAACTGAGAAAATGACTTCAAAAACTGAGAAAATGACTTCAAAAACTGAGAAAATGCTCTTCAAAAACTGAGAAAAATGCTCTTCAAAAACTGAGAAAAATGCTCTTCAAAAACTGAGATTGTTCAAACCATGAAACTTTTTCAAACCATGAAACTTTCAACTTTCAACTTTGTACTTTCAACTTTCAACTTGGTAGAACGTAGAATAATAGCAGAGAGGGGGGGGGGAGTGGTGGACAGCAAGACTGATTCCTAGATTAGAGTTGGCTCGGAGTGGAGAGAGGAGAAAAGGAACAGTGGTGAAGTTAACCTAAGTTTTGTACAGTGTAGAAGATAGTAAGTTAACAGTAGGAGGGGACAGCATAAAGACCCTGGGGTAGCTTGAATGTCTACGACCCAGGACAGCCGAGGACCTCAGGCACCAGGTGTACACCAGGTCTGCAACTAGGACACAAAGAAAACACAACAGGTTTAGTGCCAAGATAGACATGTTAAGGAAATAAAAACATAAATAAATATTTGATACATTTCTACAAACTGATCAAAACTTTACCTGAGGGAGCAGGATGAGTCCACAGGCTCAGCTGTGGAGGAAAGAGAAAATGTGTCAGCATAATTATGAACTTCAGTCTAATTTCAGTCCTCAAATTGTCTCTTTACATCCTGCCCTAGTGCCCTTAATTTACCACAGTGCTTTGCATCTTTTGTTACTCGTTTATATATATGTAAAAAAAACAGCATATGCAAATAGGTTTAGGCCATTGTCTGTTATACTTTCTGTAAATGCAGTTCTCTTGTGAGCCTGAGGAAAATAAAACTCACGGTACAAGCAGCCACTGTTTCATAAAAATAATGAATGCACTCATAACTGTGCAATAGATACAACTAATTGTAAAAAACAAACAATATCAGTATCAAGCAGACATGGAATCACCTGCTGAACCCATACATAATACTGCAGGTATCAAGAGATAGTATTTCACAATCAGCATTTTAAATCCCTACTACTTTACTGACAGTGACATTGTAGGATAGATTATCTCAGCAGCACAATCTTAAAATGTTGTGCAGCCGAATACTGTGACATTGAAAAACACTAACATATGTAGCCTGTAAAGTGATAAGAAATATTTTAATTTACCATGACTTTTTTTCATAATTTAAAAACTGTCCCTGAAAGAAGACAACTATAATAGCCCACAGCTTTAAGTGAACGTCTAATCCAAGTTCACTTGCATAATAATGCGACTTCTGGCATAACGACTAATAAAAAGGACAATCAATGCTTTTCTTAGTGTTGAAATATGATTTTGGCTCTAACTCTCAAGGTGACCTGCACCTAAGGCCTATAGTAGGGATGCATTATTAACCTATATTGCATCAATATTGATACTTGACTGCAAAAGGCAGATTTTTTTTTTAAGCCTTACTTTTGTCCCACAACTATTCCAATATGCTTCATTTGCCTCGCAACTATTCCTCAACTCCCCCACTGCCTTACTTAAGATTAAGCTCTTAATCCCTGCCTAAACTAAGTGCATTTTCTCCAGTTCAGCTTTCCCCAAAACTACATTGTTACTTTTTTGTAACACTTTATTTTACACTACCTTGATACATTGTACCTAAATTAAATGTAGTACAATGTAATTTCCTCTAACAATCTGTAATAACTTGTACCTATGTAGTACATACACAATGGAATAATGTGTGTTAGTACTTTGGAGTTACATAATGTAATGGGACACAAGACCCTTAGGGTTAGGGCTCAAGTTATGTCTCATTACATTACACATCTACAAACTGTATCTAACCCATAGGTACAAGTTGTTACACAGCCCATTACTACATTTAGTTAGGTAATGCGTTGTCACATTTGTCGTAACTTGTGGCTTTTTGTTGCATTTTCACCACTTTATGGTCACTTTTATGTCACATCTTTGTCACTTTTAGATTTGGGTAAAGCCAAACTGGAGAAAATGTGCTTGGTTCAGGCGGGGGTTAAGAGGCTATCTTACAATAGCAGCCTACAATAATTTGTCATTTATCATTCAGCTAATAATGTTAACCCACACATGACCCAACACATTTTCTCCAGTTTGGCTTTAACCAAAATCTAAAAAAGAAATATTAAAATAAAAACTGGCAAAAGAACACAAAAAAGTGGAAAAAAGCCACAAAAAAAAAGGGATAAAAAAAACAAAAGCAATAAAAACACTTCCAAAAATGTGACGAAGACGCAGCCAAAAGGACAAATTTGCGGAAAAAGCACCACCACAACCAAAAAAAGCGACAAAACCACAAGAGTGATGAATAAACAAAACCAGCAAGAAAGCCATGAAACGTGCGACAAAAATGAAAACACAGAAAAGTGACACGGTCAGTTTTGTTGGTCTTAGCTTTCAAATGAGGCGTTACACTGGCCTATAGGTTGTAAGCTCCAGTCGAAGTTTAGATTTTGGTAAAGCTTAACTGGAGAAAATGTTAACCCATACTCATTTACTTACTTCAACCTACGAAGTGCCAACTGTGCAACTTGATCCAGAACAGGTAACAGTTAACCGGGCCTGGAAAAGAGAAAAAACATGAACTGTGTATCACAACCAGTAGCCTTTAATCAGCCATAGTTTTCCATAAATCAGCATTACGACGCTTCTTTAAAGTAGACATGTCATGCATATCTTCTTTCAACTCGGCCCCTGCAGCTCTCAGATACAGACTATGGACCTCAGCCTGATGCTGCAGAGAGAAAACACTGACCAACATAAGCAGCTCTCACCTCGGCAAGAGCAAGAGAGAGGGGAGAGAACTAAAGTTTAGAACAGGGGTCCTGAATTTAATTTCACTGAGATCGCCCCAAAAAATAGAATCAACCAAAGGTCTGGAACACAACTTTACAGGAATAATAATTCCTGTGCTTTAAAAACAATGCAACAATTCATTAGTGTTTTGTTTTTACTGTAAAAATACATTTTGGTATAGGCTACACAATGTGCCAGTGCTGTGTTTCTCAGCTCAACAATGAGTCCTGTTTAGTCCAAGTTTAATCCTGCTCGCTGTTTTGTTTTGATCGAGAAACAGCTGCCAGACATGCAAACACATACATAGTAAGGTGACAGTTCACGGGGCCGCGGCGGAACATGCGGTTTGCAGTAATTTAATAGAACACGTAGATTCTATGATTAATAAATAAAAACAATGAATGACAACTATATTGATTGATCAAAGTGTGCAGAGAGAGCAGTGTTTCCCACAGATTTTAAGGAGACTGCGGTGGGAGAGACCACCCCAATTGGGGTAGATGCGTTTTCCTGCATTCTGGTGCATTTTAATGGATTCATCCAGGTTTGGTCCTGCTCGATGCTCTTTTGTTTTAAACGATCGAGAAACAGCCGCGCTATTTTTTGTGATAATACTTAAACAGTGAGACATTGTTCGAGATCGAGACTGCGGCGGATAAAAATAGATTATGGCCGGGCGCCACAAACTAATGTATTAGTGGGAAATCCTGGAGTAAAGGATTTGTACATAATGTGAAATACCAAATCAGGTTCTGTACATCAGAAGAGAGTCTTCTATTCAATTATATGTTTTAAAGGATACAAATATTACATTTTCGATGATTAAATATAGATTTTAAACTTTTACTGACTATAGGAATATCATCATTATTGGTTTATTTGACATGGACATACCTGTATTGGATAAACCAGATGGATTGCTTTTTGTTATAGCAAAACTTAATTTGCAAACACTTGTCCATAGGAGGCATATAGCCTACACTGCAGAGCATGCCACCTTATACCATACAAAATGGTATCAGTTTTTTTGTGTGGCTACAGTAGCTACTAAAAGCTTACAAATGGTTTGGCATATTTGAATAGTTGCAAGTCTCTTTGGACAGGTTCGGCTTTAAAAGGCTCGTCAACGTTAACATCTCTTAACAGAAACCACGTCAGAACTCCTATCTGTGAGCCCCCAATGACCACACGGTCCACATGGAGAGGTCAGCCCTCTCCCTCTGACCACAATCGCAGTTACAATCCCACGAGCCACAGGCCCCTGCCTGGTCAACGTTAGCCTAACAGTAATGATAGGTATCCGGTAGCTTTGTAGGTTAGCTTGTAGAGGCT